>JAOWBP010000001.1:97395512-97414071 GCA_028571105.1 Tragopan temminckii | reverse complement strand
TCTCACTGGTGACAGGTGACAGGACGAGGGGAAATGGCCTCAAGTTGCGCCAGGGTAAGTTTAGGTTGGATATCAGGGAAAGCTTCTTTACAGAAAGGGTTGTGAAGCACTGGAATAGGCTCCCCAGGAAGGTGGTTGAGTCACCATCCCTGGATGTGTTTAAAAACCATTTGGATGCAGTGCTCAGGGACAAGATTTAGCAGAGGGTTGTTAGAGTTAGGGCAGTATGGTTAGGTTGTGGTTGGACTTGATGATCTCTGAGGTCTTTTCCAACCTGAGCAATTCTATGATTCTATGATTCTGTGTCTGGGCAAATGCCATCCCTTGTCACTCCCACAGCCATCAGACTGACTCACAAAGGCCCTGCTCTGAACACCTACTCGTATGTTCTAACCTATCAAGGCACTATCAGCGAGAAACTATCAGTGAACTCAAGTCAGTCTTGCTGAATAAGCTGGGGGAGAGATAGCGGTTTGGATTCAGAAAAAATGAGAAGGATCTATTTCACCTGCGTGAGCAGAGATTGAATGTATTATTTCCTACAAGGGAATTTGAATTTGCCTCTATCACCACTAAAAATTTTATGTTTCAATATCCAGGAATAGCTGCATCCCAGTATTTTTCCCAGAATATGTCCCAGGAATAGTCCAATTGGAGTATAATATTTTGCATGTTTTGCACTGTTTCTGCAAAAAAAACAAGCAGTGATTATCTTCACTTGCATTGAACAGTTTGGGGTTGTTTTCATTTACTTTCTAGTTTCAGAATTAGTAAAATTAACTGTAGCTTCGAATAGAGAAAATTTGTTTTCTCATCTTTGCTTTTTCAGAAAGAGGTTTAGGGTAGAATGTCTGACTGGCTAAAAAATGTCTGGGAGCTCAGAGCACAGAAACTGTCTCCTGCTCTTCCCCTCCAGTGGTCAGCGAGCAAAGAGCAGGGTGCTCTGAGGGCCTGAGGAATGCTTTGCCTTCTCTATGGGATGAATTAATAGACTTAAATCCAAGGAAGTTGGGATATGCTTGCACCTTGTACTCACTACGACTAATTAGCTCAGGAGCAGAAGTGCATTTGTTGCCCATTCCAAACCCATGAAAGTGAAAGTAATTATTACTGAAGGGGAAGCCTGTAGTTTTCGTTGAAGAGACTTAAGAAGACAGATGTGCCACTCACCAGCTTATAGAAAATGTATGTATAAACAGTTGGGAGGAATAAAAGGTTTGCCAGCCCCAGTTCTGGCACTCACTGGAACGGCACCTAAAGGGTCATGCACAAGGGTGACTCATCACAGCAGCTCCAGGGGCAGCAAATGGGTCCTGGAGAATTTAATCCAAGCGCAACCTTGCATCACAGACGGTTCTTGTGTGGGGACAATCAGATCATCAGAGACAAAACAACGCAACTCCCATTCTCCAAAATAAGTTAATAAAATGTGCACTGCAATCCTATATTTATCATGTTTATAATATTTTACAGGGTCTGTATGAATCCTCGGGATTCAGTCAGCATGAGACAAAGAGCTACTCTGTGACTGCTGCATTTTTTCAGGCCTTAGAAAGGAAAGCTCTAGGGATTTCAAAAACCCCAGAGCCAGCAGAGATTCCACAGTTGAATTTGTGAAGTGAGACAGCTGACTGAATATAAACCCAATTTTACTTCACAAATGAGAAAGCCATGAGTTTAAGCTTGTTTTTCTCATTGGTGATGATTAATGATTTTCAAACACTTTAAAAATACGAATAGTGCCTGATCAGAAAATAAAGGCTTCATCTGACCTAGAAAAGAAACAAAATCTTGCTGCTCGGTTACACAGCCCAGGTGTGGTCTGGCTGTATTATCCAAACACTCACTGAGAGTTATAATGAGGGTTACCCTGCCAAGTGGGGATATGTGGCACATTTGTCTTTGCAGCAATAGCTCACTGCTGTCATTTTAAAGAAAAGTGGACTCCCCAAAGCATCCTTTTGCATCAAATGTTGCCCGTGTGTGTGAAAGTGCTCCATCCCTTGGAGCAGTGAGATGAGCAACGTATCAAAGAATGACAAATAATCACACAATATGCAGAGAAATAGCTCCCAGGAACATTTATTCAAAGCCAGCAGGGCATCGGCTGTGACCGCAGGGCAAGGCAGTCTCTGTTTTGACAGAGACATTGTATGAATAAATCAAGAAAAAATGGCTTCAGCAGCATCCAGTCCTGGACTTGAGCTGCTCAGAGACATGACTGCTGAGGGGAATTCAGTACATTCCATATTTAAGGATAAAAGCTTTTTCTGTTGTCTCTATTCTAGCACTGCTAATCTGCTGTTTTGCAGTGAGTCAGTCCTATTTTGCTGAACTAGTAAATTAAAATGTCATACTGAAAAGAATGTCAGTGGAGACTCAAAAGGACAGAATCACAGAACCACAGAATGGCTAAGTGACAGGAACAGGGGGAATGGTTTTAAACTAAAAAATAAGTTCTTCCTACTGTCTGATCTAAATCTAACCTCTTTTAATTTAAAACCATTCCCCCTGGTCCTGTCACTATGAGACTGTGTAAAAAGTTGTTCTCTATCTTTTTTATAAGTCTTTAAATACCTAAAAGCTCTAATGTGGCCTTCACAGAATCACAAAATCATGGAGATTGGAAAGACCTCTGGAGATCATCTAGTTCAATATCCCTGCTAAAGAAGGTTCACGTAATCCACAATTCTACTGTGGGTGCACTCTAACTCATCCTTCACATTGTTGATGAAGATGATAAATAGGAGTAGACCCGATATTGGTCCCTGTGTTACAGGCTTCCAACTAGACTTTGCACCACTGACCACGGCCCTCTGGGTCCAACTATTCAGCTCATTCTTGACCCACTTCACTATCTGCTCATATAGCACATACTTCTACAGTTTTTCTAAGAGGATGTTTTGGGCAACAATGTCAAAGGCCTTACTGAAGTCCAGGACGATGATATCTGCTGCTCCTCACCTATCCATCAGGCTGGTGATTTCATTACAGAAGATTAAGAAGATGGTCAGACATGATTTCCCTTTGTTGAATGGATGCTGACTAATCTGGATGATTTTTTTCTCTTCCATGTACCTAGGAGTGGTTTCCATGATGAAAATTCCATCACCTTCTCAGGGATCAAGGTCAGGCTGTCTGACTTGTAGTTCCCTGGATCCTCCCTCTTGTCATTTTTCAAGGTAGAAGTGACCTTGCTTTTCTCCAGTCTTCAGGTAAAGATTATAGAATGACCTTGCAGTCATATCTGCCGGCTTCCTCAGGACTCATGGGTGCATCCCATTACAGCCCATGGACTTGTGGATGTCCTGTTTGCTCAAGCATTCCTTGACCTGCTCTTTTCTTCCAAAGGCATGTCCTCTCTGCTCCAGCCATTCAGTTTGGGCTCTGGGATTCCCAAAGGCCAGTCTTACTGATAAAGTCTGGGGCAAAGAAGGCATTCACTTTCTTAGACCTTTCTGCTTTCTTGGGTAACTAAGTCTCCCCTTCTCTTCAGGAGAGGGCCCACATTTTTTGTAGTCTTCATTCTGTAATTGAGGTGCTTGCAGAAGCCCTTCTTGATGCCCATTATATCCTTGAACATACTAAATTCTATCTAGCCTGTAGCCTGATAGTTGATCCCTGGCTGCTTGAACAATGTCTCTGTATTTCTCCTATGTTACTCGTCCTTGCTTCCACTCTCTGCTTCCTTCTTGTGTTCCTTCTTGTGTTTGAGTTTGGCCAGAAGCTTCTTATTCATCTGTGCAGGCCTTCTGGCATTTATGCCTGACTTAGTTTTTTGTTGGGATGCATCATTCCTGAGCTAGAAGGAAGTGACCCTTGAGTACTGACAAGCCCCTTGGGCCCCTCATCCCTCTAGGGCTTTTCCCTGTGGCATTCTTCGCATACACTCCAAAGTTTTACGTTACGTTTACAAGATTAAGATGTCTGTGATCTCCAGTTAAGAGAGAAAAAGAATGAAAGGGCTAAAAATGGGAAGCGAAACTGTGTACCTTTTCAACACAACTGCAGAACAAAAACCAAGCTGTGGTATGTGGCTGGTCCGCCTAGTAACTGCAGGGGAACCAAAGCAATGTTACAACTAGTGTCAACCACCTTTAAATAAATCAAAGTAGCAGTTTCTTGTTTAAATTAGTTGTCTTCTTTTATGAAGGTGTTAAATTAGTTCAACAATTTTCATACAGAGCTGAAACAGCACCTTGTAAAGCAAACTGCTAGCACTGTCATCTCTCTTTAAGCTGGTCTCTGTGGGCATATCTGATGACACATCAAAAGAAGAGGGAATTACTGCCCTCCCACCCTTCTCCAGACCTATAGTGTACACACTCAGTGCTGGCAGACGTCTCTTGGATGTCAGGTTGCAGAGAGATTTCCACATGCTTACTTGCAGTAAATAATTCTTCAGTTTTGTAGGCACACACAAGGGCACCCTGATCATTATATGTGCCTCTTGCCTATGAGACAGAAGAAACAATCTGATGTAAGTCACTAAAAAATGTGAACTGAAGATGGTGACCATCTTAAGTTACATCTTTTCCTGAAATCTCATACCTCAGTAACCCTCAAATGAGTAAAAAAATAATTGCAAGTGTCAAATTCTACCTTCAAACATCAGCAAAGGGCAAGATTTGAAAAGCGTCTGCATCTTAGTCTCAACTTTACTACATGTCTATTTAGGAAAAACTCTCTCTATGCTACTACCCTGTAGACAGCATCATAAGTAATCAGAGTTCAGTCCAAAGATCCACAGTATCAGGCAGTATTCATGTAATCATTTTTAAAAAATGAAAAAAAAATCAAAACAGAATATAAGCCATTTATTTTCCAACTAATGTCACATACAATTGTGTGTTGATAGCCGTTTAACTGCCAGCAAAATAATAGCAAAAAATCTGATAAAATATATTCATGCAGTCTTTCAAATCCTGCATTATATTTGGTTTCAGATACAGAAACATCCAAACCTCATCTGTATTTAGCTTATTTGGTTTGCATCTTGTACAGCTTTCACAGTTTATAACTGCATGTGTTGATGTATAAAGATGTAATTCGCAAGTGTTGATCACAATTTATATTAAAATAAATAAGCAAATATACTGAGATGATACAAACTGAGCAAACAGAATTCATCCTAATTATGCATGATCTGACAGATTCAAGGAAGCAAAGTTAAGGTATGAAATTTCCAGATGAAAAGCAATCTAGAAGCAATGCCCTCACCACCTTCTCTGATCAATTTTATCCTGCTATTAACATTACTCGAATAAAGTAACAAAATAAGATGCTTAAAGGTAACTGATGAAACTAGTAGGAAAAAAAATAGTTATTGATCTAAAATGTAATAAGATGGATTTTCAGCTTTCAGATGCGTCACCAGAGCAGGGATTCTTCATGCTTAACATTAATCTTCAAAAAGTTAAGCTGTCTGTTCCCTGCCTGTTCAACGGAGATTCAGCTTATACAAGGTACTGACTTTAGAAGGATCCATCCATAATAAACAATTTTTTTTCAGAATGTGAAGACAAATGTCTATTTTTCTCCTTCAGTAGGAGGGAAAGAGTAGAGATGGACATCTTAAAGCAGCCAGTGAATGTTTATATAGTTTAGATAACATGTGATGAACTGAGTCAGGTCAGTGAAGATTTCTAGGGGTCCGTGTCCCATAACAAGGGAACTTAAGGACCTATCTGTGCTTGTCGTTTTGTGCCATTAGGGTACAATTTAGTGACCAACAGACCAACAGAACTGCTTTCTGTGTCTGATGAGCACAAAAATTAACCTCTCGTACCAGACACCTGCATCCAGCAGTTGTGTTGTCCAACTTTGCAAGTAGATTGAGTTCCCTTTCCTTACTCTTATGGTGGTCTGGATACAGCCCTCACAGATGGCAGCACTAAGTCATTTGCTGAAAAAACACAGCTATCCTTAAACATACACAAAGTGCTGCTTGTGTTGCACTGAGATATCTACTTTCTTTGTAAGGTTTTGTCAGCCGTGAGCCCTCTGAAACTGTGCCAGGATTCAGAGAATCAAGAGGTCTCTCTCAAAAGGTGGTGCTCATTTCCTGCCCCTTCTAGGAGGCTCTTGAGACACATCTCTATGCTCTACAGTACAGCCGTGCAGAATAGCTCCTTTTCAAGTCACTGTTTGGCTGAGGGTGATGCTGAGGACTCAGCAAGTTCGTTGTTCCCATGCTTCTCAGACCCAGGGCTTTACCAGGGACCAGTAGCTATCACAAATCAACACTGCAGGTAGGTAGGTTGGTAACACTACTGGTGAGAAATTTTTCTTCAACAAATCTTGCTGTGCTATTAAGGCACCATTTTGTACTTGAAAGGCTTAAACATGAAGAAGAAAATGTTTCAGCTCTTCAGGCAGGAGAAGGCCAGTTATTTTCTGATGCTGCTTGTGTCCAAAGCACCTCCTGATGCACAAGCGACAGAGCTGCATCAAGGACAGCGGCCCTGGAGAGAGACAGGAGACGTGTTATGTACATGGCTTTATCTCCCCAAGGCCCACCATGGACATGCAGTCCCCAGCACACCTGATAGTGGAAAGCCAGGCCTACATCCATCAAAGGATGTCAACCCACCATTCGGTTCAAGCCTCATCACTCTCTATCATTACATACCCATAATAAGCATTGACAGAATAATTCCTTCCCTTTTTAACTTGTGTTAACAAGTGTTAAACAGCTTGTATTGTTTGCGAAGAGATGATTGATGCTTCCTTCAAAGTCTTCCCCCCACAGACCTTCATTGAGATCCAGGATTGCAGCCCACTGTTCGAAATTTATTTCATAACAGTGACAAACACATAGCAAAAGAAATGCTATATAATCCTTTCTTTAAGCCTTCCTGATTAACCAGTCCCATGCCGATAAATACGAGCCATGCTGAAGAATCTAGTGCTATTTTCAACCCCTTTATTTAAGTATAATGACATTAAGGGCTTATCTGGGAGGCTTATCCTTTTCATGAAAGGGTAGATACTGTGCAGTGCTTTTGATGGCAGCACCCGTCACTGTTCAGATCTCAACCTACCACTTGCACAGCTCTGTGCTGCGTATGGGGTTAACCAGCATTGAAAGCAGTGAGGGTCTTCAAGTGGAAAAGGAGATGTGAAGGGCAGATCACAGGATCATAGAATGGCTTTGGTTGGAAGGAACCTTAAAGAGCACTGAGCTTCAATCCCCCCTGCCATGGGCAGGCTTGCAAATGCAAGCAAGCAGTGAGCACAAACGAAGGGTTGGATGTCATGCAGGTGGGGGAGATGATAAGAAGAAAATGTGGAAAGCAAGAGGGAGATGGGAGGGGACAGTGTTGGTACCAGCAGCCATGAGTGAGTGGATAAGATAGTGGAAAGCAGAGAAGCTGAGCTGAAGAAATGAAGTGTGGTGAGGAGAGAATGCAGACTGCAGCACAAAAAGCAGGTGCAAGCAAGCTCTTTAAAACCATTCAGAAACCATATTTGGGTTGTTAGCTAGCCTTTCGCTGCACATGTTGGACCCTGTTGCAATGCCAGCATGGCATGTGGTAGTGTGCACAGGGAGAGGGGTACAAGGCTTGTGTGCTGGACCTCGGAGGCCTGTAAGGAACTATGAGATCTGTGACAAGCTATGGGGCCCACGAGGAGATTCTGATCCCTGCAAAATCAGAGGATGCAATGTGCACACCTCTCTCCTGGGTCGCAACCATTCAACAGCCCCAGGAGTCAGACATCAGCTGCCCATCAGATATCACCCTACTCAGGAAAAGACATGTTGGAGAACATCAGAAAAACACCAGTCAGCTGCAAAATACCCTGCAGGCATTCATCATTTCTAACTTCAATTGCTGAATTTTGCTTAGAAAAGATCCTTTTTTGCCCAAGCCCTTAGCTCAGCCATGGCAGTTTTCATGACAGCTCCACAGGGTTTGCCTGGGATGTTTTTTTATCTCAAATAAACAGGACACATGTGGTGCCTCAGGAGTCAGGAGGCTCATGCAGCTGGGATTCGAGTTTGAAAAGATCACCACTCTGTGCACCATAGATTAGGCTGGGAAACCAGATGTCTGCTGCACATACATAATATGCACAGCACAGTTGTTTCCAGTTATTATTTTCATATTACATGTCCACAAAGGGCCTGATTCATCACTTTATTATTCCACCTTTACCTTGGTGTAGATCTGTTTATGACAATAACTATATCTACACTTAGTAGAATTGTGGGTCAGCAATTTGTTTAAAATAATGAAAATCCAGATTATTTATTACTTTGTGTAGCTCACTGACTGAATGAGAGCACCTAAAGAAGAACACAAGAACTCCAACACTAAAGAATTTATTCTAATTTCCCTCAAGAATAGTTAGTAAAATGCATCTCCCTCATTCATTTGTAACCAGTCAAACAACGTAGACCTGGAACAATTTCATTCACATGTTCTAAATAAGCACTTCCTAAGGTTTAACCCTACAGCTTGATACTTTTGGATTACACAGTACATAACACTGGCCTTCCAAGAAAATCTAGTGTACATATACATGTATTCATTATATCATTCTTGTGTATTTTCCTTAATTCCACAAAACAATGAATATAGTCTCATTTTAAAGATACTTCTGCACCTACACAAGGTTTTGTCCCCAGAATAAAAGTAAGTACCAATCAACTAGAAGAACAGTGTTGTAATTTTTAATGTGTGCAGTATTTGGCATGCGTCTAAAAGTTGGCACGCTGTAAAAATTGAGGATCCTAGTCCTAGTGTTCACCAGATAAACACAACTCTAATCAGAGTTGATTTTCTGTTCACATTTGTTGGCATGTTCCAGACAACATTTCTGGCTTTATTTCCATCCCAGACTCAAGGGAATTTTTTTACCCTGAGCTCTGTGTCACATCACACTGAAAGCTCAATATGGTTTCTCCCTGATGCAATGTTCACAGACCTGTTGGTCAAAAGATGAGTACTCATCACTGTTATCACCAGTATACTCTGACACTCTGACACAGAAGGAGACAGTGTCCAAATATCAGCAAATTCAGCTAGCCTTTGTTATTCTCTGTTTTGTAGAACTAAGAGTACAGAATACTACAGCCTTGTGCAGCACTTTGTATGATTTTTCCCTATAGCCTATTTTCCCTATTTCCCTTTCCCTATCCAAGTGAAGGAAAAAAACAAGTGCTAAGAGACACCTTCTTTCTGCAGGAACAGTCGACCCAAAGGGCTGCCAGGTGGAACTAGCTCCATCGGCCTTTTGTTTTCAGCATTCTTTGCCCAAATGTCTGCTCCGAAGTCAATCAGCAGCATCACCAGCTCTACACTGCAACTCCTGGCGGCGGCATGCAGTGGGGACTCCAGGCCCTTGCCGCTGTTCACGTTTGCACCTGAATATGAAGAGATGACAAGGAATAATGACTATACCAGAGCTTATTTCCACTTCCTGCACTAGCTGCAGTTTCTCTGAACAATCCATAAACACTGTAGCATTCACCTAGCGGTGGACTCCTGTCCTTTAGGTCTTGGTCCCACAGTTTGCATACGAACTACTTGTACTGGATGTGAAGCAGTGAAGTTGTGAAAATGATCCCAAAGGATTATGCACAAGGAAGTCTTTCACACACAGCCCAGCCCACAGACTTCTTGAAGTCTGACAAAAGAGTAGTTCCACCTATGGATCTAATTTGCTCCGTATCACAACTCACCATTCCTTTAAAATGCATGCAAGTTTTCACCCTGCTCCATAACAGAGGCTTAAGCTGATTTTCAGGTGCTGAGTTACCAAGCCTGCTCAGGTAAAAAATGTGAGGATGGAAAAGTTTTGAGGCCCTTAATAGTGGAGAATGTAAGCACTCTCTGATCCCCAAGTACTCCTCAGTCTGTTATCCTGAGCTAATGTCTCACAAAATGCGTGAACTGCAGAACCAATTCAAAACTATAACATTTTTAAAGCACATTTTCCTATAAACAGTAGGCAGCAAAAACGAAAGGCGAAAAACAGAAAATAACAGGCAAAAGTGAATTCTTAATCTATATTTGATTTATTTAGAAAAGATCATTGTGCTAAATCATGCATAATGCCATCTAAATGTGTCTTTTTTTCAAAGGAGTTTGGTCGGTCCACCATTTCTGTATGAGCTATGTGGCTATATTTTGTTATGCAGCCCCCGTTCATTAGAAGAGATGCACTGCCATAGGTAAGAAATGGCCTTGTGTAGTTATCCAGGTGGTTAGATTTGTAGTTGGATTTATCTGAGGAAAAGCATACAGTGCAGAATGTTTTTACTCCATGTTGGAAATGTTTCAGACATTTTATGAACTTTGTAAGAATTAAAACATTTGCAAAAGAAGTATGTAAAAATTGTTTAGTCATTTCTGTTGAGTAAAGAGGGTGGAGGAAAAAAGGAAGTATCTTGCTACTCTCTTCAAATAGCTACAGCAGCACAAATACATAGACTAAAGAGGATGGTGTTGTTCTAGGCACCACTGGCAGCATGAAATCCGGGACGACCCATCACTTTGTTGGGAGTTGTAAAGCTCATTTCCTGGTCAAGAAGGTCCTGTTTACCCTGCTCCCCTCTTTAGCACAGGACTGCCATTGAGACAAAAACTTCTCCAGGTCCCAGAGTCAGAATTTCTCTAAATCTTTGTGCAAAGACAGACATTACAGGGAAGGAAAATACACCATCCTGTATTTTTTCCTTTTACCTGACTCAAGTAGCTTTCTGGCACAGTCCACTTGTTGGTTCTCACAAGCTACATAAAGCGGAGTACCCAGATGGTTGATGTTGTGATCTATATTCACCCCACGGGATATGAGGAGCTCAACACATTGCACATGACCTGAAAGGGATAAAGGCAGAGTCAACTCGCAGAGATCAGGCATTTTGCAACAGTCCAAATTCTCTGATGCAGAAGTGTGATTTGGCAAAGATTCATTGTTTTGTCAAGAGGTGATAGTGTAATACTTTGATCCACTATTCTTACTCCAGTGTTTTCAATCAGAAAAACAGGAACTGCAAATCCAGTTTGAAAATATGCTAAAGCCCCTGCATTATATCCGACTCATTACAGATATCTACTGAAGATGAGATGAGTCATGCTGAATTTCTCTTCTGCTTTTGAAGATGGTCAGACAACTCTCTTGGATCTCTATGTAACAGGCAGCTGATTTGGACAGTGCATCCCCTTCCAAGGGTCGCCACATGAACCCAGAGGCTCTGAGAGCAGCAGTAAGTGGCCGTTGGTGAGCACCAGGGGTGGGAACAACTGCAACACTTGTGATGTTGAGAGTAAGAAGGAAGAAACAATTCCTGGCCTAAATCATGAAGATCTTCTTTACCTCTCTCTTCCACTTCCCCAAACTTCTAGCAAGATATAAAACAGTGCTGACACCCATGAGGTTACCTCTCTTAGCAGCTTCATGGATGGGGGATGCCAAGTCACAGGGCGGGTGCAGGTTGGCCCCATGTTGCAGCAGTAAATTCAAACAAGCCACACTGCCACTGACACATGCACTGAACAAAGGAGTGTGCCAGTCAACAGTAACCCCATTCACCTGGGGGAAGAATAAAAACAACACTGGAACAGGTTGCCCAGAGAAGTTGTGGATGTCCCGTCACTGGAGGTGTTCAAGGCCAGGTTGTATGAGACTTTTGGCAACTTGGTCTGATGGGAAGCGTCCCAGCCCACAGCAGGGGGATTGGAACCAAATGATCTATGATCTAGCATTAAATTGTCATAATAAAACATGTTAACAGTGGAGACAATATCTTGTCCATGACGCACTTACCTTAGCACCATGCTTTAATAGGAAACTGGTACAAGCAGCATGACCACCTAGGCAGGCTTCATGGAGAGGAGACACATGGTCTGCAGTAACAAGATTAACATCACTCCCCTGATGAAAGAAAATAACATTACAGCCAACTACAAAACAAATAAACAACAACAGCAACAACCCACCACTCTTCTATAATGATCTTTGAAGATTTATTAAATCACAACTTTCTCAACTGCTTGGAGTTACTAGGTACGCAATGAAAGACCCTGTGGTGCTTCAGCTGGAACAGACACTGGCACATCATACCAGAGGTCATGCCTTTTACACATCACTAATCAATACAGACAGCTCTGGTCAACGAACTGTCCAACGGAACAAAGCAGACATCCTTCTAGGCATTCTGTTTTATTTTACTTCTACTACATCTAACAAACTAACTCTACTAACAGCTAACAAACTCTGAAATAAACAAAATTAGAGCTCCCAACAGGGTCATGCCTGCCTCTTGTTTACATGTCTGCTCATGTCTTTTGACCTCCAGTCTGTGACTGTTTGAATGGAACAAACTCAGAAGTACTTTTGATATACACATTTGATATACTTTCTTTGGATTATGGCACTTTTTGAAGAAAAGTTGGCTTCATTGTTAGAAACCATTGACTTGACTCTACCACAGGATCTTTTCTATCGGTCTTTGTGATCCAGAAGTTTAAGGTGAAAGAGTTTCCAATAACTATTCTCTTTCCTCCACTGATAAATCCAATAATTTTGAGGGAATGGAGCGGTGAGGTTCAGAAATTTCTTCTCCCCAGCTCTGCCCTTCTTTGGGAGGAACAGGGCCTTTAAGCACTTCGAAGAGCACCAGAAACAGATGTCTGGGAGCCTGAATTGAAGCCTCAACTGGAGTCTTGTCTGTCTCTGGAGCTGCCCCTGCCAAAGGCACCAAGTGCTGGCCATGGGCACAGGAGCTGCAGAACGAGCCCTGCAGCTGCGCACAGGAGTAGCAGCTGGGGTCTTGTTACCTGCAACCCAAGATGCAGGTCTTCAGGTTAGTGTGCAGAGTCTGTGTGAGGCAAAGAAGTGTAGAAAAAAATATGTTACACGTAGACTTCACTGCATTTTTGTTAACGTGATTTCATCACCCTGGATGTTTCAGAGGAAAGCATAGACTGCATTCAGCAACTGAACAAACCCAGTAGAGATCATATTGACTTGGCAGAGCGATACCTGGTTGATGAGCTTCTTCAGAGCAAGCAGACGCCCGTGGATAGATGCATCGTGTAAAGGAGACCAGTCTGAAACAAAGTCTGCATAAAGAGAAGGACAGGAAAATGTCTAACAATTCCATGAACTGTTTCATCAGTGCACTTTACTTCAACTGTGTGAACCAGTAATCCTCTCTTCTAATTTATTACTTGAACCACCAAGCTTTTCTTGGAGAGGCCGCAGAGAGGGAGTGAAAAAACAGGATGGGTTCACTCTGGGTGTGTTTTTAATTCATCCCATGTTAGTGCTGAGCAGCTGTGTTCCCATTCAGAGGACAAGAGAATGATTTACAGAACACCACCTTGTTCTGACTGAGCTTGTCCCTTGGTTTGAATTATTTCCAGTGCCTTTGTTTTCACAAGCTCATTATGCTTTAACAATTAGCTCAAAAGGAGCATGCTTTGGAAAGGGTACAGCTGCTCAGTCATTCACCCCTGCTCAGAGATGGGCTCGATTCAACAATATGTAACTAGAAACGGTACCAAAGTACAGGGAGACAAATTGTGTTACCTGTTGATTTTGTGTCTCAGTTTTCAGCCTAGTGTCAGCTTCTGCGATGGTGCATTTTAAATAATAGCTATATTCTTGGCACTGTGGAAGCCATAAAAAGCAAATGCAGATGAAAGCTCAAGGAAAGGGTCTGCTTTAGATTTTAGTTTTCATGCTTGAACATTTAGTGGAGGAAAGAAAGTACTCAGCTTTAGGTGAAGCAGATTTGGTAAAAAACACTGTATTTCCAGAAAGGTTTTTCTTTAAGAAAGAGACATGATTTCACCCTAAGGACATGAAGACTGCGTGATCTCTTACTGCTCGGCCTCACTGGGCCAAGGCAAAAGGACTTGCAAATGACCTGCTCTCTAATGCTGAAGAAAATGAAACTCCTCAGCAGTACGGAAACACCTACCATGATCCTGAGATCTACTTGTGTCTCAGCACATGATCCCTCCATTTCTCCAAGGGACAGTGCAGGAAATGGGATACCCACTGAACGGTAGTAAGGACACAAGTCCAGGTCATGAAGGGAGTAATTTTACTTAGGTATGTCATAAGGAAAGTATTCCTACAACTATGCTAAAAGTATTCATATTCTAAATGCCTGCATAAAACAAAAAAGTCGTATTTTCGCTTATTAAGTCATATGCAAAAGGCTGACATAAGGCACTATAGCATATGGTTTAGGAAGCAAAAAAAAGTTTGCATCAGAAACAGAATTCTAACTCTTACTTTGAGGTATACTTGATATTTCAAAACTGATGTTCAGAAAAATACCACATGCCACACCAAAAATAATTTCTGGAAATGAGTCAGCATAGTTCTGGTTGAATGAAGGAGGTATGGGAGGGAACCCTTGTGATTAAATTTGGTAACAAACCTGTTAAGTCATGTAGAGTGCTTTTCTGAAAGATTTATTTGACAGGCAAAAACATTATTTGATGCATTTTACAGGACATACCTTTCCTCAATTTGCAGCTTAATATGAAGTGTAAAGTATTTCCTCAGACCTTTATTTCCATAGCTGCTATATCTGTTCTTTGTTTTAACACAGCGAAACAAACTAATGCAGTACTGATGGCCATCCAAATATTAACAGAGGGGCCCTTTAGCATTACAAGTTTATGGCTCAGGGCCACCAGAGAACACTAATCCCTCTGGGAGAGATTTACCTCCTTCAGTATTCATTGCTTCAAAACTCAATGTCTGCTCTATGTTAATAACCCAGGTACTCCTGGGAAGGAAAATAAGCGTTTCCAGAGGGCATTTCACCCACCTTCTGCCTGCCTCCTCCTGAGTTCCATGGACTGTGTACCACAACTTGTACTTGCAGTAAGTTCATAACCATTCTTTGGCCTTAGCAAGTGGAAAGCAATTTCCAGAAGCTATGGTTCTAGTCTCATAAGGATATGTCATCTGATAACGACAGCAGAACTATGGCACAGTTATTTAACCACAGTATTATTAATTGACTAAAATAGCTGTGCTTTAAAAGTGATGTGTATCAAATGGTGCTTGTTAAATTACATTCACCTGTGTAAAGTTAAATATCTCATTTTCCAAGGTGCAAAGCATCTCTGCTTGTTTGCATTAAACACCTCAGGAATGTCAGACACAGTGCATTGGGTGTACTAAGGTTACTGTCTAACATTTTCCTATGCTTTTTCAGTGACCCTCATCATATTGTTTTGAGTAGTCCTATGAGAAGGCCCAAATCAGAAGTTATATGATAAGAGCAAGGGAAAACCAAAACCCACAGACATCACTAAGCAAACACCCTTGATTCTGTGAAGCTTTTTATAATGCAGATGGTAGTATACTGGCAGACAAAACTTTATTTCTCTTCTCGTACCTTGAACTAAGCTTACCTCTACCAGGCGTGCTCTCCAGTGGCTACAGCATGCTCCACCATACTGTCTTTCTTACCCATCCTGCCAGTGTTAACTCTGGTTTTGTATCCAGTGCCATGGTGTTACCAATGCTGTTGCCAAATGTTAATGAGTTGCAAGAAAATGTATACAAGAGCTCTATAGATTGAAGAACAAATTTTCTGAGCAGTGCTTTATCTCTTTTTGGTTAAATACAGGTAGCATTTTGTATGAACTACCATGATGTTATATCATTGTGTCATTGTTTTGGTGACAAAGAGGGAGTTGCGTGATCTGCTCTATCCACATGCAGCCCTTATCCAGCTAACTCAGTGTTTTCTTGAGGAAAAAACAAGTTTCCACTATGTCTCCAAACCAGATCATAGTCATTTGTGGAATGACCATTAACTTCTAATTTCATGAATTCTTAACAGAGAATTAAAAGACTGACCAGCAAAAATGTCAAAGATAAGGGTCAATGAAAAATAAAAGGGGTGTATGCAAGGATGTCCTAACCCAGTTGGGCATCCTATACTAGGCAGGACTGGGTCCTTTATCCTAAATAGAAGTGGAGGCCTAAGATAGCATTAAGATCATCTGGGGTACATTGTGAATAGAGGGTGAAAGGTTCTGTTGACTGCATGGCATAGTAGATACAATATCAGTAATATGAATTATCACTATTATTATCATATACAGGCATCTGATTAAAGCCTAAATAAGTGCCAATGCTAACTAGCCCTAGACTTCTTAAATTCTCAAATAGTGATATTTGAGAAAGTTCTTAAAACACTTTGCCATCAGAGCCGTCGATGTAGGAGAAAATCCAGTGTGCACAGGTGGCACAGTTGCATTCACTGCACGTACTGTCACAGCAATGCAAATTTCTGCTTCCCGAAAATAGGTACAATTGCTCTCTCATGGAGAAATGAGCCTGTGAATTCATATTTGAAATTTGCCTGCACCTTGATCCACAAGCAACCTCTGTCAGGCCTCATGGCTTTCAGCATCCAAAACCCACTGGCTTTTTGTGGCATGGGGCCACCCAGCTCCCCTTTCACTGCTGAAAACTGCAGCCAACCCGGAGGTTACATGAAACCTCTGGTCCTACTTGATTGCACTGCACCCACCTGGGCCCTTGAATGCTGGCAGGACAGGTATAGAGGGAGCCTTGTACCATTAACTGCATGAACAACCAAGCTTTGACTGCTGCCTGTGGATGTGCTTGCAGCACGTTTCTAGAAGAGCATTCATTCTGTGGTGGAGGCTGAAAGCATATTTTTCTAGTCTCTGGTCATGAGGAGGGTGTCACACACTCAGTGGCTCCCTAGGTTGCTTTTCTTTCATGGTAACTTCACACAGTGCAGCTCACAAGGGGCTCTAAAATCCTTTCATCTGAGGCATGCTCTTACATACGTATTTACATATACATAAGCCTATGGTATCATCTATAACAATACTATGAATGGTATTTTTCTTATTTGAAGACTTTCACCTAATACCTGTGATACATGTAGCCTAAAACATTCCTGTTGCAAACCATAAGCAGAGCTTATTGACAGGCAGGCGAAAGAGGAACATGCTGAGCTAGCACCCAACAGACCAGGCCACCCGTGCTGCCTGTAGGCTCCCTCCCTCCCAGACTCTATTTTGGCAGAGCTCATTTCCCATGTGAACTGGGTTTGGTTCACACTGTGTAATGATATTGCCATCCCTTCCCTCTCACCCTAGCCTCAGTGCACGCACACACACAAACACACACAAGGAGCAGCAGGTAACACAGCCAACATACTGATCATCTTTATGCTGTAGTTTGCCTCTGTTTATTTTTCAGTGTCCTATCTTTCTATGTGGTAAAAATAGAAGTGTTCTCAGTAGCCCTGGAAAAGAGGAAGGACACTGTGAAGTCATATTATCTCGATTTTCCTCCATGATCCCACTTCAATGACCATGAAGTGAAGGCATGGTGTCTCAGAAATGGGGGTGCTTGGAACATTACAAGCTAAGCTGCTGTGTAAAGATAAATTCTTTGTCCTTGGTCAGTCACCATGTCATATTTTCAATGGCTCTGGGCCAGCCAACAGAGCAACAATCAGAGTGAGGCCATTTATTTGAATAACTTCACCACTGACCACAACAGCATTGATCGCAGCTGATCATAGTGCCATAGTCATTGTGGAAGAACCTACATGGGTGAAAGGCTGGGCCTGGGCATTTGGGCCTGCTGATTGGAAAGAATAAGAAAGTAAAAAAGAAAAAAGGAAGAAAAAAAGAAGAAAAACAATAAAAAGATGGAAAAAAGAAAAAAAAGTAAAAGCAGATAAAAGAAAAAAAAATAAAAAGCAGATAAAAAACAGAGGAGGTAAAGGAGGGAAGGAAGGAGGAAGGAAAGGAAAAAAAAAAAAAAGAAGAAGGAAGGAAAAAAAAAGAAAAGAGGAACTGAGCCAGCACTGAGCTGGCAAAAATCGAAGTTCAACATGCCATACTGCAATCTCTTTTTTAGTTTGGTGTAGTTCAATTACTGCATTTGTTTCTGCTTGCATGAACTGCACTACAGAATCTGACACTTTTTCTGTGATGCACCAGAAAAAGAAAAAAAAAAAACAAAACAAAACAAAACAACCACAAGAGAAATCAGTATCGAGTATGGAAAACTTATTAAAATCCCTTTTGGAGTGCAAGAGCACGGGGACGTGGCTGCGGATCTGCACTGAAGTGTAACTTCGATAGAAGCGTGCCTTTGCAGCCTGACCCTGCCCGCTCGTGCTGCCGGCAGAGGCAGGAGCCTTACTCACCCCTCATCAGCACCTCTGATGAAGCCGTTGCAGGCACCTGGCCTCCTGCTCCTTGCGACTT
Source organism: Tragopan temminckii (assembly GCA_028571105.1). Lineage (NCBI taxonomy): Eukaryota > Metazoa > Chordata > Aves > Galliformes > Phasianidae > Tragopan > Tragopan temminckii. The sequence continues at coordinate 97,395,823 of JAOWBP010000001.1, read as the reverse complement.
GCTGCCGTTTTGATTCATTCCCTCCTCATCCATCTCAGCCCCGTCTGTCCAGTGTGTTTTCTCACTTCACGGTCACTCTAAGGAGTTCAAATTCCATCGTTCACGGCGAGCCCCCGAGTGCAGGAGCGATCTGCCCCTCAGATGAGCGCAGCGGAGCCGGCCGCAGGCTGGGACTGGTGCTGCACCGCTTTGTGCAGAAACTTAAGTACCTGGGCTGGAGTTTGGGAAACACCTCCCTGGCCGTGCTGGTAAGCAGCCAGTGATCAGGCAGACCACACTGCACGAAGCGAGAGATGTGCCTGATGTCATAT
>JAOWBP010000001.1:97359129-97395502 GCA_028571105.1 Tragopan temminckii | reverse complement strand
GGCTGTTTTTATCAGGAAGGAAATTCTTGCTTAGCCAAAAAAAAAAAAAAAAAAAAAAAAGGGAGAGAAAGAGCCAGTTCAACTAGTTGAGCAAACTCTGCCTGCGGGGGATTTGCAAAGAAAACTCACGGAGATATCGGTGCGATCCGCACCACTCCCAGGCGAGCGGTTTGCAGGCACCGCGCTGGGCTTTCTTCTCCCCCAGCAGTGCCCCGTGTGAGCCCACCGCCCCATCCCAGCAGCCGGGACCCCGGTAAGGAGTGAGAGCCGAATTCCTGCCGCGCGGCGGTGGTCACCCCGTGCCGTGCGAATATTGGAACCACATGTTGTTCACCGAGCCGCGCTCTCCACTGGGAGCTCCTTATTGTCTCTGTGGCGTGGAAAGCGCAGTGCTGAGCGGGCTGATTTCTTCCTCCCCGTTTCAAACCATTTCCCCGGTGCAGTCACACAAAGGGTTTCATGTCCAACCGCTGCCCTTTTATTTTAAATCAGTTTCTTGGTCTAAAACCAGAATCACAAAGCTACCCATCAACAAATGGCAACTGATGTTCCCGAGGACCTCCACTTTATTTCTCTGGGTATGTGTGCATAAATCCTGATCTCATGGATCGTCTCTGCTTGCACAGTTTCTTTTGCCCAAATGAGTTCAATTTAGAAGCGCAAATTCCTTTTGCCGCCCCTGAGTATATGTTCATTTTTGCACAGGTGAAAGTAGGCAGAACTTCCACATGAAAATCTTACTCGTGTTGATAAAATTTGTCTAGGAGAGCAGAAGTTGCATGTGTGTATCTGAAGTTCCAAATTACCAGGGATAGGACAAGGGGGAATGGCTTTAAACTAAAAGAGTTAGGTTAGATGTGAGGATGAAATTCTTTGCTTAGAGGTTGGTGAGGCGCTGGCACAGCTGCCCAGAGAAGCTGTGGTGCCCCATCCCTGGAGGCAGGATGCCAGGTTGGATGGGGCCCTGGGCAGCCTGAGCTGGTGGGGGGCAGCCCTGCCTACGGCAGGGGTTGGGGCAGTGTGGGCTTTGAGATCCCTTCCTTCCAATCCAAGAATTCTGCTATACTTTGGTAAACCAAATTCTAACTGGACTAATCCCAAGAAGTAGGGTTTCATTTCTAGCTCATGAAAGAGATTTGCAATAATTCTGAGGTTTTTATTTTATCTTAAAAAAAAAAGTATTTCTACTTGAAGACATGAACAGCAGGAGCATCACCCATGAGCCCTGCCAGTGGGGAGCCTGTGAAGACAACCTGGGCACATGCTGGTTCACAACTGCCAATGAAACATGGATAGGAAGAAATCTGTCCCTTCCAGGCTTGTTCCTGCCCAATGCTCTCCTGGCTTCTGAGTCTGGCTTGTAAGTAAAGAGGCATAATATAATCTGCGACCTTTAAATTCAACACTAGTAAGGAGCTTATAAGAGTGAAATATTTTAGTCCCCAGTAATACATGGACAGAGAGACTTGGGTTATTTGATCCTCTGATCTGCTGATCATTTGAATAATATATTAGTTGCACGTATTTGGTCATAATTTGTTGTATTAACCTCTGCCTTGAAGGAGGAGTTGCAGCTTGCTCTTTCTTGAAGCTGATGGGACCCCAGATAGCACCCAGCAGGAATGATGAGCCTGCAACACTCCCCACACTTGCAGGAAGCCTCTGTCTGTTCCTGCCTCCACCATCCTTTATGAAAGAGCCTTCTGAGGTCCCCACAACAAACTGGTCCTGATTCATGTGTATTGGTATTTCATTTTGCAGATAGATGCAGGTCTCAGAAGCTTCTAGTTTGATCATGCTTGTCTTCTGACAGCACCGAAGAGGCAGAGGCTTGGGCAAAGCCACGCTGCAGGATCCAGCTACAATGCCCATTCCTCAGAAATGGGTCTCCCTTCTGGGCTATAGGCTTATGCTCTGAAATGTCACCTTAGGGGCAAGATTTCTCCTTTGGATCATAGTATTTCTCCTTTGGATCACCACTCCTATTCCCTGGGCTGTCCCAAAGCCTTGCTTAGACAGAGCATCTTAAGTTCCTGTGATGAATCTCCCTATCTTTGTTCCAGCCTAGAAATGTCTTACATTACAAAGCACTGCTTGCTACAGAGTTTGATGTCCTCTGAGCTCTGCCTTTCCCCTCCACAATTACTGTCTTGTGCAGCAGTCTTAGTGGGGTTAGGGCAGTGGAAGGAGAGTCCAACAAAAGTCCATAAACATTCTTTTTATTCATGAAAATGCAGATTCCTGACTCTTCCCTCCTTGTCCTGTGTGGTGTCTCGTCACAGGCTCTCTCCAGCGCGTACACATTTCAAATAATTTGTGTGTGGCCAGATCTCATCTGCAGAGATTTTCTGTGTCACCTACATTAAAAAGTTTGATACTTTCTACAGTTATGAAGAGTCTAGATTTAAATTCTGCCACTTGAGTTTGTAGTAGAAACAGAATGACTAAAAGGCTGAATTAGCAATGTAGAGAACAGAGTAAAAGACAAAGAATCTCTGCTTCTCTTCACAATTGCAAAACTGCATTCTTTTCTCTCTGTTGCAGTGTTTCCCCCCACTGCATGGCCAGCTAAGAAATCAGCATGTGAACATGTCCATGGAAATAAATAGGAGGCATTATTTTTGGAGCAAGCTACATAATATATCCCCAAATTAAGGGGTTTCTATAGGGTCTACAGAGCCTTGCTGGGCACCAAGGCTATGTAAGAAAGCTTTGACTCATTTAACTACCTCAGTTTCAAATCTTTTTAAGATGTATGCATAAAATTCTCCAACAACAAAGAAACACATTTCAGTGTCAACCTGAATCCCAAGACAAACAGCACACAACTTCAAATACAGACCTGAAACAGCTTACACAACACAGAGCTTTTAGTCATTACAATGCTATTTTCCGTTTAAATAGCTCTACAGCTCCAAGTTCTACATAAAAAGCTAGCTACAGAAATCACTGCATCATAATTCAATGCAACATTCTTGCATGGATAAAAGTGCATTGTGAAGCTGAGCATATGACACTCAATATTACTTTTTATGTTTACAGAGTATCTTGTAAACTGAATCTTTTTTTTTCTCCTTCAAAGATGCAAGTTGCTGACAGCAAGCCATTCGAGTGCTCTACTATCCTTATTTCTTCTCCCCCTTGTTAATCAATTTTAAAATTTTCCACATTAATCATCACAGAAAAGACTTTATTCTTGTTTACAATTCTGGGCACGTACAGTGTATCATTAAAGCTAATATTTGCTACATCAGTGAAAATGCACAGCTGGTAGATCTGTCTTGGCGTGCAAATTCAGCGTTGCTTTCTGAGGATACAAACCATAGAAATATAGAAGATACTTGGAAAATTGGGCACAAAGTACTTGTTCAGTTTAGATTCAGAGTCCAAGTCAGATATCCTAGCTTTGCTTTAGAGCTACTGAAGATAAATATGCATTTTAAGATCGTGATTCATCTGACCTATTTTAGATCTCTGCTTTGAAGGGACATGAACTGAGTCTTGAGAATCAGCCTTCGCTGACTCTGAACAAGAAGCTGATGTGTGTACATGTGATTAGCCAGAACCCACCTTAGGAGCATGGTTGAATTCACAGCCAATGACAGCCCTGCGTTGTGCAATGCCTGAGCCACCAAACCTCTCCTCTGGGGTACCTACACATCAGAGGGGAGGGTTCTGGTCCTCCCCTGGTAGAGGAGGCCCAATCTGGCTGCAGAGGCCCAATCTGTTCCTGCCTGCCTCATTCCCCACTTTCAGCGTAGGTTACCCGCCCCCTTAGAAGGGTTGGAAACCCTGGCCACAAACTGAGGCCTGAGTTGTTCTGTATATGATCCGTTATATTAGCTCAAAACCCAATAAAAGCAGTTTTCTACTTCAGCCTGTTGAGCACAGAAACAATAGCATATGTTGCATTCTGCTGCCTCTCCTTCAAGGCATTAATTTCTAGCCAGTGAGCAAGGCAAACAACTGAGACAGTCATGTTTTAAATCACAGTAGTTAAATTTGTCCTCAGGGGTACTAAATCACCAGTGCCATTTGCAGCAGCACCTGAGTTTTCTTTGCAGAGCTGCCATGAAATCTCCATGTGGGCACAGGGTGAAGAGCTTCATCCAGTTCTTGTATCCCTCTTTTCTTTCCTCTTGCAGGGGCTGTCCTTTTTTCACATTTGTTTTGAGCATGTCAAGTTTTCATGTTTCCTTCCTCACACCCTCACAGAAACTTCCCTTGGCAAACATTCCATCAGCCTGGTTGGGGACCACGCTGACTTCTGCAGTTTTACTTAATAAGAAAGTCTCAAAGATTACCATCTAAATCAAAGCCAACAAACCCTGAAAGAAGCAGCAAATATGTCTTGGTATCATGAGCACCTGTATTTGTATTTTAATTCATCGCAGATGTTCGGAAGCACCACAATATCCCAGAGAGCAGGACAAACTTAGCATGAGTTTGTTGTATCTTCTTTGTGGCAAGGAGGGGATTAGAGCATCCTCCCCATAGAGAGACAAGCAGTAACACTCCATTTTTCACCATCTGGTGCCAAATATCTCTCAGTGAACACCTACGTAAGTTTTTGTATGCTGCAAAATAAATCTTGGCACTGCTTTCTGAACCGGCTTTAAAACGAGCGCTCTACAGACTACGCAAAAAGAATCCAAACTCTGAAAGCTTTTTTTTCCCCTCAAATCATAATGATTCCAAGCCATTCCAAGCCAGGATTTTGTTTTGCTTGTCTTGTGGGTTATAACTGTAGATTATCAGTCATACCAGCTTATTAATGTATTCTCATGTGGCAAGTACACACCGGTAAGCAGACATTAGATATAATTACAGTAAAAACCTCAATATAGTGCTTGAGAGCTGTGTTGGTGTTTTTAACGTAGCCTAGTAGAATTTCACCAACTGCAAGGTGGTCTTGTCCAATAATAAATGTAAATGCAATCCAAATCCAGGCATAAAGAAGAATTCAGTTTCTTTCTTCCCCTTTTTTCTTGCTTCTCATAATTAATTTTGAAAAACAATGGCAGTTCTGTCACTTGCCATCAAACCTTTTAGGTTCATAAACTTTCTAGTGAACAATAACCATTCCTGAAGAAAGCAAAATAATTCCCAAATACATTCACTTTCTGAGAACAACAATTTCCATTTTAAAAATAATAATGGTGACATGACAGTTTCCCACCACTTCCATGATAAGATTAACAGATGATCATGCTGGAGAAAACCCAAATATGATAAAAGCAAGTTTAATGCCACAGAAGACAGCTGAGTTGGTCCTATTAAGCTGTGCTCATGGTGTCAGGTCCCATTCAGATCCACCCAGGAATATTTCCCAATATAAAGATTGCCAACCAATATCTCATCTTTCCAAGCCCAAAGGCCTACAGTGGGTCTTATCAAGCCAAGCCAATTTCTATGCCTCCCTCCAGTTTCTTTCTCCTCCCACTACCCATGCAGTACCAGGACACAATAGCTGTAAAAGCTGAGGAGTGTCAGCAAGGCAGATGGAAGGTGACAAGAGCTCATGGGTTGGAGTACCTAATTCAGATGCTCCTCTGCTCTACTGCTTCTCTTCTCCAGCCCTACCGGGGTTATATGCTCATTGCTCATTAACACATTGCATTGCAATAAACTCTTCCACCCACAGTCACAGAAAGGCTGCTTTCCAGGACTTGTTGGAGGTTACCTCTAGAAATTTCACCAATGTGACAGATCTACCCACACTTCTGCCTCTAATGGGAACGGCCAGCATGCTCCAGCTATTCTCACACAGCTTCCCAGGGCTTTTCAAAGATGCCCCAAAGTTACAGCACCTTGTCACTAATGAAAAATGCAATTAATGGATTTTCACAATAAAGCAGGCTGTGATCTTTTAATTCTTGTCCTGAACTGAGCCTTCTGTGGGCTTCCAAATATGTCCTGCAGAAATCTACATTACCAACTCAACTGCTTGGACAATAAAGTCAAAGAGGGAAAATGTCCGTAGAACTGTCATGTGATTCTGTTCCTTTCAGCATATCACTAGCATAGCAGGTGATGACATTTTCTTTTGGAAAAGGTTATTGACTAATGCTGATTCACAAAGCTGATTTTGTAGACAGAAGAGTATCCCTTCCAAAGGACTATGAACTGAGTACAGTGACAAGCTTCTCCTGGTCATGACCCATCCAATGTGGGCACTTAATATCTGATGTTGTGGCAGAAGGGAAACCATTCTTGGAGACTGATATAGCATGCAAAGCTTACCAAAGCTGAAGTTCAAAGACCAAGGTGTATGGTAGGACCAGCTGGATCTCCCCTTCCCCCATCTCCCATGCACAGCAAGCCCTAACTGACCTCTTCCAAAGCTGAACCTAACCTGGCACTCCACAAAAGGTCTTAGAGTTGTCCCCTTTATCCCACATCAGGGCTGGTGGTGCTGCCCTAGGACCCTGGCTGCCCTTGGCAGGTGGCAGGATGGAAAAGGTTTGTACCCAGCTGCCACCTTGATAGTGATGCAGGGGATGGAGGCCAGACCCATGTGCTCCTGTATTTCGTCACACCACTTGTATGGACCAGATCTCCACACCTCCTGCCTCTTCAATGCAGACCTGGAAGTTATCTTCTTCAGCAGATGACAAAATGAGAGTTGTCTGAATCCTTTCCCATTTTGAAATGGTGAGAACATTGCACTCAGATTCTATTTTCTCATCCCCTCTCCATTGGGGCAAACCTTTGAAAATCAGGAGTAATCTTCTCATTACCTCCTCACTCACTTTCCTGTTTCTTGCAATGATGAAGGTTGCTAGAGATTTGCACTGGCAAGAGTACTATCTGTTAAAGTATCTCAAGGTTAGCATAAGCCTTATTAGCTGTTATACTGGAGCCACATCCAAAAATAATAATAATTATAATCCCTAATGAGATTTCATGAGCAATGGTAAAAACATATTTGTTCCCAAGCTGCTACAAGCATGAAAAGCCTAGGTACTTATCTTCCATGAACAATGACTGAGAAGCAGACAGGGAAATTTTCTGCAGAGGATGAGTCACATCAGCTCAAAGGCTTTAATAAATGTCAGACAAGCTGCTGTCTGTGGACCCTTGATAGAGCAGCTGTTCGCCTTGCTACCAAGCCTGCCCATAGTGGGTGGATGGGAAGTGCTTCGGGGGCAGAACTGGAAAGCTCTAAATTCTAGCCAAAAAAAACAACACCAAGTTCATAATGGAATTTCTTCTATCTAAAGCAACAGCCTATGAGAAACTGCTTTTGGAAACAAACTGGTGTTACTTGGCATTGTTTCTGTGGAAACTTTTCACTGAAGCCTTTGCAAACTTTGACCCAAAAATCTGTTCCTTAGTAACTGCAGTTATTCAGGACCCTGTTCCACAAATATATGCCTTGGTGTAGATCTAATAACACTGAAAGCACTAGTATCAAAGTTAATTTATCTTTCTCGTTAATTTTAGCTCACCTGGATATTTGGGGTTGACTGGTCCTTGACAGGGATTCAGTGACAAAAGGCACAAAATTCATGGAAAAAGCCAGAGTCTTTACACATATCTCAAGCTTATAATCACTAATAACCATTTGTTCATTATTATTGCAGTAAAGCATCAGTTGTAAGCAAAGTGTAAAAAAACAAATATTTTTAGCATCTTAGCTCTCAAATAGCTTTCTCTGGGACTTAGGAAGTTCATACATTATCCCTTTCCAAATACAAAGTATCATGCAAGTTCCTCACCACCCTAGATTAAAAAAAAAAAAAAAAAAAAAAAGTTGGAATTAATGCTAGTGAAGTTGGTAAAGAATGATATGGCGTCATAAAATTAGTAAGTCATAAGGCCTGTGGAGACTTAAATTCTTCCTAAGAGAAAAAAAAAGAAACCAAATACACAGCCCATTTTACTCACAAAGACTCCTAGACCAGATAGCAGAAGTTATAACAAGTTTTCTCCGGAATTCTCTAAATCTCTCTCCCTTCCCATCCTGTCTAATTTCTATGTTGTTACAGCATGTTAACCTCTTTAGCTAACAGATACACCTGGTAGAAGAATGAATCATCTACCACAACAAACCACTCTTAGCAAACCACAGGTAATACATCTGTAGGATGCAGCAAAATTCACCTACATGCCAAAAGAACAGAACTTGGTATAGAAATTTTTGTCATTACTCATCTAATGTATCCTCTTATTTTTTAAAAGTTTGGGTTACTACAATCAGAGATATAAACACCTCTAGCCTTGGCCATGTAGCACCTCCATCACCACCTCAGATGGTCACATTGGCAGCTCCAGGCTCTGGACAAGAATGAACGCATGTAAAAGACAAAGTAGCCTCCCATCCTCTTTCTCTCCTGGCCTGGGGTGTCAACAGCAGTGAAGGGGTGAGGTGGGAAGCTTACTGTGCCTTCAGGTTTTGTAAAGTGTGCCATAGCCCAGGGCTCAGTCTGGGTTAGCTCAATTGCTGGGTGAGGTTCTGCGGCTTGCGTTACGGAGGAGTTCAGATGAAGTAGCCGTGGCCTCCGGGCCTGAAGAGATATTAAAGGATAGAAGACTTCTTCTTCTCTCTCTGTCTTCAGAACTTTTCTGCTGAATCTCTACATGTCAGACAAAGGATGAAACTATAGAACCCTGCATATTAGTCCATTGGATTGTTTCAGTAAAACATGGGTTTAAACCCAGTCCAAACCCTGCCTTGCCCTCAAGGAGTGGCTTGGGAGTCTCATTTTTATCCAATTCCTAGCCACCACAGAGTCTGGTACATCTTACAGTTAGAAGTATTAAATCTCTTGTTACTATAAATACCAAATTCACTTTTCTCGTTTTCTTACTTTTTACATAGCTGGAACATAATTTTATTCCTCAGACCTTAATTTTGTGCTTGAATGAGAGTGAGCCAAGTTAGTGCTTGTGATTCTGGGAAGCCATATTTGCAGCATATCACAGATAAGGTATTGTCAAAAATTGCTGGACTGACTGTGTGCTGGGTTTTTGCATTGACAGTAGTTTTGCTCAAATTGCCATGAAGAAAAGCTCTTTAAACATAAGTCTAATTCACTTAAAAGTAAGATGAAAAGGAAATCCTCCGCACATGTGAGACTTTATCCTTTGCTGGTAAGTATGCAACCATTAGTTGCAATGGTTTGCTGACTAATGTATTACTTGCTAAAGTTCTAGAATGACATGCCCTGCCAATTTATCTCTCTCCCACCTCCCACGTGTTATTTGCAGCTGAATATGTAAATTATGTTTTCTTCCTCAGTTCCTGATACCTCTTATTGAACATTTTTCAGTTTCAAAACTGGTACAGTTTTCCCTTCACTTGCAGTGTGCATCAAGAGTTTCTGCAAATGTTATGAAGTCTAAGGTTAAAGGAATTTTCAAGAAATAGAAATCAAATTGGGCAGAAATTCTTTGTGGAATAATCTGTATTTGACAATAACAAAGTATACACCTCTTGAAGAAAATTAAAAAAAAAAAAAAAAAAAAACAGCAAAGAGGAGCAATTGGTTTGTACTAGTTTCGAATAAAATCTGACAAATATTTTTCAAACTTATTTGGAAAAATCACCAAGAAGATTTAGTAATCTCCTAGCACAATAACTAGTGTTTCCCTATCTTCACGAGATGGCATATTTACAAAATAAAAATCAAATACATCTTCCAGCTACTTCCTTGGTAATATTTTCATGCTTTGTTGTAACACAAAGCACAGTCAATGAAAATTAAATGGGTAATTTTTAGTCTGAACCGTGCTGTTGATAAGAACAAAAAAGTATAGGTGAAGTTTTTCATGAGATTGCTTAACATGAGGGCTTCTGAACTTCTCTCTTGATTTATTAAAGCTCTGTTCCACTTGAATCTCTGATATATGGAATTTCAAGAAGAATGATGTCTCTGGAAGGATGCAAAGGTGAGGTGAATTTTTGATGGGAAGCTAATATCAGCAATGAAATAGGGCAGCTTCTGCTGTTTCATAACATAAACCTTCCTGAGAGGCTGAGTAGGCTTTGCATCTCCTTAATGAAGATACATTTTTTCAATTTAAAATCCCATGCAAGTGAAATTCTGCTTTCACTGATGACCACAGAAGGAAATCAATTCAGTATTACATGTTCTGAAATAGATCCCATAAATTGTCTCCACTCCTTGATTGCAATAAAAGCCTGACAACCACACAGCTGAGGCTCTGTCTCTCTATTTGGACAGCAGATGGTAGTCTGACTACCAGCTTATAAACAGAGTAGGTGAGCTGGAAGCAAGGATAAACCTGAGAGAGATCTACTGACATCAGATTAATATAGACATTTCTTTCTTCATAGCATCTGATTTTCAGAAGCTCTTGAGAATTTAGCGTTCAAATCTCTGAGATCCATGATATACTGTACTATACAAGGTCATTCATGTCACAGGAAACTTTATGGGCAACAGTTCTCGCTGTCAGAGGGCATTCAATATGTGCAGACACGGGCTACTTCACAGGCTGAAAACTACATTTGTTTTTGGCTGTAACGCTGCAGGCCTAGTCTCACAAACTGCTGGGAGCACAATTTATCTTACTTGCGCTGAATGATTCATAGGAAAGTACAGGAAAGGTGAATCCTCTGTCTCAGACAGGGAAACTGACGTGGTGAAATTAAGGCTTTTTTTTAAGACTTACAAATAATTTTGTGGGCTTACTCCAAGCCCCCAGACCTGATTTGGTAACATCACTCTCATCTTGGAGGAGAATATGGATTAGTGTTGAGGGCAGCTGGGCTCGGGTGATGGGACATCTGGACAGCCAGAGCCTGCTGGAAGTCACTATGACCCTACTAGAGCTCTCAGGGAAAGAGTTCTCAGGAAGCAAAGTCAGAGGACAAAAGATGTGCAGTACATAAATATGCCTAACATTAATTACTGAAGGGTTTCATTCCCACACTAGTGGAAGAATAACAGCCTTCATTTGACAGTGAGCTTTTTAGAATTAAGCGGAAGAAGCTGCACAGATATTAAAGGAAAAAAAAAATCACCTATAATCATTAGACAACACTAACTGCAGGGGAAATCCTGTATGTGTGTCTGTGGATGGATGACTGCATGTCTATCTACAAACACATTGATTGAGTTGTTCATGTATTATGACTTCTCAGTTTAGTAAAAATAGATGTGGCGATAAACTGTGGGGGAGCTGTATCCACACCATTCAGTGTCTGTGAAAAGATGTTTTCCATTGGCTTCAATGTACACAATCTGCAGCAACGTTTGGTACCCAGAGTAGACAGTAAATGATGTCTTTGATTTTTTTTCTTTGATATAATAATTCTGGAGTACACAACCATTTGCTCCTCTTTCTTTTCCAGTGTAAGGATAGTCACGGGTTTATCGGTGTAGGAGAAAGTTCTCAAGCGGCTCAGGCAGGTGCAGCTTATGGACAGCATATAGGCACGATCGACCCAGATGCTTTCTGATACACAATCGGCACAGCTGGGCAAGGCTGGCAGGGCCTGGAAGAAAAGAAAAAAATGAAAGAGCAAGAACCCTCATCCCCGGTATAAGTCAGAAGGTAACAAACAGCAGCAAGGTTTGAAAATCAAATTGAGAACTACACAGCAACTTTCTGAAAGTTAAGGAGAGCAACATACATTGCTGACCTATTTCGTCAAAACTGATTCAGCGGTTTGAAACCTATGAACACTAAAAACATTTTTATGCATGCACAGCTAGGCTTTTCTGAATCTTTTCTTGAGCGAATACTGAAAGTTCTATATAGAAGTATGCACTGGAGACACAGCTCTTGTGCAGGGTTTGGCCCTTCCTGAGCCCTGGGGGAAATGTTGCATCCTGTGACAATATCTTATTAGAAACTGGAGAGCCCACTGGCAGGAAAGTTGTCCACAGACTCATTTAGCAGGTGCTTGCATGTCACTGAAGACCCTGGTGCTGTCCCCAGTGGGGTGAACAGGATGGTGCTTCCAGCCCCAGAGGAGATTCACCAAAGTCTGCTTTTACTACAGGAAAATGGAGGCAGCTAAGCTGGTTGCTAATTCCCCTCAGAGAATAAATTTATAGAAATCTGTAGGATTTGTAGAAAAGAGTACTTTAGCTACCATCACTGAAGTGCAAAAAGAAGCTATCACCTCCCACAGCTATTAGGAAAATGGAAACATTTTATATTTCACATCAAATAATAGCTAGGAAGAGGAGCATTTAAAAGGAGACGTAAATAATAAGCATGGAAGAAAAGTCAGGGGGAATAAAGTAAACTCTTGAAGAGAATTCCCTTGGGTCCTTCTTTCAAACAGAAGGACGTCAGAAAACACAGATGAGGTGAGGGAGTTGCAGATGTTGGATACAGAAAAGTGTCTGTAAGTAAGACTGAAGGATAGTATATCAGGTACAGAGAAAACTTCGCTTCTGAGAAGGGAAGAGCCAGCAGTAACTGAAGGACCCTATAGCCCACCTGATTGTGAGGGAGGATGGGGATACAACTTCAGAGTGAAAATCAAGCAAGGTCCAGGAAGGGATGAGATTTTTAATATTGGCATATTTATTTATCTACAGAAGCTCTTAATTACACCAGGCAATTGAAGTGAGACACCTGCTTCCGCTCAGGCCTGAACACCTCAGACACAGGGACGTAAGTCACAAGAAGTGAGAAGCATTCAAGCAAAGGTCCTCCAGAAGTTTTTAAACATGACAATGATAGAACCTGAGGGAATGTCATGGAGCTGTGTCAGGGGAGGGGCAGCTGGGAGTTAGGGAAAGGTTCTTCACCAGAGGGCGGTGGGCATGGAACAGGACGCCCAGAGCAGTGGGCAAGGCTCCAAGTTACAGAGGTCAAGGAATGTTTGGATAATGCTCTCACACACAAGGTTTGAATTTTGGGTAGTCCTGTGTGGAGCTGGGAGTTGGAATAGATGATCCTTTTGGGTTTCATCCAACTCATGTAGTTCTACAACCTTTCTATGACATTCTGTGACAAATTAAAGCACCACGTGAAATGTGGTGAAAGAGAGAGTGACAGAAGAATATTGAACCAATGTTTCACTTTCTCCATAAAATTCACCTGTGTGCAGAGGCCAACACAAAGCTCATACACCCCATTGACATTAATTACCATTCAAGAGCTCTTGGGCTTTCTATGCACATTGCATTGCTCCCCACTGGCAGTGAGTGAGCTGTGACCATGAAGGCAGAGCTCTGGGGGCACAGACCAGCTGGCAGGGCACAAGTGAGCTAGGAAACATGGAGATTAGAGGACAGGGGGAATTAACAAAACACATCCCTTCTCCAGGGATGGAGGTGCACAAAGTTTTGGTTACATGTGGCTGAGGTGACAATGGCACAAAAAAGTGTTAGATTTATTTCCGCTTAGAAGTTTATTCAGTTAGATTGGGAAGATAACTAGAAATATCAGAGAGCGTGCATGTAAGTTGCAAAGGGCATTACTGGTTTGTGCTTGGATCACACTCCCAAAAACATGCATTTGTTTTTGTTTTTGTTTTTTTCCAAGAAGAAGGTCATTGAGCCACAGCGCTTAACTGAACACAAGATACTAAAATAATAGCTGAGATAAAATCTGTGAGTAAGCTCTTGTGGCAGTTTTCAATCCTCAGTCCTCAGAGTCTTGGTTCATAAATAAGGATAATTTACCTTTGATAAATGGAAAACACAGGCACAGAATAACTAGCCAATTTGCTCACTAAAACCCTAATTTGGCAGCAGATCTGGCAAGAAAACAGAGATTGCTTGCTCTTTTCTGTATAGCGTGACACAGGCTTGAAATCAAAAGAGAACTTACAGACAAGATTAAATCCATTAAGAAAAAGGCTTTAGGTAAAAAATTAATACTGCTCTACTTTGAAATGACAAAGGGGAAAAGGCAAAGGGGAAAAGGCAAAAGAAACCTTTACCTTCACAAAGTAGAAGTGCCTGCTCCACTTTGCTGTTGGGTATGGCAAGGTCCAGGGCACATTTGAATTCAGCATTTCTGCATTTCAGGTTAGCACCATAGTCTGCCAGCAAGACGACTATCTCTGCACTGGATTTCCTTGCTGCTGCATGGAGAGGAGTGTCTAGTAGCTTCCCCGCATTGACATTGGCTCCTTGGGAGAAGAAGAGTGCAGGGTTGGTACAAGAAAAAAGCAAGAAATATCTGACCTGGCACTACACAAGTTGGGTATTCACTGGTAGCCTCAATAAATGAAGGGGACGAGTGGCACCCAGGCCTCTGTCACCGATCTGTGACATCAGTGCAAAACTCAGATCAAATATTCTAGATCAAATATTCTCTATATAAGCGTCTACTGATCCACCGAGTCCTCCCTGCAACAGGCGAAGCTGGTCAACCATTGAAATTCTTAGACAGTCAACCCAATAGATGATCATAGAATCATAGAATCATAGAATGGCCTGGGTTGAAAAGGACCACAACGATCATCTAGTTTCAACCCCCCTGCTACGTGCAGGGTTGCCAACCACCAGACCAGGCTGCCCAGAGCCACATCCAGCCTGGCCTTGAATGTTCACTGATCAAAACCTATGACAAATTTGTTAGTATCAAACAATCTGTCTTAGATTTTACTTTAATTCTTACATGTTATTTTAATTAGAGGGAGGAAAACACCCTTCAGATGTCTGTAATAACTTCGGGAGCACAGCTAGCAAAATGCTTGCCCTGAGCTAGCCATGCACAGCAGAGCCATACTTCAGCAAGTGTCACCTGCAGAAATTTACACTATCTTATATATTGTGTCTGGGCCTACAGAGATTATTTTTTCAAGCATCTTTACTGCTGTTTTCATCATTAGCTGAGAAGAAAATGGGGTTAATGCTTAGCATGGCAGTTTAATTTTTTCATAATCAAAAGACTTGATTTTAGTCATCAGTATTAGCCAATATTTTCTGTTTCCTGCCATTGTTTTAGGAAACTCTGGTTTACTTTCACATTCAAATGGTCTCAGGTAGGTCTCTGTAATTAGAATTTTCCAGTAGGGAGATTCTAATTTCATAGAATCATAAAAATTGGAGAAACACAGTAAAATCATTAAGTCCAACTGTCAGCCCATCCTCACCATGCCCACTAACCATATCCCTCAGCACCACATCTATACGGTTCTTCAACATCTCCAGGGATGGTGACTCCACTCCACCACCTCCCTGGACGTGTATTCTTCATGAATACAAGTGAAATTTTAATTATCTCACAGATTCAAGCTGTCCAAACATCTCTTGCAGAAATCCTTCAAAATATTTATGACATAGGGGTAACTTGGACGGATTTGGGATGGTTTACACTACCCCAGCTCTCCCCCAGCTCCTTCTCTGGACTTACCAAGTTCCAACAGCTTCTTGACACAGTCTGTCCTCTGATACATGCAAGCAACATACAGCAGAGTCCCATAGTGCAGGTCTTCTTGGTCAATGTCAACCCCATGAGCCAGAAGAACTTCCATGCACTCTCGGTGTCCTGTGCAGCAAAAGAGAACTATCACTTAATTGTAGTGACACAGAACAGAATACACCCAAGTACAGTCAATGAGGCATAAGAGCTGGGAATAAGCCAAGCACGTTTATCTGTGCTGTATAAGTTTTTTTTGGGGGGAAGTAAATGTTTTGAAGCCAATAAGAGATGCATTGCACACTTAGTTGCTGTTAGCTTCACTCACAGACTGTTACCTCTCTTGACTGCCTCATGAATGGGTGAAGCAAGGTGGTTCCCGACCTGTGGCTTGGCTCCAAATTCGAGCAGCATGTTTACACAAGCCACAGAGCCACTGCAGCAGGCATTAAAGAGAGGAGTGATCCCATCAATGGTGACTGCGTTGACCTGAAACAGCAGGACATGCTCAGAACAATCCAGTATAAGAGGAACGCCCTTGCAGCATGCGTCATGTGCAACTAAAGTGCATTAGAATGCTTGTCGTTTAATGTCAGAGTTGATTTGGTTTGCAACTTTCAAAGTGTGAGACAACACATATAACAATCTCTTTTGAGCTCTGCTCTCTCTTCCCCAGGCACTTAGTGCCATAAGGCCGCATCATTGCAACCCTCCTAGGGTTGCTCAGAAAATGCAGTTTATTTCTTTTTATCGCAGAGAACATGAGTATTGCCATGTCTATTTTGTACCAGCCCAAGTCCATTACATGCTCAGACAACTCTGATATTTAAATGAAACTATAGTTCATGTTTAATATATTCATCTGAAAACACATTTCCAGCAAAGGACATATTCACAGAAACACTGTCATAACCCCAAAAAGAAAAAGAGGTCAAAAGGTTTGTGTTTATGCACATATGTCCATGTAAGACAGAAAGCATTTCCTTCCTTGACCTCCAACATAGATACCTGGCAAGAGCCATCATCTGTGGTTCTCCACTGGGAGAGCATAGTCCTGTGTTGTGCTGTGCTGCAGCAGCTGCAAGCTCTGACTGCCTAGCAAGCACTCAGAGGCAATTTATGCAGTAAATCTGCATTCCATTATTATTATTATTATTATTATTATTATTATTATTATTATTCTGCAAGATGATAAAGAACAATGGGTTCTGCAAGCATACAGCACTTTGTGTGGTTTCCAAACCAAGAAGAGGAAAGAGATGGGAGATAGAGGGCTAGAGTTAGGCTCTGCCCCAAGCCTGTAGTGTCACCTGGGGTTGTTGTGGCCAAAGTGCACTTGGTCTTGTTGAACTTAAAGGCAAGCATCAAATTGGAACATTTTCTCCCAGAAGTTAGTAAACATTTTGTTGGCTTTATTTATGAACACAGAAGGAAGGAAAAAAAAGAAGAAGAAGAAGAAAACCAAAAGACTTTATGTACCACAAACAGGTTGCTTTCATAGGTCAGCAACAGGCAGTCCAGAGATGAGTCTTCTAATTAAAAAAAGGTAATGCCACTTGTATAACAAAATCAAGTAAAACTGAGCAGAAAGTGTTTCTTCTGCATCTTTCAATGAGACTGAAATTTGGTGTACAGTATAGGAAGTTAATTAATGTGTTTTCTTCTGCAAGATAGCCTGATTTCCTGTTTTGGTGTTGCTCAGTTTCTTGCCGTGTAAACAGTGCTTGAAAAATGTGTAACCCAGCTGAATGAAACATGCTCTCATATATATCATCCTATTTGGGTATCTCAGTTTTTAATGTGTATCCTACCTGAGATCCAGCTGGGGAAGTTATTTTAATAATGGATAAGCTGTCTCATTTATTTAAGCACACCTATTTTTACTTACATGACATTCCCAAAATATTCCTCAGAAAACCAGAGGCAATTCTAATGATGACCATGGGGGAAAAACAAAACAAAACAAAACAAACAACAAAAAAAACATATATAATTTTCCCTGAGGTGATCTCCACCAGCCCAGGACTCACATGTGCACCGTTCTCCAGCAGCAGCTTTGCACAGGCCACATGGCCACCCAGACAGGCTTCATGAAGAGCCGAGACTCGATCTGTTGTCACCAGGTTCACATTGAAACCCTGCAAGGTAGAGCATGGGGCGTGAGGAGAGAGCCTAGCCCAGCTCCATGGCAATCCTGGGGCACCAGCAGTGGCTGGGCCTCAGACAGAGAGCTAGGTGGGGGCTAGGGATGCATGCAGGTCCTATTACTGCTGTCTGCTGCTTGTCCCCAGATGTTGTAGCCGGTAATGGTTATAGTTCAAAATTTGGTTGGACCCTTGGGCTCCATCAGTGTGGGGAAACAGGCACCCTTAGGATATGATTTCGCTTATCTGAAAGTAGCTTTAGGTTAGGTGGGTTCCATCCTAAAAATACACCCACTGACTACATCGAGTACCCAGTGTAGTTCACAGAATCATACAATTGTAGAATGGTAGAATCATAGATTGGTTGGGTTGGAAGGGGTTTTACACTGGAAGAAAAAAAATTGGAGTCACAATGCTTCATTATCAGCATTTCCCATAAATGACAGTTCCCACAGAAACAGACACCAGGTTTATTCACAAGAAACCAAGAAGCTGCCATGTGTGCTGTCCCCAGAATGCAGCTGAATCTCCTTGTGAGATTTCACAGCCACATGTGAGAACAGGCCCTGAAGTAGGCCTGAGTGTCTTCCATAAGACCATTTCCCCTCTGTTCAATGTGCTATAGACCTGGCAGCTCACGAGATGGCAGCAGTGCACTGTTTAGTACGCAGCTACAAAGGCTTTCAGTAGATATTCAGTGAGCAACATAACACTGTAAAAGTCACCAATCCTGCTGCAATAGGCATTAAAAACAGCCACTGCAATTACTTTAAGATAGAAATTCAGTGATAGGAAAACAATAATTTTTCAGCAATGTGAAGGCATTATTCACACAAATGCTGTAGCTAAAATTTTCCTGTACATTACATCAATGCACAAGAGCAGATAAAATCTTTTTAAAATGTTGAGACTATTCCATTTTATAATGATATAGATGCTTCATGTTTACTGATGAGTACACTCCTTCAAGAGAAATGTTTTCTAGAGGCTCCTGATAAGAAGAGAGCTATTCTTATTCATTATTCAGATATAAATTTAACAAATTGAAATAATTCCTTGCAAATGAATAGATAAGTACTGATATCTTGGATAAAACAGCAGTCCCCTCCATTACTAAATGGAGACCAAGTTAGAGATCTTACAATAGCTGTCTGCAAAATAATGTTGGCATTAGGCCTTGTTCTCATATGATTATACATTCTTACTAGCATATCTCAGAAACAAGATGCTACTTTCAGTGCTGGACCAAGCCTTGCTGAGTCCTTGAGCTTTCTTAAAACTTCAGTGCTCCATCTCCTCACAGGCACAAACAGCTCCTAATGTTAATCCCCTGGGGAGCAGAAGTCTTTCTAACTATCTAAAGAGCTGTAATCCAAAGATAAAGACTTTTGAGTATCCCATACATACCCTAAATTATAGCTCTCCATTTCATTTTAGGCTAATAGTATAGCTATAGAAGCAATGAGCAATATCTATGGTACTCCATGAAGAATTTTACTAGTGACTCATCTCCATTTCAGTCTCCACAGACATTACTGCCTCTCTCTCATTTCATCAGCAAGGACCCTCACTCTTTGCTCCTAAAATTAATGTATTGGGGAACAGGACAAAGGGTAGATTAACTAAAAAATATATAGCCATAACACCCAGTGCTTCTCCTATGTATAACCATAACCAGTGAAGAACTGAGGCCTCCACTGTTAAACCATAACACCAGGTGCCTACCATGAACAGGATGGTGTAAAGACAGAACAGATGAAGATAGAGGGGATCTATCACTTCTTATTCTATAAAATGGCTTTGCAGAGGGAACTAGATGAGTGAGAGCATTGGGAAATCAGCAGTAGCTGGGGGAAATTACTCACTTTTGCCAGACTGGTGACCTTGGGTTTGAAGAAAGGTGATAAGGAGAATGAATGGCAAAGCACAATTGTGACCTCTTTACAGCTGTTTATATTCATACCATACTTCTTATCCTTTCTAGTAAGTTCTTTCCTCCTCTCTTTCTTTTGTCTGAACTTGTGGTTGCTGTTGGAACAGAGTTTGAGGCCAACAGATCTCCTTTTAGATATGTTATGATTATGCTGGTTCTTTTATAAAGCAATACATATTTTTACAGATTTCTATTGTTGGTTTGTTGGTGTTGTTTTTTATTGTGCTTTTTTTTTCTTTCAAATGGATGATGTATACATTATTCCTGTTCTCCCCAAGCCCATTTTGCACAATTTATTGAAAAAAGAGCACAAGGATCACTGTTTATCATACAGCAAGCTACAAGCAATAGCAGTCTTTGTCCTGGACTTGTCCTCAGCATCTTAACTAAGCAGCCAATCCATGTCCAAGGGCATGCATGGGGATATATTATTTATATGACTGTATTTCTTATGCTTGCTGCAGTCTGTTACCAGCTCACTGACTCAGATACAATTCAGTAGAAACCATGCTGCTTCCCAACTCCGTCTTTCTTTACCTGCAGGCTTTTACCTGTGCAATCAAGGTTTTCAAAGACAGGAGGCGTCCTTGGAAGGCAGCATCATGCAGAGGAGATCTGTCTGCCCAGCTGCCTGAAACAGCAAATTCATAAAAGTTAATTCAGGTATGCTACAGGTATTTCCCCTGAGAGGATGGGGGAAGTGCAGTTGCATGGAAATGCAAAATGGGTTTCAAATCAATGTAGTGTTAGCAGCGAAACAGTAGATAAATTGATTTCAGCAGAGCAGCTGAAGGCTCAGCACTCCAGAGAAGGTTGGCCACTCAGTAAGGTGCCTCAACACCAGCTTTGAAAAATAGCTAAGAACACACTTCAGCAAAGATCACAGGTTTAATGCTGCTGGAGACTCATCCAAAGACTTCAGAGCCCTGCAGCACTAACACTGTAAAAGATATCAGCTTCTGTCTGTTCTAGGGAGCTTTTGTCACAAGTCATATTCCAGCTGCCCTTCACTTTATTAAGGGTTTCATAGCAGAGAGACACTGGGACGCTCTGTCCATCAAATGAATCCTAGCGTGACTCTGTCTGCTTTATTTCCCAAATTGACAATTTCACAAATGACTTCTCTAGCTCAGACAGGTAGGTAACAAGTTTCATCCTCCTCCTCACTGGAAGTTTTCAGAACAGACATGAAAAAAACAGATCCTGCCCAAGCTTTCATTTTCTTTCCTTAATCATTTTAAGCTGTTGAACTGTGCAGAATTCTTCTTACAGGTTTCTTCTTTTCCTTACTCTAATCTATTTGTGTGCCATGAAATAAGTCCTTAGTCTAGCTGCTACCTACACTTATAGCCAGCTCAGGTGGAGTGCATTTAACCTGCCAGAGGATAGAAGCAATACTAGTGTTTGCATTTGTGCTCTATTGTACAATAGCCTCACAAGCATAGTGCTTGAAATCCACATCCCATTAATTATTTTCACTACACAGCACAACAAAGAGAAAGGAAAAGGTGATATATCTCTATTCCAGGTGTTACTTGAGGCAAAGAAATCTCAATGAGAGGAATGAAAATGTCCCTGGGGATTTCAGGCCAAGGACACAGCAGAGGTTTCAGCTTTGGCCAAGGAAGCCCTCATCACGAGCCTTGTCCATAATGCCAATGAAGCCCAACCATCCCAAGGGCATTCAGTGGGCCATTATGACTGTACACCAGAGACTGCCCACAGAGTTGCAGGAGGAGGAGAGGAGGTCGACCTAAAAGGCTTATATCACCCTCTGGTTTAAAGCCAGCATTGCTTTAAGGGGTTTCCAGCAGCCCTTAGCATTCTTGCAGTGTGTTTTCATTACCTTAGTACTTCACCTTGTGGTGATGTTACGGTTTTAAATAGTGCTTTCACTTTTCTCTCCATTTGCTTAAGGAGCTGTCCCTGGGCTCCAACAGCAGGAGGATGGTGTAGAAGGACAGCCAGCACAGGTGCAGCCAGGCTCCTGAGGGCCAAGTAGGATTCACTAAGCAAAATGA
This sequence comes from Tragopan temminckii, assembly GCA_028571105.1. Classification (NCBI taxonomy): domain Eukaryota; kingdom Metazoa; phylum Chordata; class Aves; order Galliformes; family Phasianidae; genus Tragopan; species Tragopan temminckii. Next base: position 97,374,101 of record JAOWBP010000001.1, on the reverse strand, counting down.
TGGAAACAGGTAGGGATGGAGAAAGATTTGCATGAAAACATCCAAAAAAATCCCAGCTCCCTCCTCATGCTGGTGACTGAAATAGGCAAGCTCAGTTCAGAAAGTTAGAAGACTGATGACAAAAAGTAGGGGCCTCGTCCACCAGGAGAGTTCAGAGGTAACAGCTTCATTGCCTTATTAAAACTCCTATGCATATTGTAGAGCATGTGTAAGCGCTTTTCACATGCATTGTAAAGGCATGTGTATGCACACACATGCTTCATGAGAACACATGCTGTTGCATACTTCCATGCTAGCCACAGCAACCTACCTCCCTGAAATGTGTGGCAAATATAGTTCCCATACAGAGCACTTCTTCTCTCCATGGCTGTAAGTGACATGTCGGAAAGCACTGTCTTTTCTAAGTCAAGGATAACTTATCTTTAAGTTAAGTTAAGGAGCACTTCTGTTGCACTACACTGCAAAGAGAAGACACTGTGAAACTCTGCCTGTAACCCAATCCATTGCCTCAGCAACAGTGTCACATGGTCCTATATTTTGAAAGATTATCCTTAATGGCTTTTGCAAATGGCAACTTGCAGATAAAAATATGTTGTAGTCTGCTCAGTTTCAAGACACTTTGCTAAGAATCTGCACAAAGGAAAACCTGGTGTTTGTCACACATCTGACTGCAATTGTATGAATGTACCAGGAAAAAAAGTGGCAGCAATAAATAATTGGACTTATACTCTAGAGAACAACACATAAGTTAATAATGCAGAGACAGACATTCCTGTGTATAAATGCTCTGTAAGAAACTTTTACTGCCGTATTTCTCTTGGACAGCGGTGCTTTGGGTGACCATCTTGCACCACAGACAGTCCCACTCACTTTCCTGTACCTATTCATGGCAGCTCAGTTCATCAGGAAGCAAGCGCCCAAAACTGAGTCATATAAAGGCCTGAAATGTCACATTGCTGAAAGAAATCTTCAGGCTGGAAAACATGCTTTCACTAGTAGTAAATTTAAAATACTGTATCATTTTAATCAGGTGTTTGCACTTCCAGTAATTCCACTATCTATACATTATTTTATATAGACACATGCAATGGAGGTAAAACAACCTGGGAAAAAAAAGAAACTCAAAAAAGTGAAATGAACAACTAAGTGGCATAGTAAATACAACATATTCCTGCACCATGTAATTTTCAGAACCATTTCATATTTATTCATTTTTATGGCCTGACTTGTTGACATAGATTCACAAAATAATTAGTTATAACCTCCTAGAGCTTTCTTTGAGGAAATCAACACAATAAAACTTTTCCCTAAATATTCTGTTGGTAAACATAGCAGAGCCATCTGTAACCCCAAACCAAAGAATGCCATGCTTCCTAGAACAATCTTTTTATCTACTGTAGTGCCTTGAGCAAATGTCGTCCTCATTCGAGCTGGGTAGCTGTTGCAGTCTCAAATTTTGCACACCTATCACATGCCAACACATACCAACACCGCAAAGACATCAGAAGTGGAAGGCACGTCAGGTTAAAACATTCAACCTATGCACTTAGCAACAAACTCTTTGTTTTATAGAAACTCAATGATTTAAATCCCAAAGTTATAAATACGTAGCAAATAGACGTCTGTCTGTTAAGAGTGTCTATATTTTTACTTTACCTGGGACTATTCCATAGATCTCTTCTGCTATCCTGGCAGCCTCTTTTCTGTTGCCTTTAACAATATAGAAATGAGTCAGCAGAGCCAAGGAAATCTTAATTAAAAGTTTGAAGCAAAACAAAGCAAAAATGGCAAAATAAATGTTAGTGAAAGCCTGGAGTATAGAACTGCCCTCCATTTTGCTTTGAATAGTTTCTCAGGTCTGCTAAGTTGCACCGGGCTATTATTGGTATCAAATGTCATCTATTTTAAACCCTCCAGAACTTGCTGTTCCTCAGTTACCAAAAATACATTGGTTTTCATTTGGTGCAGCTATTTGATACTAAGTAACAATACCAAGTATAATATAGTCTGAAAATCCCACAACAAGCAGGAAACAAATGGAAAAATCTTTTCCAAACCCACACGGATATTAGAAGGATTTTCAGATAGGAGCACACCATACCACTGAAAGCCTACAAATCCACATTATATTTCTCCTTTGACTCAAGAGTTGGATTAACAAAGGCTCCATAGGCAAAGTTGCAGAAGTAGTACAAAGATACAGCAAGAAGACTACTCTTCTGTCTTTCTCATCTTGGTAATAGGTCTTGCTGGTACTCACATACGGAACAAAGGCAAGCATATTAAAGAAAAGCATTACCATGAAAGAATCTGAAATAAAACCATGGATTTTCAAACCCAGGATTGAGAAGTCAAAGTTATTCTACGAGTGAAAAAATATATTAAGTGTGAAATCAGAAACACATGATAACAGACTGGTATTTTCCATCATTTGGATAAAGAATGGTGTTCATTATTATCCCTTGCAACCAGCATTTTAGTCTTTCAAAAGAATAGGAATATTTTTACATTATTTGTCATTGATTCCAAGGTATATTATTTGAAACTTAAGATGCGCCCTTTAATTTCTTTTTTTTTATTTCTGAATAAATGGCTTCTACACAGAACAGTATCTTTTTCTGCATGTAATTAACTGAATCTCTGTGGGATAGCCCGTTTCCTTTTCATTTAAATATTTCTTTATCACTATTTTCCTATAGGTACAGTTAGAAGGAGATTTTTTTTTTTTTTATCTTCTCTTTTCGCAGGTTCTTGCACCCTTAAACTCAAACACCTGTGAGGGGAAAGAGTGGGACATCCCAAAGAGTTGGTGGATATGCAGAATGAAATTTTACAGCAAATTATTTCCATGGACACTTAAGATTCAATTTGTTTTATAGCAAAATTGCTTAGTTAGTACTACAGCACTCTGCCCCTCCAGTGCACCAGAACTTAGTGTAAATATGCATGGACTGGTTGGAAAAAACACAGCAAAGTGTTGGCTTTTTGTTTGTTTTTCATTTTTTCCGAGTGAAACTATTTTTCTAAGATGCCATGTTAAACTAAGATATTACATTTTTACCAGCATCTTAACACTTTACATAAATATTGAGCAAAACTTTCCTTTCACAGTAACACAATGTGCTAGTAGAAACAATAACATGTATGAATCCAAGCAAGAAAAATCACCAGTTTTTTAAATCCTGTTTGCCACATGACAAGACAGCTGAATACAATGATTACATGGGACAAGTTCAGCTGGGCAACTAAAGAGAAACACAGTTAAGTTTACTGAGAAGCAAATAAATAAGTAAATAAATAAATAAATAAATAAAAGGATTTAAAAAAAAAAAAAAAAAAGTAGAGAGATCCACAAAACTGCCTTTCAATACAATGTAAGCAAGAAGGAACAGAACTTTTTACAAGGGTGACCACAAAACTGACATTTGCTTGCAAAAATGTGTTATCTGCCTGCACAGTCAACTGGGTAGATAAGAGGTAAACTTGTACAAGTCTGCAACCTGCAGAAAAATACAAGAAACTGGAGATGAGATAATTTCTGCTGAATTTCTCCTAACCCTAAAGAAGTATGAAATCCTAGTAACAATGAAAAGCTCTCCAGGTGGTCTAAAACAACATGAACACAATAAAAATGACTATTCCAGAAAGACAAGCTTCATCTGTATAGCAGCAAATTCACCTTCCTGGCTTCAGAACAGCACAACTTAAAGACTTGAGTTAAATGATGGAGTTATTTGAGAAAAGCTCATGTAATCTCTTGCATATAATAGCACTATTGGATTGAACTCAAAAAGTCATCAGTAAGAAGGCAGCTGAACAGTGCAGTGGGAAGTACTGATGCAGATGAAAGTGGTGGTCAGATAAGCAATAGCAAGATCTGGCATGATCACTCAGAAACATTTGGCATTTCTAAAACTAAAGGAAGGTGAGCAACAAAATATAGGAATTGCAAGAGATGTTACACAAAGGAAGAGCAACCACAGTACAGAAACAGGAAATGTACCTCCCTTGCTGCTTTGGGCAGTGTCACTTTGTTGTGTTTTGAATGGGATGGATTGTGCAACTTACCGATAGGTTGCAGGACTAAACTGGACACGTCAGCACTTGGTAGAAAAAACATGCCTCATTGAGATCTTCAGCACAATGCCTAACACACAACAGTCTTCTGTTAGAGTGATTACCAAACTGACAAATCAAAATATCCAGAAGATACGTTAGTCCTTCAGTATAACTGTCATGTGGTGAGTGAATAGTTTAGCTAGATCCCTTGAAGAACTGGAAATTAATTTTTATATATCTTTAATGTAAAAGCCTGCAAAGAAAGAGCACAAAAGAAAAAACAGACTGACTTAGAAAAAAAAAAAAAAAAAAGAAAAAAAACCATTTTAATTATGGGTCACCTTAACTTTAGTTGTAAGAAAAACATCAGATATGGCCTGAAGAATTTGGCAAGGAAATAAAAATTAGAGAGGAACCTCCTCTCGAAAAAAATTTAAGAGGAGTTAAGTCTCTTATGCTTGACAGTCTTTGAATTACAGCAGCGTATTTCTACAGTGTTTAATTGAGAGTTGTAACATTTTCAATTAAATGAGATAATTGGAAAAAAAGACACAAATACGTTATCTCTAAGGGAACCAGAACAAGAATACATTGTAGAGAACCTAGCTATTTTTCTATCAGTTTGATCTAATAAATGATATTACTTTCCATGCAACCATCACCTTATTTGCATCCTTAGATAGCACAGTTACAGCACTCCAGCTTGTATGTAGTGACTCACTGTTTGTTCTCATCAAGCAGATGAAGGATTCATCTCACCTACCCATAGCCCATTGCACCACATATATTCTGGCTATCTAAACCTCTACTGTCTGGGCAGGATGACAAGGAATTCCAGCTGGTAATTAATATCTTATCTGCCTCCAACACCTATGACAGCACAGGATGACTCACCCTCTAGATGCATTCCACCAGTCCCTCCTGATTAAACAAGCTTAAATAACCAATACGTACTAGACAATCAGTTTATACATGGTAATGTTCAATAAATCCCACACAAACATCATCACCAGACTTAAGCTGGTACTGAAACAAGTCAGAGTGAAAATAATCCTGTTAGGTTCACAAGAAAAATGTTTAATTTCAGTACAAAGATAGATGCAGGTGTAAAACAGCATCTTGCTCTCAGCTTTATTCTTCAACAAAAAATATATCCCTTTCATCCAAGTGACTGTGTCAGTGTGAGAATAATTAGAAAAACTATAGAAGTCAAGGCACTTCTGGGTGTCATGAAAAATATAGAGCAAATATGACAAGAGTAGTTTAATGATAGTAAGTCAAGCAATGTATTAAAAGTATTAAAAATTGATCTTTAAAAAAAAAATGTTTGTGAAATACTTTCAGGATGGGTTGTTCTTATGTTTGTTTACAGTGAGTTTGTATGTAACTGAAATTTTACAATTAATGAGCCTAAGTACATACGAATAAAAGGACTAGCAAAACAACATAAATATCAAAAGGAGAAAAAATAAGTTTATTTGTTAAAGATGAAGAAAAGCTTGATCACAAAAAAATAAGTTCATTACAGTGCAGCCAGTTTCTTACAGATCTATCCATATCCTCTAAAACACAGTCTAAAAGGCAAATCTTACATTCACACTTCACTTGATACTTGCTCTGGTTTAACACACAATTTTCAACTACCAACATGCAGTCTATACTTCACAGTGTCTGCAAATAGTGTACTGGAAACTCAACTTCTCCTTGTATCTGTGTGATAGATTTTTAATATGGATCAATGCAAAATTTTCATCGCTAAAATAAAGTAGTTCAAAACACTTCTGGGTGCACTTGGTAGTCCCTTCTATGAAGGGGGGCAATTAAGCTTCTATAAAGAAGGGCTTGGTGCATTCCCTCCTCCTCCACACAGGAGGCTTTGTTCTATGCAAGATGTTACTCAGTATCACTCCCTAGTTGGTAACATTTTCTTAGTATTTCACAATACTCAAATGTTACCCACAACCATAACCGAAACATTTTAGTTTTCTTAAATTGTATTTTAGGAACATGTGTTTGGAAATGAATAAAATAACATCTCTGCTCAACTTCTCATTATTGTGATCGCTTTATTTAAAGTTTTCCATTTCACTCACTGCTGCTTTACAAAACTGTAAACGGTTGAGTGATGGTGACATCACCCCTTGCTCTACTGCACAAGATACGTAAGCGAATCAAAGAGTTACGTGCATTGGGAAACAGTATATGCGTAGTAAAACCAGTTATGGCTTAAATAGTTTTGCTTGTGCAAAGTGTTTTTTAGTCATCACTGTAAGTCCAACCACAAATGATGGCAAGCAGCAGTATATTTCTATACTTTCTAAACGTATGTTTCCACATCCTAATGAAAAATACCCATTCTTTATTGAAAATGAAATAAACATTTAGATGAACTGTTTTATTATAAGTACACAATGTTCCACAAAAGAAAAAATAGAATTATTTCAAATAGATTCTCATAATCCTACTGAAAATTACATCTGCTTTTGTAGCTGTTGTGGGAAACAAAAAGAAATAAACCGGAATCATTAAAATATTATTTAAAAAATAGCATAACATCTTCCTGGAATGATAATCAGTATTTTTAAAGAGTTGCTGTAAACTAGAATGTTGTTATTTTAAAAAGTAACTAACTTTTATAAGTAAAACATTACCTTATCTCCACCCATTTACCATAACATGTGGCACCATTTTAGCTGAACTCCACTGTTAACGTAGAGTTTGAAAGATTCAAGTTGTAAGACAATGCATATTTTACATTATGTATCAAAAGCTAAAAAATTCTAAAAGAAAATACTTTGTAAGTAGCATGTATTTCACATATTTCCACATTTCGTGAATATATGGTCAATGAAATTATCAAATGTTCCTCTAGCAATAACGTACCCTAACTGACAAGATGACACTGACAAAAGCTGTGTTTCAAATACTACCCATCAAGGGTTTGAAAACAGTATTTTCATATTGCACAATTTTAACACTAATACAGTGTCCAACACTACATAATACTGAGGGTCAAAAAAAAAAAAAAAAAACCATCATTTTTTCAGTTGAAAAAGAAATCAGGCCTGTGCATTAGATAGGGGGTAGTTTGATGGTTGTCTGACATCAGTGAAAGGTTTGCCACCTCTCACATCTGCATGTTCTGCTGTTCCTATTAAAAATTAATTACAGCTAACAAGAGCAAGGAATTTTTTTATTTTTTTTTTTCTTCAAGAAAAGCTTATCTATTGGTTACTCCCATTGAAGGGATGCCTTCTCTAGATTTAACTTGCAGAACCTGTCTGACAGTGCTTCTGGTGTGGTCTCAGTGAAATCACACATGCTAACACTGTCCCTCCCAGATGATGGACTATAATGCCATTCACATAAAAAACAGAAGAATGGCAAGTGGAAAATAATAATAAGAGTAGGATGGTGCTTGTTAAGGCTTGTTAAGCTCTCACAGATTTATTTCTCTCATTCACACACACACACACACGCATATGAACATTAATTTATGCTTTGGCATAGTCTGCTGGAGGTGTTTTCAGGCCTGAGCTGGTTCTGAAGGCTATATTATATTATGCTAATCGCTAAACAATATCATTCCTTCACCTTTGTATTTTTTAAAAAGCCACCTATGTATTTTAAGGAAGAAATTTAAAAAAAAGGCATAAGTTTTGCCTCTCTTTCTTATGTGTGAGGAGGACAAATTCAGCCATTCTAAAATATCAAAAACTCCTTATGGAGTTTTAATAACAGGATAATCTAATTTTCTAATTTCATGAAGGACTTCAAAATCATAAAGCTGTGCAGGCAAAACACTATCACTGGGACACAACTGATAGAACTAAGCCTCTGAAATTTCTACAGTAATAATGAATTCATAGTAATAAGGAATTCAAGAGTAATAACGAATTTAGGAGTATTCTCAAGTGCCATTTTCATCCTAGGAAAGAAAAGGTATGTTTTGTTTAGATAGGTCTCAAAAATCACAGTAACTATAAGAAATTGATAGAGATTACAGTAAACTAATAATTTTTCTGTTTTGCTTTTCAAAATACCACCAAAGCTTTTACTCAGTCTGTAATATTCAATTTAGAGAGAAAAAAATATTTTTTGTCTCAAAGGCTCTTGACACATAAAAATCCACGTTCTCCCTCAGCTTTAAGTGCAAAAGTGATGTTCATATACTTTCAAGAACTCAAAACTAAATCAGAACATAATCCTAAATTGAGGTAGTACATTTTAATCAAGTTTCTTTCAAAGAACTCCAGAAAGAAACTGAAGAATTTAAGTAGTAATATCTATCAGCAAGCCTTAAAACCTCTAGGGACTGGTGCATTTTTAATTTCCATCTGAGCACTTTTGGAGCTTGGAGATTCTTCTTTAACTCTCCCTCTTTTCCCCAAAAAATACTGTTTAGTCCATGCACCATTAGGACCTGTGGCATCCATTGCAACATCAATAACGGAATCTGGAGTTATCCACCTCAGAAACAACAAGAAAAGGAAGTTCAGAACAGCAAAAAGAGCAAAAATATACCCAGTCACTGGGCCACAGTGAGACATGAGTCTGTCAAGTCTCTCATCCATTGGTAAAACTACTTCATCTGCAACCCTCTCATACACCTAAGAGGAGAAAAGACAGAGAGTCCCTGTAAGTAAACCAGAACATAAAACTGATTTTTAATTAAAGAAACACTACTACGATAAAATTTAATGAATGTGAAAATACATCCTATTAATGACAATACAAACATTAAGTCATACATTATATGGTTAGTCCTGTGTTTTACAGAATCACAGAATGGCTTGAGTTGGAAGGGACCCTTAAAGGCCACCTAGTCCACTTGCCTTGCAATGAACAGGGACACCTACAGCTACATCAGGGTTAGCTACATCACATTATATATATATTTATATATATTTTTGCATTCAATATAGTTATATCCAATAAACTAGAAAAATGTTTTCAGGGACCTACATACACAAGTCGAGTCCCAAATCATACAAAAGAGCTTTGTTGTTGAGAACATTGCAGGTTTCATCCTACAAATACATTAGCAATGAGCTAACAAACAACTGTCCTTTGTGCAACTTAAGCTCTGTGTGTCCTTCTCCCAGTTATAACATTTCCATTCAGAGTTTAGTTTCGTGTCTTAAGGAAGGGCTACAAAAGCAGCTGAAATCTAGGCTGACTTCTATAAAAACTTTGCAATTGAAATGTTGTTTGCAATTCAAAAATCATAAGTTGTACTGATAAAGTTGTATTTGATAAAGACATTGTATGTGACATTCCTTCAGGGAGGTTTATAAGAGAGATTTACCTAAGTAACAGTACAAAGTAATTAAGACATACGTGTTCCAGCTACTCTTGTCCAAAATATAGGGCTAAAGTCAAGAGTGACAGATCTTCACAGGAGTGAATAAATTATTGCAGTTAATATTCTTCACTAATGACTGAGTTTTCCCACTGAGGCACAATTTTAATTCTGAAATATGATTTCAAAAGCATGGTAATTTATTTTCATTACATCCATAGCTCATGTATATTCAGATATGTCTGCTGACATTAAGCTACCTCTCGTCTCCTCATTTTAAACCACTCGTTAGCATATCACAGACAAAACTGTGTCATGAACTCTTTTCCTTTTCATAAATCTTATGCAGCATGTTTGCCAGTTATGCCAGAAGAGTTACTTACTGTGAAGATTCTGGAAAAAAAAAAAATACGAGTAGAAATGTAACTAAAGATCTAGGCTATTCTTCAGAATATTTATCAGCGCTATGTCATGGAAAAAAAAAAAAAATGCAAGTAGAAAGAAAAAAAAGCCTATTTTGGAAAAGAGAAGCATTTCCTGAACTTTTACAAACCACCTGAGTTTGATGGAAAAAAGCATTCAGAAATTAAACAGAGATGCACATACTAATGCTTCAAAAAAGTCACTTTCCAGAAATGTACTTTAAGAGAATTAAAGTGGTTGTACATACTTTTTCAGTTCTCTCTGCTACATTCCTCCATGTATAAAATGTCTTCACTTTGTTATGAATGCTTTCTGGAGATGGTAGTTTTCCTGATCTGAGCTGGGCAATTGCCTTTTCTAGTCCATCACACAAAGACTTCACGGAAGGTTCACATAAAATAATGAGATTTTCTGGAAGCACCTCAGGAATCCCACCAACTCTTGTACTCACAACCTTTGAAAGAAACAAAAGAATTACTACATACACTGCATAACAATAAAATACAGTGATGATAGTGCTGTTACACTGTTTAGATGCAACATTACCACAGAGATAAAGACAGAAAAATAACCAATACAATGACTGGTTGCCATGAAGGCAAAGACTGATGCCCTATTTTGGGAGTTTTACCTGCATGACAACTAAAGGTATAGGCCCTAGAGAAGATCTAGCACAACCAAATACTTTTAATGATGTTTAGAATTATTTGATAACATGGTAAGACGAAAGATGGTCCAGTAAGTGATTAAGGAGACATTTTTCCTAAAGGTGTTTCTCACAGTAGAAAACTACGTCTGTGCAACTAGATTTTGGACCTTTTCTCCATAGACCCTCACAAAAACTGTTGCCTCTACTTGTGGATAACAGTTTTGCCACATCTACCTTCAGTTTATAGTTTCTAGGCTGAACCTTTACAAAAATTTCTTTAGAAGTTCAGTAATCTGAATTATTTTTAAAGAGAAATCAGGAAGTACTACAATTTGTGTTCTCTAATCATCTCTAGCAGGCAACTGTAAGAAAACCACAGAACTTCCCAGCCCCTAGAGTCAAAAACAGATGACTGGGGAATGAATGCCACAAATCTGTACTATTACTATGAAAAAATGTTGGAGTGGAGGAAGGGGGAAGTCCCTTTTATTTTCCACACTTCTTGTATACTAGTCTCCTGGTTTCAGTTGGGATAGAGTTAATTTTTCTACTAGTCGCTGCCATGCTTAGATTTAGGAGAAAAAAATAACGCTGATAACACACACGTTGATTATGAACAGTGTTTACACTAAGCCAAGGACTCTTCAGCTTTTCATGCTGCCCTACTAGCAAGAAGGGCGGTGTACATAAGAAGGTAAGAGAGGACAAAAATCAAGACAGCTGACCCAAAATGGCCAATATATTTGACATTCCATACCATATGACATCATCCTGAACAATAAAACATAGGGGAGTTGGTGGAGGGGGCAACCATTGCTACAAGACTAGCGATGTGTATCACTTGTGGTTTTTTTTCTCCCTTTTTCTTTCCCGTTCAACAATCTTTATCTTCACTCAGAAGTCCTACCTTTTTCCCCCCACCCATTTGCTCCCCCATCCCACTGGGGCTTAGCTACCTGCTGGGTTAAATCATTAGATACTTCATCAGTTTGTCTTTAAAAAAGTTTCTTCAGGTTTTAATGTGAGGACCTCAGTTCTTTATAGCTGTTGATTAACTTTTTCTTTTAGCTGTCAATCTGTAAATTGAGCTGTCTATTAGCCACTTTTAATCACTTTTAATGTGATTGCTCCAGTGCCTCCTCTCTCCTCTTATTTTGAATCACTGCATCCAGCTGAAGTAAGACACTATGTCAGACCTTGATGCAGAGGGAAAACAGTCATCAAACAATGGTTTAGTTTGGTAGTTTAATGTGTCCAACTGACCAGTCACCTATGGTCCTAAGACATTTTTCAGGAGCTCCTCATTAAGCAGAGTCAAAGTAAGTGTTCATGAACATCAACTACCCTTCAATCTGTAATATCAGTACATACACAGTAACACTGTTGAGAGATAGCCTGGTTAATTCAAACTGAAAGTTAGCAGGTGTGCCTGTATTCTTAACTCTGTACAAGTTTCATGAACTTCGATTGAAATGGATACGTGCATTCTAGATAGTTGAGGTTTTTGTTTGCTTGTTTGTTTTACCTGTAAACCACAGCTTGCTGCTTCCACAATTGCCATACAAAAGGCTTCCGTGAGGGAAGTGTTGAGAAAAATGTGACCCTGGACTAGAACATCTCTAACATCCTGGTGTTCCAAGGCTCCTAGGAGACGCACCCTGTATATAAGAAAAAATACAAGATAAACACTAGATTTGAGCTGAAATAATTCTGTATAATGTTAAACATCGTTGTGGTTTAACCTAGCAGGTGGCTGACTACCCCATAGTCATTTGCTCATTCTCCCAAATCCCAGTGGGATGAGGGAGAGAATGGAAAAAAAATACAGAAGTAGAACTCAGAGATTGAGATCAAACTATTTACTAAGATAGAGAAAAGAAAAAGGATAATAGTTACGACTACATATATATATTAATACATATGAATGTATATTGCAAGTAATGCACAAGCAATTGCTCATCACCCGTCAACCAATGCCTAGCTAGTCCCCAAGCAGTGGAAGAGAGCAAGATGAACTCCCACCCCCTTCAAGACTCCATCCGCGTGATGTCATATCATACGGAAATCCCTTTGGCCAGTTTAAGTCAGCTGTCCTAATTCTCTTTCTTCCCCGCTCCGTGGGCCCTTTGCTGAGAATGGCCTTGGCTCTGTACAACACTGCTCAGAAGCACCTATAAACATCAGTGTGTTATCAGCATTGTTTTTCTCCTACAAACAAAACATAGCATTATACCAGACACTATGAAGAAAACAATTCTGTCCCAGCTGAAACTAAGACACATATATACTGAAAAATGAGTTCCAACCGTACACACATATAGAGAAGCAACACAGACACCTTGTTCCATTTTCTCTAAATCTTGATCAACAATAAAGAAATACAAGACTCTCTTGCTTTTTTTCCAGACAAAGTTGGTGGAGGAGGAGTTGCCCCATCTTGTTTTAAGAGCAACCACCTTCAAAATACTACTGTCTGATCCTTCTAGCTCTTTACAAGAACACAGCTTCACATAATTAATAATAAAGATTAGTGACCCTTTCTGTGTTTAGATGCATTATCTGAATTTTCAGCGTGAGGTGTGACCAATGTCAAAGGCCAAGGTAAAAAAAAAAAAATAAAATTAGAATATCAAAGATCAGAGCCTATCACTTTGAAGAGGTACTGGAAAACCAGAAGAAAGAAAAACAGAACTAAAAAACAAACAAATAAGTATCTTTCATACCAGAGAGGAGCAGATGGAAGAATTACTGATTGAAGTACAGTACAGATACTGGAAAATTAAGAACCTGGTATTTGCTGTATAAAAAAAACTATCTTTGAAGAACAACAAAATAATATTCAGACATCACAGAAACATTTGGTAACATTTAATCCAAGGAACGTGTCTGTAGCACCACAGGAAGACATACTACATAAGTCCTGGCCTGAAGAGTTTCATACTGAAATTAAAAGAGTTAAACAAAATAAAGCAGAGCAATGGCAAGGAGGAAGCTTCCAGAATTACTAGCAATTATTCTCACAGACAGTAGCAACATAAAGTAGCCATCTAACAGTTCATTCCACATAGTGATAGTGCAAGTACATTAATAGTGTGATAAATTCAGATTTTCTCTGACTCAAGACAAGGTTCACACCAGGTCAACTTGCAAGATCATAGCCCAACTCTGGAAGTTCTCAGTTAGTGCTTGGTCTTTCTACCTTGCTTTCTCCAGCCTCAAGTTTTTGAGGGAAGGAGGCAGGGAGCTGCTGTCTTTCCTACCTCTTAAGTACAGTGATTATAAACATGCTCAGAACAAACCTGTCATGTAGCTGGTATCTTTCCCGCACTTCTTCGAGTACAATTCGTTTTGGTCCTTCTCCTCCAACTAGGAAATGTAACTCTGGATACTTCTGACAGAGCTCAGGAATAATACCACTAAGCAAATCTATACCTAAGAACATAAAATATAAGGCAAGATTTTATTGTATTGGATATTAGAAGTTATACCATTAAGCAAACCTACACCCAAGAGCACAAAATGTAGGACAAGCCATTACTGTAGCATGCACCTGTATGCACTACATAGCAGTTACCATGATGTAGCCTACTGTCACATTCCCCCTTGTCTTATCACTATCTGCCCATGTAAAAAGACGCTCTGCCTCCTGTTTATATGCTCCCTTCAAGTACTGGAAGGCTGCAATGAGGTCACACAGAGCCTTCTCTTCTACAGGTTGAAGAAGCCCAACTCCACCAGCCTTTCTTCATAGGAGAGGTGCTCATCCCTTTGAGCATCCTCACGGTCTCCCCTGTACCCAATTCAAAAGCTCCACATCTTTCCCACACTGCGGGCCCCGGGCCTGGATGTAGTAAGGTAGTAAAGTAACATAAGCCAAGCTCTGCAAATTTCAGATTTGCAAATTTCAGTTTACGAATCTTCCATATCAGAGAAGAAACATACCTCTAAATCCAACATGCGCAAATGGGAGCGATGACCAAAACAAACATTTTTTGCTACCGTTACCTTTTCTGTAAACAAGCCTGCTGACCACCACGATCGTTACGGTGCTGTCATCCCTCTTAGACGGGTCTGGGGTGAAGTCAGTGGGATCCACAGCATTGGGGATGACGGAGACGATGCGGGGGTCCAACGCCGCTCGCAGCACCGTGTTCTCCTTACTGGTGTAAGAGACGCAGATGATGTGGTTGGTATCGCACAGGGACACGGTCAGGAGTTTGTTGGTGAGCACCGAGCTGACGTCCGCAAAGCCAAAGAGCGAGTGGTCCGTGAACACCGTGCGCAGCCCCATGGTCTTGGCGTGGAAGAGAGCGTCGTGCGCCATGGCCGAGAAGGAGCTGTGGGCGTGGACGATGGTGACGCGTTCCCGCACGAAGATGTACCTGAGCAGAGGCAGGCTGTGGAAGAGCGTGGTGGCGGTGGACTGGTTGTACATCACCCTGAGGGGCAGGTAGTACACCTTCAGCCCGTTGGTCAGGTAGCGGACGCCTTTACGGCCGCCGTAGGCGTGGGTAACCACCAGCACCTTGTGGCCGCGCT
>JAOWBP010000001.1:97306778-97341738 GCA_028571105.1 Tragopan temminckii | reverse complement strand
TGAAATACGCCTAGCTGAGGAAATGTTGTGCAACTGCTGAATGCCTCACCCCTGGGCAAAGGTGTAGAGAATGATGCCCCTTTCAGATGCATGTACATGAGCATGGGAGGCGGGGACAGACAGACCACGAACTATCCATCCTGCATTAGACCACAGCACAGCACAGATGTTCCCCTTTGCTGTGAAACATGAAGAATTTAAAGTGACCACGAGCCTCCAGAAGTCTTGGGAAAAAGTGATTTGATAACAAGGCTGATCTACGGGGTATGGATTCTCCCAGGCTCAACATTACTCCTACCAGCATTATGGTGAGCGAAGTCAGATATACTCTGCTACAGCTTGAGCTCTAGACACCATCTGGAATTATTATGAGAGCTTTCATAAAGAAAGTAGGACACACAAGCAACCAAATGGCCTTGTTTTCAATCGAAGAGTAAATGAACTTTTGAACCAAAAACCACATTTTCATTGCTGAATCTCAGGGTTTAATGAAAAAATCGTCAAAAGCACAGCCTATAAAAGTACAATTCCTTTGCATTTAAATATGTGATTTGCAGAAGCCTAGAGATAACTAGAATAAAAAGGGATTTTTTAGTGCACCAGTTCTTCCTTCATTAGTTTCTTTTGCTTTATAGCCAGTTTCAATTAAAAAAAAAAAAGAATTCAAAATTTCTTTCCACTTTATTGTGAAAAATGATTTCATATAATACGGTGAGGTATGTAGAAAGAGCTTGCCTCTATATTTCTATGGACATCTTTAGAGAGTGCTGAATATTTAAAAGGACTTATAAATAGAAGCGGGATCCATATGGCAAGATAATAAATATTCATAGAGGTATGGATAGTCTAATTCTCTGACTCATTTTTACAATTGCAGCACTGTAGGAAACAAATATACCATTCTTCCTTTCCTAGATAAGACATTGGTCTACCCGCCAGTTCAATACTGGCATCTTTGTAAGATATTTTTTTTCCCCCTAACTGCATCTCACAAACAGTGCCTTTTATCTTTCCTTTATCTTTTTTTTTTTTTTTTTTAATATTAAGCTATAAAAATTTGTGGATTCCTTGATTAAATGTGATTGTTGGTGTAACATGCGGCTTGGAAGTGAGATTCCTTGCAAATTTCTTGAAGAATGTCCTGCATTAAAATGTACCTTATCCACAACAGACAGAAAAAGAGGCTCAGTGGTGAGTTTCAGATGGTCTCTGTGAAATTAATAATTTCTCAAACAGTTTATTTCCCTGTGAACATATTAACCACATACAAACTCCAGCTTGACATTAATTATCACACTTGTTTAAACTCTCAAATAATGAAGCTGTTTTTTCTTTAAGAATGCATTCTGTCAGGTGCCAGGAGGCTTGTAGTATAACCCTTACCATGAGACAAGCTGTCTTCTTCAGACCAATGGGACATCAGCAGGTGCCCGGTGAGGACCAGTGCTCAGAACATGCCAATTCTTGGGCTGCAGAACAGAGTTCTGCAATCAGCTTACACCTCCATGCCTCAGATTAAGGAGGAGTAATTAGGTACTTGCTATTTTTGCTAGATTTGACTGCCATTAGGACTAGAGCCCATAGGTTCAACTCAGCAGAAATGGAGTTATGGGGGAAGGCTCCCTGCTCAAGCAAGGTTTTCAAGATAAAGGCAAGCCATAACTATTAACACCTCATATACAGTTCTTTGTAAGCATCTTCACAACTCCTTAAGCATGCTTTCATCTCATATTTTTTGTATTTTACTAATTTCCCAAGTATTTCCCAACTTGCATTTCTCAGATTCATCAGGCTATTTGCTTACTGGCTGTTCATGATATTCATTTACATCTACATCAAATCTATATCTACCCCAAGTGCTTTATCATCATGTTTGTGTAGTTATTACGACATAATCATGCCCTTTATCATTAACAAGAAAGCAGGAGTTTTAATTTAATAGATTATTATGCCTTTACTTTTCTAATGGATAACCTCACTGTATCTGCTTCTGAGTAAACAGCTTGTTATTGCATACATTTCATGCTCATAATTCTTTCACTGATACTAGGCAAATATTTTCACCCTAACATTTCCCTGCATGCATTTTAGCAGCATTACTGAGTCCTGAGCATCCATAGCCTTCTATTACCAACCTTTCAGGGCAAAGGAATAATTGTTTCTCTTTTTCTGTAATACACTTCTGTTAATTGAATGCTTTTTACCACTTTCTCAGTTTCCCAAGATATATTAAGATGTATTTTCACCACTTTATATAATATAGACATGAAAAATGAACTGGGGTGTGTTGCCAATAAAGTCTTTTCTGTTATCATGACACAGTTATACTACTACTCAGTTGAAAAGATGAATAAGCGACCTGTATGAACAGGAATGACATTCCAGTTACGGATTTTCATAGCTCCCTTTCAGGAGGTTTTCTCACTGGAGTCAGCTAATTTTCTAGCTTTCTTCTCAGTGCCATGGGTAAGGGACAGAAATTAGTTACAATATATCATTTTTATGCACTAATTCAAACTTAGCTCCCTTCTCTTTTAAATTGAAGTTGTATGCTTTGGTACCACTGGAAGACAATGTTCATCTTTTCTCATTTCCTACTGTTTCTGACACAACAAATATAAAGTCACAAAAATCAAACTTTTCAGACACCTTCTGTTTTGTTTTGTTTTTCCAAATTTAAGAGAAAAAAAAAAAAACAAGAAAAGATTCCTTTTTAAATCTAGTTTTGAAAGTGAAATAGGAAAGGGAAATACATGTGTATTTAGATACAATTTATATTTATTTTTATTTACTATTTATTCTACGGAATCCCCATCATTTTCTTTTGCCTGACTTTCTTGTAAGCTAATTAAGAAATCTAATCTAGATGAATCTAAGAGGATTCACAACTATTTGCCTGAATTTACTTAGGGAATAGGTGTTGACAGGTCACCATGACAATAAATGGGCAGGGTTCTACAAGTTTCTTTTGAAATATTCAAAATTGAATATTGAAATATTCAGTGTTTCATTAATAATACAGATGGAAAGAAAACATTGATGGTGAAATAGAAAACCCTTTTCTTAAGCTCTAAGAGGACCTACTAACCTTACTTTGAATGAAAAGATTAGAATTTTAAATAATATTGATTTGTTGGAATTATGGCTCCAAAATACTGTGAGAAACCAAACTCTGTCTTAGGCCAGAATAATCATCTGTGCAAACCAGGGCTAGGATAAAAGCATCCTGCAGAAAAAAAGCCACAGCTACTAGTAAATTGGAAGATGAAGATGAGCTGACCATGCTACATACATTCTAGAAAGACAAGCTTTCTGACAGAGTGTATATCTGAATTTACTTCATGCAGGATATATAAAAATAATCCTGCAGCTCTGGTTAGCACTGGTTATGAATCAGCCAAAACATGCTGGGCACTCAACCTCCAGAGAAAAGCAAAAAACCTTAGCTCAGGAGATTCAAAGAAGGCCTGGAGTATATCTTCTGGAAAGGTGTCGGATTTGATTCATTGGAAGTATCTGAGATTTTAACTTTCAGACCAGTTCTTCTAATGTCTTGTGATACTTCTAAAGCATCCACTGTGGAGAAAAAAGAAACAACACATGGCAATGGCCAGAACTTATGCTAAGGGTTTCACTGCCCACCCCCATTTCACTGGAACTCACACTTTGCTTTCACCTGCTGCCCAAAGTGCTAAGATGTGATAGTAACTGAAAAATTAACTTTTTAATTGAATATCATTTTGGACAGGCATAATAGAAGCAGAAACTGACAAGTTTAATGAGAATTCATGAAATAGAGTAGGTTAAGAAGACAAACAGGTGAGGTAATCATGTGAAAGTTCTCTTTTACTTCTGGTCTCTAAAATAAATATTATAGTTTCACAGTCTATTTAATACGATTATTGATACATTTGATAATTATTTTTAATGCTGTTATGTGCTGAGTTTTATGAGGGTCTGGCAGATGCAATAGTTCTTCTCTGGTTGGGCACAGGCAGTCACTATTCTTGTTTTCTGGCATTTCCTTTATCTAAGCTGGTAGCTGGTATCTGTGTATAGTCAGATGGAGCAAAGGCTTCTGTCACCATCAAGTATTTCTTTGATGTCAGTGAAGAAAGACTCAGGGAAAAGAGGTCATTTTATACACAGTTATCTTTAGTTAGATGATCAAATCCAATTAATCAAACCCATTCTCAGTTAGTCCTTAAAAAACAGCAAGAAATCAGTTCTGCCATAATCACCGAACAGCTACTTACACTATTAAAGCTATCTTGTTTATAAATAAATAATTTATTTGGGCTCTGGTGGTGATTGTTTTTTTCTTTTTTTTTTTTTTAATTTACTCATTATTAGATTTACCAAATGCATTTGCTATTAGTGGTTATGACCTTGTAGAGTAAGAAAGACTTAACTTGAAAGGAAAGCATATACCCACGTAGGATGCTCATTAAAGAAATTATTAGGACTGGCAAAGCAAGGGCATAATGATCTTAGTAACACAAAGATATGTGTTTTCACCTCAAAACTGGTTAGTACCAAGATCTGAATGCAATCTTTGAGAAAGTGGGAGCTAGCCAGACTATTAGACATGACAAATCCCCACACTTTGCATCTTGAGACTACAGCTGTTAGGAGCCACAGCTGTTTTTGAAAACGCAACATGAATCTTGCATTTCTCTCTGCCCTTTCTGCAGAGCTTAGCCCTGTCCTGCATCACTGGAACCTTCTGCATCCCTGCCCTGCTCCATTCCCTCCTCACACTCTCTGTGCAGCCAAAACATGGATGCCTGTATGTACCCCCTGCTCCAGCTACTCCTTCCCTACAGCTGAGCAGAGGGCAGGACACCAAATAGGCTACAGTTCTCTTTCAGCTGGCTGGTAGGTCTCCTGCTAACATCATGAGGTGAATTCATTATCTCTGTGGCACCCCAAGTGAAGGTGTCTACCACAGGAAGATGGACCTCAAGGACACTATCTGCCTTCTTGTCCTAACAGCATAGCTAGGAAACTCAGGACTACTGATGCAGTGGAAAGAGAGGGACTCACAATCCCACAAAAATATGAGCCTCTGGCCAGAAGTTCAGTAAGATGTTGAGTGGTATTTTTATGCATTTTTTGAGTTGGTAGTGTGGTAGAAAATTTAGACTAAATTTACTCTTCAAACTACCTAAAAAATACATCAGACCGCATTGCCTGTTTTTCACCCATTACAAAATAATATGTATACAGACAAAAATCATACTATTTAAACAAATAACTGGATACATAAGGGTTGGTTCTGGTTTCATTGCTCCAAAAAGCACTCACAAACTAATTCTTGATGAAATAACAATCTGTGAACTTTATGTTAGTTCTGTATTATCAATATTTCAGATTGTAGTTGCCTAGAAAACCAGGTGTGGCACAGATGGGTTAACGTCCTTTCTGAGCTACAAAGTAACCACCATAAAGCTGCAAGCATCAGCTGTTTGAAAACACACATATACACATCACTATGAGAATAGTGGTTTGATTCTGCTGATTACAGCTAATTATAGGTTGCTTTGTTGCTCTTCCACACGTCACTCAAGAAAGACTTGAGCAAGAAAGTCAGGTTAAGCCACTGATGCAGACTTGTACCTCAATTCTCCGTCAAGAAAATGGGGAAAACCCTCCTACAACACTGGGTAACCATGAGGCTAAAAATCACTAAAAGAGCCTAATACAGGCACATCTGACTGCAGCCCTCAGGACACATAAGGCCCAGCCCAGTCTGTCCTGCAGACATCCCCTGCCCTGCATCATTATGGCAGCAGCTCTGCCCCACAGAAATGCCCAGCCCAGCCCCAGGTGCAGACCCATGACTCAGCACCAACCACACGCGGGTGTGCAATGGTCATCGTCCTGGCTGAAACCAAGGCACAGGCAATGTGGTGCTAACTCAAGCTTTGGTAAATAAATAGGGCAGCCTGGTCTAGTGGTTGGCGACCCTGCCCACAGCAGGGGAGTTGAAACTAGGTGATCTGTGAGGTCCTTTTTAACCCTGTTCATTAAATAGGACCTTCCCCTCATTGTGTCTTAAAGTTTAATTTTTTTAGTAGGAAACAGAGAGCTGGTTTCAGATACCATTAATAGAAGCCTCTGGCTAAAGGGCCTCAGTTTAATACCGAGGAATAATTGGGGAAACATTTTTTTCAAAGCACTTCTTGAGAAACGGCTAAGGGAAGACAGTCATTTCACCACTGTAGCCAGTAAAAGGATTTTTAGAACATTCGAGGCTCAATATGCATTCTTAAATAGTTTAGAAGAATCTGCTTAAAGTGCCTTGATGAAGATGGGACAAGTCTTACCTGTTCATGTCCTGATGAAGGATGGAAGTGTGGTACTTTGACTTTGCATGTTAGATGTGGAGTGTGCTGCCATCACCTGAAGGAAGCAGGCTGACTGCTCCTAACTTTTGCTGCTGCTTTATGCACTCAGCTTTTATGAACAAACGCATTTGTTTACCTGGTGTAGGGAACCTGCTTTGGCAGGGGGGTTGGACTCGATGATCTCTGGAGGTCCCTTCCAACCCCTACGATTCTGTGAAATTTCTGTGAAACTATGACCAGTGACCACACCGTCTTTCAGGTGTTTTTCAGAAATTCCCAGTATAATTTCCTCCATAATTTTACCAGGCACTGAAGCGAGACTGAGAGGCCTGTAATTACTAGAATCTTCTTTCTTACCTTTCTTGAAAACTGGGACAGCATTTACCAGCTTCCAGTAAACTAGGACCCATCCAGATTCCCAAGACTGTTGAAAAATAATTCAGAGAGGTCTCATGACGACACCAGACAGCTCTAAGCACTGTGAATGAATTTCATTGGTTCACATGGACTTAAACACACCCAGGAAAAGCAACACATCCTCAAAAATCCAGAGCTGGCCACTTCACCTACAAGACCTTCTCTGTTTACAAGCAGCAGAACTAGGAGGGCACCTTCCCTCAGTAGCGTGCAAGTTGCTCATTCTAGTGCATCCAAGCCACTACATAGTCATTTACTGAAATAATTTGTTACTCTAGGAAGAAGGAAATTCTGTGCTATTTATACTGCTAAAGCAATCAGCTGGCAAAATGGAGCAAGATGACTGATTAGCAGAACTCAGAAGGTTATGATCAGCAACATAGAATTTCATTGGATGCCCAAAGTTAGATAGTACTCTTCAGGGGATTGATACTGGATCTGGTCCTACTCAATATCTTCATTAATGACACAGTTGAAAAGAAAAAACATATCTTCAGTAAATTCACTAATGATATGAATCTGGGATGTTTCCAAGACAACAGTCTTATTCCCTCTCCCTCACAGAACATACCTTTTGAAAAGGCATTAACAAATAGAAGAAGGAGACTTTGCCAGCTCACAAGTTATGAGATAGGTGGTCAATTAGGCTCACCTGTTGAACCAGATATCTTCAATCAGTTTTTTCAGCATTCTGTTTGAGCCAATTTTTTGGTTGTTAATTAGTCTTAATTAGAGACTTTTGTTTTTTTTTAACAATGGTGTTGTGTGTAAGGTTTAGTAAGTGGAGTGGAGTTGAGTTGAGTTGGAGTGTGGAACTGGTTTGTTGTGGTACACCTGTCCATTTGACTATGTTCTGATGTTTCTTTACAACTATTTCCATAAAATAAAAGGAGAGCAGGCTTTCAGAATGTACATCAAATGGGCAATGGAAGAGGAAGCACTGAGTGGTACTGTAATTTTTTGTAGCTATTGGTGTTTTCCTGTAACTGTTCTCGTTAGAGTCTATTCTTAGCTGAGGGATGATCCAAATATGTAAGCAAAAAACATTGATATTTTTCCTAAGGAACTCATATTGTGATGATAATGCTCTTTTGTGAATTGTGGTAGTATGCAAATGTTCGTAAGGTGTTTCTGGCCATGTATAGATTGTGTAGGTCATTTTTAAGTCACTAAGAAGTAAAAGATGTGTGCATTCTGTGAAGGTGTGATTCAGTAACTGCATTCATTTTGCTCTTTGACTCTGCTTTTTTATAAGCTCTCTATGCTTCAGATCATTCTTCTTACACCTTTTCACTGCCTCTAGTTTCATTTTGTAGGCAAATACTGGAATTCCTTTTTTTTTTTTTTTTTCCTCATTCCAAACTAGAATAAAAAGCTAATGTTGGCTGATGCAATAATCACTGAGAAACAATGTTGTAGTGATGTCCAAAAAAAGAAACAATGAAACTAATATCTTACTAGAGCAAACTATTACGAGTTTCGTTAGGAACTTCATAAATGCATTAAGAACTGATGCATTATCTCAGTTTGCCGCTGCAAAACTGTATTCCTGGTCCTATGCTGGCAAAGGCTGTGAAGCCATGCTATGTAAGGCTGTGTGTTGTCCTGTAGCTTGCTTTTCTTGTGCATTTACAGTGTAATAAACCTGTTCCTCAATTACACTTTCTATCCTATTCCTCTAAATATTATCTGTTCTCGTTATAGCTGAATAACTTTTCTATTACGTGATCTAACAGTATTCTTTTATCTTGATGTTATTTTCATATTACAAAATAGAAGTTGTTTTAATCTATTGGATCTGTAAAAACATCTGTGAGATGTTATGCATGAGCTTATCATCCCAGCAATGAAGTGGATCATCCTCCAGCCAATGCATAAGACCTACCCTAGTAAATAATATCTTTATTTCTGTACTAGGTCTGTATTAGCCTTCTCTGAAAAGCCTGAAGATGTCCTGACACGTGTGCCGTTTTGAATAAGCAAAGAGTTTTTATCATGTTTCTCAAATTCTGTATTCTAAAATTCTCTCATAAACCTTTATTGAGTTCTTTTCGTTGCAAAATTTTTCTGCTTAATAGAATAATCTAAGCCCAGGAATAAGATCATTTTGATTTTTCTCCATATACTCAAAGCAAATGTGGCCATAACACAAAGCAAAAAAAGAAAAAAACAGTTTTTATAAGCAGAATAAATAGTTCGTGTATGTATACAAACACAGAACTAAGCACGAATATTTACTTTACAAGTTGTGTAGATGCCCATGACAAATACTTCAATTCCCTGCATACTTTTCAAACAACCCTGGAGGCTATAGTGATAATGTTAAACAATGTTTAAATTACCCCGATGCTACAATCATCAATAACTTTAGAGAAAAATAATATATTTACATTTTTGTAACTTATGTATGTAGTTCTGAAGTCTACAATTTAACCTTATTCTTTAAGAATTAAAAATTAAGATATAAAATATTTCAACTCTTAAAGATAAAAAATATATATATCAAAACATCTGCTATATCAATGTAAACAGTAAGGAATTTCCATATACTTAAAAATGACAAAACTTCCAATGCGTACTCATGTTAGAAAATAAACTGTTCATGTTACAACAGATGGAACACTAGCTTTGCCTGACTTCATTTGACTACCAGAAACCGCTGTGGTAAGTCACAGAACATACAGAGCTGTGAAAAGGACAGAAGAATGATGTGCATGTAGAAGAGATTGTTTCATGAGTATTGTTTCTACAGTTTTTCTTACACCATATACTCTTCTACTTCAATAAAATGAAGATTCTATGGCCTACATTTAAACAAAGATTTGAAAATTACAATGCTAGACACAAGATACCCCTTAGTATATCATTCACTTTTTTCAATGTTAAAATTTTGCATCATGTGACATTTGGATGTGCTATAGGCAGATTCCTTAAATGCATAAAACGCAATGCTACTGCCTACAGTAGGTTACATATTTACACAAAATTATGAGGAGCCAAAATACAACATATGCCTGTAGCTGTACAGCTATGCTTATTTTAGCATTGCTTCAACATATATTTATAAATTATGCAGTTTGACTGCAACTGTGACTTGAACTAACATCTTTGGACTGCATAAACTGAACATAAAGTTTTGTATACGTTTCTCTCCTCTCAGTGGAGAAGTG
This sequence comes from Tragopan temminckii, assembly GCA_028571105.1. Classification (NCBI taxonomy): domain Eukaryota; kingdom Metazoa; phylum Chordata; class Aves; order Galliformes; family Phasianidae; genus Tragopan; species Tragopan temminckii. The sequence continues at coordinate 97,331,801 of JAOWBP010000001.1, read as the reverse complement.
CAATTTAACCCTAACAAGATGGCTTTGTGTGAGCAGAGTGAAAGCATGCTGTGGTAACAGAGTGACTTTCACTGAAGTCAATAAGCATTAAGAGCTGAAAAAGCTTCCAGGATTGGGTATGCAACTTTTATTACAGGGTGCTGGCCATCTCCATTTGCCAAGGCCTGAATGCTTTGCTGGATAAGGACTTCAACATAACTGTTAAGGTAACCTGGAAAATATCTTACCAGATATTGAGATAATCAAGAATTAAGTTAAAATTAAGAACAATTCTGAAATTTCAATTTTTTTAAATTTTGCGTAAAGTTAATTAACACTATTTTCTTCACTAATATTTGTTTACTCCACACACTTTCTGATTTTTATTGTCTTCCTTGCAATCCTTTCAACTATTAAATGTGCAGCAATGCTGTTCTAGGATTTCTCTCCAATTTTTTGTTCATGTCTTGTAATGTGGTCTATGAAAAATGGTGAGTATTCAGGAGCTTAGTTATAATTGAAGAAGGAGTTAATAATTAGTCCCTTAGGGGTTTTAGTTAATTATTTTTTTCAATAATAGAAATTGAAACCAAGGGCATGGGTTTCCTTGTAAGAACTACTAGTGCTGCTGTAATAGTAATTCCTCCTGTCTTATTACATAGGCTTGTGATGTAGGTGTTATGGCAGTAAAGGTTGAACCTTCCCACCAATATCCTATTACATGTTGTTGCCGTGTGACGGCAGATGGCAGCAGAGGGGTGCTCTGACAAAATAGCATCTGACATGGAAGTGTGGATGAAGCAAAAGTTTGTCGCAGAATTCCTCCGTGTGGAAAAAATGGCACTCATTGACATCTGTCAACAGACCGAACGGTGGATGTGAGCACAGTGAGGGGTGGGTGGTGTGTTTCAGAAGTAGCAAGAGAAGTGGTGGGTCACCTCTGCTGGTGCAGATTTTTGAATGTGGCATGCAGGCTCTGTTTCACAGCTGGTGAAAATGCAGAGCTAATGGTGGTGACTATATTGAAAAGTAGTGTTTTTGTAGCTGAGAATTTGTTCTTTGTATCTGTTGTAGTTTCAGTGGAAGTAAGTAAGAGGCATTGCTTTCCAAGTGACCTATGTGTATGTGGCCCAAGACAATTCCTCTTCACTCAGTGTGACCCAAGCAAGCCAAGAGGTTGGACATCCATATCCTAACAGGTCCACACAGTTTTCTGGCAAGGCCGTAACTTAGTACATAGCTAGATAGCTATGTGATATAATAAATTGAGCAAGTGTGGAAGGCTTTTGAAATTTAGTTCATATTTACAAGAAAAGAGACAGAAACAAAATTGAAAGAGCTTTTCCCTTTAGGAGTGGCTTATTTTTGTCCATACTTTTTGCTCCAGTGTTACTGCTTCAATTATGCAGTATCATGCATTATACAATGCTCCTCAACATATGGGGTCAGCCTGTAAATGGAGAGCATTAATTCTGTGCATCAGATAATGGGAACTTCCTTCTTCAGAAATGGTCTCATCAGAAGAATCATGAGACATGGGGAGCATTTGTTATGGGACGCTAATGATGGTGTTGCCACGTGCCTGCTGCTCTGTGGCAATACATGTAAAGGTATCACTTCCCAGAGAGAGGCTTTGTTGTATTCAGCTGCTTCTATTAAACTTAAGAAATTCAGCAACCACAGCTAGCTCCAACCAGTAAATACTGGAATGCAAGCAGAATATTTGAAATAACAAATAAGTGCAATTCATACAGCCAACCACACAAGAATGTGTTTATTTACAGTATGCTTCCGTGCTAAAGGAAAAATGTGTATGTGTATTTTCAGTGACAGTAAAGATTAGGAGGACAGAACATAAAATATATATATTTTTTGCAAGGGAAATAATGATACTTTCAATTAGACTGAACACATCAGCTTTACTTTGACCTTTTCTTGTGATTAGTGATGTTTTCTGCTAAGCTAAGCAGCTAAGTAAAAACATGAAAGCTTGCCATGAACCTTGAAAACGACCTTAGAAATCAAATAAGCAAATATGCAGGTTTTTTGGTTTTTTTTTTTTTGTGATATGTAATTATCATTAGTATTTGAACATCTTGCCTAATAGCAGTATATTCTGTCTATTTGTAAATCTTAGGTCAACAATGTAAATTGAAATGTAAAATTGAAAAAAAAAAATTGAAAGATGAAAATTTTACATCTATAGGAGAGATTTAACATTTGACAAAAAAACAGGAGATGTATTCCTTACCAGAAAAATCTCATCTTCTGTTTTTGCTTCCACTCAAGTCCTCTCACACAAGACTGGCATACATACCTGCTACTGAAATTTATTACTTGGGGTGTGTACCATAGTTGGGCAAAGATTAATTTGTCTTAACAGTTTGAGAGTTGACTAGAGTGTGAAAAAGTGCTGCCAAAGACATGTAATTAATTGAGCAAGAATTACTCTTGATTCCTACATTTCATTTGATAACAGATGTGTATTATACACCCTCTGTATAAAAATAAGACCTTTTGTTCTGTAATAGATTGAATATATTTTCAATGATAGTGAGGTAAATTAAAAAGTATATCAACCATTTTTCAAATAAATTTCTGTTCTACTCACCAGCTATGTATAGAATGGGAAGAAGATGAGACTGCTTCATAAGGAGGTCTTTTGCAGTATTTAGCCAAAGACAACCTGTTGGTCTCTTGGTCACTATTCACTGTGAGCCAAGTACTGTTCACTGGCTGTATCGAACTAGAATTAGAATTATTGAAACAATTCCTTTGTTAGAGTCCTAAAATGATCGTAAGTCCAACTATCTAATCAAGTCAAGGCTAAGCAAAATTTAAAGTATATTATTGAGGGCATCATCCAAGTGGCTCTTGAACTGACAGGCATCAACCACCTCATTAGGAAACCTGTTTCAGTGTTTGACCACAGTAAAGAAGCTTAACCTGTTGAACAGGACTGATCCTAGAACTAAGCCCTGAGAAACACCTCTTGTGACCAGTTATCAGCCAGATGTAGCTATACAACACTTTGAACTCTTCCATCAATCAAGTTCTTCACCCAGCATAGGCACTGCATGAACCCATTCAACTCACAGTTGGAGAATTTATCCAGATGGATGCCTTGAGAGATGGTATCAAAGGCTTTACTAAAATACGAGACTATAAAGCACACAGGGCCAGCAGGCCTTCTGATAATTCTTCACTTGGAAACTATTAGTCAGATTCATGCTGTAAGTTCATGTAACCAGTGCTATGGATAATATTCCCCTAAAGCACTAAAGACAAGGTGTCGATCCTTCAGAGGCAGCTGTCACCACTGCACTTAGGAGGGGTGGGGAGAAAATCTCTTTGCCCATACAGGCATGCTGCTGCCCCCAAAAAAGGAAATAAACAAAGTGTAAAAGCCAATTTCAGTGCTCCCACCGGGTACTGAGTCTCTGTTTGAAAAGCATCGGTCAATCAGACTGACATTTCCACTTAACCTTGTAAAACAGAACAGATTTTCTCTTCATTGGCATTTAAACAGGGACACTATATATGACCTCTTCTGTAGCTGTGGCATGGCTGTCATATAAGCCATCAAAAGATTGAAATCCCCACCAGTTTCCAAACGTTCCCTATTTTTACATGATGAGATTTCCTCTATGTAGGTGGAAGCACTCACAGTTTGTTCTGGCACCCTTATCACAGCTGAAAAGATTGCAGTGGCCAGAGCCCAGCTGCTGCCAGGTATTGTCCAGCTCTGAATTTCTCATACAAACACCCCGCTTGGTGAGGAGAAGGCATTGCAAACCTTGTGAACGTGAAGGATTTAGAGGAGGTCACTGAAGAGTGCTAACAGACACATTATCCAGTGCAAAAGCAAGCCATTTGTTGGACTAAAAATATTGATTTTTCTAAAGTAAGTGTTTTGTTCTTAAACTCTTGATTATGTAGAAAAATAACATCCAAACCAATCGAGCACAAGATAGGAGTTTCCTGTGTATACATAAATATCTTTTTTGCATGAAAAAGCTCTATTTCTCTGATATGTTGAGGTTTGTAAGGGATCAGTAGCCTTAGCTTCAGTTCTTGCCATAGGTATATGAAATCGACCTACTGCATTGTCATGAGTTTCAACTAAACTATACAAACAAGTTGTCCTTATTTTTTTTTCTTCATTTCCTGCCTGCAAAGAATCAGTGGTAAAATAAACCTTTTGGTCAGCAAATTTTTTCAATAATCCTAACTGAAAAAAGAGTTAAAGGCTTCATATTTTTTGTTCAACAATGTTTATTCCTAATTTTTTTTTTTTTTTTTTTTTAGCTATTTTAACTCCAGGAATTTTCTTGACTAAAACCTTCTAAAACAAACAAACTAACAAACAAAAAAACCTCATTTTAGATCACAAAATAGTTTTTCTTGTTTTCGAAAATGCTGAAATTCTGTGGTTTGGTATCTGTAAATCTTAATTAAGGGGTTTTATTAGCAGGGGAGAAATGCTGAGTTAACTGAAACAACGTATGAAATACTTAGAATGTCACCCTATATAATTCTATTGAAGTAAAAAAGGTTTTGTTTATAATGTGTTGCCTCTCTGCACTGCTGAGAAGGAACTGGAGAGGCTGGAGAAGGCAGGCCAGAATGCAGGGATAAGATACAGAACTGGAAAGGACACCACCTGTGAACAAGATAAGAAAGGAAATTAGCATCCATAAGATTAAACAAATACAAACATGCTCTCCCCTCACTTTTTCCTGCTTTGATCCTATGCCAGAATTTAAAAAGAGTATTTGAAAAGTAATTTACATTCTGTATAATACACATAAGGGAATTTCCCAGAAGAAAATAATTTTTGGAAGGATTTTGAAGGAATAAAAAAGTGTAGATTAATAACCAGATTTGCTTTCCAAATATGATTGCAATACATTTACAATACATTTATCTTGATAGTTGTTCCTAAGTTTTTCAATGACCTCTAAGGATGTGCTGAAGGGATTTCATCATCAAAAAGCCTATCAACAGGGTAAGCAGACTAGAAGAGCCAGACTTGTGTCTGTCTTCCCTTTTCTTTTCTCCCCTGCCTCAGGTAATGCAGGGTCATCCAGAGCCAGCTCGAAACATTCACTGTCGCTCAGATTTGTATTACAGGAAGCACAGCTCCGGTAAGTGATGAAGCTTCAATAATTACCTGATGATAATGGCTAAAAAGTTCCTGTGTTTCTTTTGTTCTTTAACTTCAAGCTTAATTGATACATTCTCTAGAATCTGCAAAAGTCACCTTAAATGAATCTTGCAATTTTTGATACACATATCAGTTCCCAAGATATGGCTGTATTGCAATTCAGGTTTGTTTGATGAAGAATTGCACCAGTGCAGTTTTGACATCTGTCAAGGTGTTGATCAGTAGGAATTAAAGTAGCCATTAAAACCAGTCCTATAGTTGGAATGATCTCCTGTTCCTCTCTTTGAAGTGAGAAACATGAAAGAAGGGACCTCAGCCCTAGAATACTATGTGCCTATCTACTGTGGGCTGCTGGTGCATTACAGGTGAAAGGAGACCCATCTGGGCAGCAGGATCAAGCACCTCAGTGTGTCTCACTCTCAGACCTTCTCCATCTTCAGCCAGAGAGTGAGTGCTTGTTGTTCTCATTAAAAGTGTGTGTTTGGGTTTCTGGTAGAAAGGGTTAGACTGGTCTGTACAGTACTGCGTACTGATACCCAGTCAGACTGGAGGTGGCCTGAAGCCTGGAAGAAGTCTTCATGAGGCATGTCCTTCTTGGATTAACTTTCTGGTTTTCAGAACACACATCCGCTATAGTTATCGCACTGCTACCCTGCTCCTTCACAGCTGGACCAGCCTTCTCTTTGTGGTACAAGACTGCTCTGTCAACATGGTGTTTAAGACAAGCAGGTGTTCACCATTTCCAGATTTCACTGTCAGTTCTTATCTTGCTCCTGTAAGTTTCTCTCCTGTGGATAGTGTTGTATCTCTAATGTGACATCTCTCAAAATATTCTGTCATCTGATTTGTTTCATAAAGTCCTCTTCCTAAGTAAGACACAAACTCTGAGGGAGGATCTGTGTTTATTGGAGAACAGTAAGATTTTTCTTTCTTGTGACTGAGAATAAGAGTTTGAAAAATGGCCCAAGAGAAACCCTAAGGCCCAAAACCATCCAAAGAGCCCAGCTGAGCCTGTGATTTTTGAACACAAAGACAACTTAGTACTCATCGACTGAAAAGTACAATTTTTCAACCTCTGCTCTGTCACAGCAAAAGAAGACCACCTCCCATTGTGTGGTGTAAGTACACACTTTCATTGATCATGAAATACATGCTGCTTTGGTGTGCTTAAGGAGAAAATCCTGGTCAGAACAAAGTGACTTATTGCTGCGCTTCTTGTAATTAAGGTTCAGAATGAGTACATAAATCAGACTGAAAATTGTATTGGTTTATATCTTGGAGATAACTGCAGTGTTTCCAGGCATTTCTGACATGCCAGCCAGACTTCATACCGCTGATGCAATGTACTGGTCCATCTCCCCAGTTCACAGGTCTGCCATCACCTCGGGGCCTTTCAAGACTTTGCTCCACCCATTGCTTCATCACTGCAGAACAAGGCAACACAAAGTTCTTAATCCACACGGACTGCAGAGACTCAGAGACCATCCCATATGATGCAGCAGCCACAGTCCCTTCCTACTTTCAGGAGGATAACTTCTCACTTTCATGTCCCTTCCCAAAACCTCAGTGAACAAAACAAGGAGGCTGGACTGTGCTTTCCAGCATTTTCTGAAATATTCCACTTTTTTTTTTTTTTTTCTGAACCGAATAAATTTAACAAACTTACATTACAGCTATCATAAGCATATGAAGCAACTTTCTTACGCTGAAAAATTATCTTTTGGTGCTAACCTTCTACATTAAATCCTACAGTCTCTGTTCAGATTGCACTCCAGTGAAGAGAATGGCAATCTGATTATAAGATTCTTCCATTCATAGTTAAATCAATAATGTATTTGCCTGAATGTTTCTTAGTTTTGTATCTTGCTATCTTTACTTTTTCTTCTAGAGTCGTATCTCATTTACATTGGTAATAGGGGAAATCAGACCAAAAATAAAGATATCAGACTCATTGTACCACAATTTATGTGCTAGATTGAAAATTTGAGGGATCTCAAAAATCTAAATAATACCAAACTAATCGTTCTTCACAGTTCATCAAGAAATTTCTTGCACATTTGTTACACTCTCTTAGATTTTACACTGCTAAGAAACCAGAGCAGGAAAACTGAACAAGTAGGTAATATAAAATGTTTTCCAAATTTCCAGTCACATAAGCTGAGACTGTAAACCATTTCCTCAAATGCCTATCCTTGATGTTCTTTGCTGTAAGAAAAGAAGAGCTCTTCAGGCAGAGGACTCTGCAGGTCTGTGTGCAGGGGTGCAGTAACCTCTTGCAGCTCATGCAGCCTGAAGCTTCAGAACAAGGAGAAAATCGCAGCAGGACCTGAGCATGGGAAGTACTGGGAGTGTTCACTGTATTGTGCTAATAATGTAATTTATGAAAGATCTCACAAAGTACATGAGACAAAAGAATATCCTCTTATCGGTTGTTCACATCTCATTCTGATTAGTAGCTGCTACTGCTGTTTCCCCTTATATTGTACTTGATCTTGCTGGATTGATTTATTTGTTAGTGCTTGCACCTAGTTTCTTTTGTCTTCTGCTTTTTCACTGAAAGGTTCAGTTCATATGGAAACCTTTGACACAGAGCTGGTGTCTGAAGTAGAATGAAAACAAGTGATGCTTCTTCACATATTGCATTAAGAAACAATTTCCCAACGAGGACAGGCTGTGAGAGCTGCAGGTGTTGAGCCTGGAGAAGAGAACGCTCCCAGAAGACCTGATAGTAGCCCTTCAGTATCTATTGGGGGGCTATAAGAAGGAAGGGGGCAGACTGTTTAGAAGGGTCTGCTGAGATAGGACAAGGGAATTGGTTTCAAACTAAAAAATGGGAGATTTAGGCTGGACATAAGGAAGAAGTTTTTTACAATGAGGGTGATGGGGCACTGTCACAGTTTGCCTGGACAGGTGGTGGATGCCCCGTGCCTAGAGACACTCAAGGTCAGGCTGGACAGGGCTCTGAGCACCCTGATGTGGCTGTAGGTGTCCCTGTTCATTGCAGAGAAGTTGGACTAAATGGCCTTTAAATGTCTCTTTCAACTCAAACCATTCTATGATTCTATAAAATTGCCACAAACAGGAGTGAAAAAAACATACATAGATAGCCACTGATAGCTCTTTAGTTGTACTGTAAAAGAAAATACCTAAATCTATATATACCTTTGTACATCTAAAGGTCTGAGGCAAGGAAAAAGCTCTGCCTCTTTCTGCCTACATCTCCAAAAATTCTTGCTGAAGAAGAAACTGGATGATGGATGAACAGAGAGAGCCTAAACAAAGGAATGTGTATATATGTGCTTAGTCTTACACTCTTGGAGCTTGGTCAGTGACCCCAAAAAATTGAACTTACCTGTTTGTGTAGATACAGCAGAAGCACTGCAGCAGACGCTGCATGTGCTCAGCTCATGTGATGCCACAGTGCTCTGCAAGTAACTGAAGGATTTTTATCTCAGACAGTCTTCTGCCATGTGCCACTCCTGCTGTCGCTTCATCCATACTAGAAGAAAGGGATTCAAGGGAGTCTTGGCTTCTGTTTTCTCTCTGAAAAATTTGGCAGAAGTTTAGTTCCTCAAGCTCAAATGCTGCAGAAAGGACACAGCCTGACTGCACACACAAGAGAAGTGAGAACATTAGACTATGTAAGTACTATGAATACAGATGAAGGAATACTTTTAGTTGACCTTGGCGGGCTTGCTGATGGCAGCTATCCCAAGTTGCTCTGAACATTCAGCTTTAAAATTCATGTTTTGACACTCAGATTCACTGCCTTTGTTGAAGGCTTAGAAGAGAATATTGATGTTGCCAATGCAGGTGTAGGAAAAGATCAGTCAACCTGGACATGTGACTCATCTATGAAAATATTCATTGGGCCTAATCATAATATGCAGAAATGATGTTAATGGGGCTAGCCAATACTCAAGCAGCTGAGAGTAAAGGGGGAACTTGGAACCAGTCCTGGAAGAGCTGTGAAAACAGTCAGGGCTGCAGGCTGAGTCCTAGCCTGTGCTCAATACAGGAAACCACATATTTGTTTGGGAAAGGATACCTGAAGATAGGATTAGTTATTGAAGCAGAACTAGAAGAAGGCAATGAAATGACAGGACCCAGGACCTACTTGCAAAGCCACATGGTGTGGAGAAAAGCACTTCTCTGATAGGACCTCCCTTGGTTGAGTGTGTTGAGCAAGAGATGTGCTTCTAAATGCCCGTTCACCGCCAAAACCCTGAAGTAAAGGTAGAAAGTGTCTTCCTTCCACGTTACTAATAGATGATAGGATTGGAGAAGAAGCCTCTGTGACATTCTGCCCTAGGTGCCAAAATGCCAAAGGAGTGCTCAACATGCATGTTTCCATATGTCTCTAGTATACCATGAAACTCAACATTGCATAGACTGCTTGTACACAAGATGAACTGAATTCATACTCTGTGAGAAAGCTGGATACCAACTATTTTTGAGAGGGAACACATGGTACAATAAGACCTGAAAATCTCTGCAAATTGAAAGATTACTTTGCTGTAAATATAAGGGGCTGCACAGGGCCCTGTTGTTTTGGGCACTATCATGTAATTCACTGCTGCATATGTTTGGTTCTGCCCTGTCGTGAGTTGCCTGTGGGCTGCCACTGAAGGTGACATGGGTGGGAGCTGCTGGAAGCTCCATTCACCTCAGATCTCATGTTGTGAATGCTTCCACTGTGGCCATAACAACCTCTTCAAAATCAAGCATTAAATGATCTGATAACAAGTATTTCACTGTTTGTAAAACACACTGATGACAATAGGACTACCAACTGACTGCACGGAAAAATTCTGAAAAACTTCATAGCTGGAGAAGAGGTCATCTTCTTGGAGAAAACAATGGGAAATACTTCAAGAATAATGAACACGTCATTGCCACCTTAAAAGCTGTTTCTCAGGTAATAGGCTTTAGAAGTGAAAATGCCAAATACCTCTCTGCCACAGCAGCTGAAACACAAAGAGAATCAACGCTGATTGCTGAGGGTTTAAAGACTCGGTAATTAAATATAGCCTCAGAACACAGCTTTATTAGAGTGAAGAAGAGCTCTCTTGAATCTCAATGTTTTGACTTAGCCCAAATAACTGGTCCTATTTACATACTTTTCAGCGAGGTGGGTACAACACATCAATCTTCAGAGATGGTTTTTCAGAAAACATAATAAAAAATGAATAAAACCCAATCATGCTCTGGGCTAGTTAAACTAAACCTACACAATGAGGCACAAGTATCTTCACCTCTTTTCCCTGCCCAGGCAGAGCATGGGAAAAATATGTTCCATTTCCTTGCAGTACACTTAGCAGAGAACCATCATTTTCATTAGGAGTGGTTTCTAAGTTGTTTAAGCTAAAGACCATGTGTCAGAGAGGCAGCTGACAGATCTTGCATGAAAGCTAAGTAAATGCCAAGCCTGCTCCACAGATGTGAAATTGTTCCATTGCTTTCAAATTATTTTATCTGCAGATAGTTCTAATATTTTTGAAATGTAGTTATTTGCAAAGAAGTGGTATTTTGTGTCATAGAGCAGAAACTGGAGTTTAACTATAAAAGATGGAAACAGTTCAACAAAGCTTTCTCCTTCTTGCTTTTACACTTTTTACTGAGAATGAAAAAGATCAGAATCTCCCAGAAATGTTGTTGGTCATGCAGAAAACAGCTTTTCCTTTGTTTCTTTCTACTGAGTTGTCCCCTAATTATGACACAAGAGAGAGGAAGATGAAAGTTTTGGAAAGCACTTTATTCCTGTGGTAGTCTGCAGATGTGCTATAGTTTGGGAGCACGCACCCCACTGCTGCCTCCTAACAACTGTCTGCCCGGCAGCTGAGCTGTGATAAGGCGCAGTGGTGAAAGACGGAAGACCAGGGATGTGGTGTAGAAAGCACGTGCTGCCCCAGATGGTGCTTAAGGAGAGCTGTAAAAGTCCCTCTGAATAGTTGCAGTTTTGCTTTTAGTGAGCACATATGGGTGCCTGGCCTTTTTTTTTCTGAAGAAAACAAAACAAAACAAAACAAAAAGACATTCGGTGAAAACAGGATAAGCAATTGCATTTTTTCCATCAATCATGATTTGTTAAAAGTAAGCCCGGGAGCCATTTTTTTAGCTCTGCTGAGGAATGGTCCTCATAAAAATAGGCTACTAACAAAATGCATTATTATATGAAAATATTGTATATTATATATGGCAGGTAAGTTATCCCACCCCTAGTCAATACTCCATTCCATGGTTCACCAATGACTTTGTCACTACAAATCATAGAATCATAGAATCACCAAGGTTGGAAAAGACCTACAAGATCATCCAGTCCAACCATCCACCCATCACCAATAGTTCTCACTAAACCACATCCCTCATCACAACGTCCAAGCGTTCCTTGAATACCTCCAGTGTCGGTGACTCCACCGCCTCCCCATTCCAGTGCCTGACCACTCTTTCAGAGAAGTAGTATTTCCTAACATCCAGCCTGAATCCCCCCTGGTGCAGCTTGAAGCCATTCCCTCTAGTCCTATCACTTGTTACACGAGAGAAGAGGCCGACCCTCAGCTCACTACAACCTCCCTTCAGGTAGTTATAGAGAGCAATAAGGTCTCCCCTGAGCATCTAAAGCACTGTCTGCAAAGGTCTTTATTATCAGGCCTTGGGGACTTTGCTGCTTCTTCACACTGCTTTAGCTCTTGTAGAGCAAGAGTAGTTAAACTGTGCTCTCTGGGTAGTGTTGCTTACCAACTGTTTTCTGAGATATGTTTATGTCTCTGGGGGTGTTAGTTGACTGCTGTCTGAACATCAGCCAGCCATATGCCCAGGTGGCCAAAAGCATCCTGGCTTGTATCAGAAGTAGGGCAGCCAGCAGGAGCATGGAGGTGATTGTCGCTCTGTACTCAGCTCTGGTGAGGCTGCAATTTGAGTACTGTGTTCAGTTTTGGGCCCCTCGCTACAGGAAGGACATTGAGGCCCCGGAACATGTCCAGACAAGGGCAACTAAACTGGAGAGGGGTCTCGAGCTCAAGTCTTAGGAGGAGTGCCTGAGGGAACTGGGGTTGTTCAGTCTGAAGAAGGGGAAGTTCATTGCTCTCTACAGCTGCCTGAAGGGAGGGTGTGGTGAGGTGGGTGTTGGTCTCCCGGGTAACAGTGATAGGACAGGAGGGAATGTCTTTCAGATGCAACAAGGGAGGTTCAAGCTGAATATTAGGAAAAGAGTTATTCTCAGAAAGAGTGGTGAGGCAGTGGCACAGGCTGCCCAGGGAGGTGGAGGAGTCACTGTCCCTGGAGTTGTTCAAGAACTGTGTAGATGTGGCACTGAGGAATGTGGTTAATGGGTATGGTGTGATGGGTTGGTGGTTGGACTAGATGATCTTTATTGTCTTTTCCTACCTTAATATGCTATGATTCTATGACAAAGTTATGTTTGATTTGAAATATCCTGTCTCTTTGGAGTGTCCAGCTGTCAGTGACCTGAACCCAGGCAGCTGGACTCTAATGACTGGGGATGCTCTCAGTTTCCAAGCATATATTGTCTGTAGCACTGCTGCAGAAAGAGTCATCAGGACTGCTTATATCAGTGTGGCAGCTGGCAAAAGTCGGAAGAGTTTTCCCACAGCATTCCGTGCACTTTGTTAGCTTCTTATTTATTTATGGTTTTTGTTTTTTGGTTTTAGGGTTTTGTTTTGTTGTTGTTTTGTTTTCCCAATGTTGCTTTGATTTGCTTTTCTGTGAAAAAGCAGAAGTTACTAAACCAGATAGGAAGGGGAAGGTAGGAAGTGGGTAGACTAGAGCACAATGTCTGTGAATTGGTAATAGATAACTTTTCTCTGTTTTCAACCATGATTCCTACATTGCTTGGACATTTTCTATTTCTACTTTTCATTATGTATTAGTCAGATGGTCCTATATTTTGACATATTGTTTACAAATAGATTTTATCTGTGAGCTCTATGTTGTATTCGTTGTACAATGTGTAAGTATCTAATGTAGCTGAAGACATTTTGGCTTAAGAGATGAAATTTTTAAGAGCCGTCTTTCACATATATACTCAATAGGCTTTTAGAAAGTGACCTTCAAACATAAGGTCACTTACACTTTAAAATTTTACTCTCTAAGCAGTGATAAAAGCTCTGAGATGAATGCAGCTGTGAATTTGGGGTATTATTACAAATGTAGGCTTCTAAAATTGTTTGGGTAATGGATGAGCAGTTATAGGAAGACTTTCCATAGGCAGGCCTTGATTTGCAAAAGAATTGGTTGCAGTGATTTTGAAAAGAAGCTTGAAAAGGACTCAGTGATTGTATGGAAATAGACTTCATCTAGCTATAATGCATGAAATATTCAAGAAGTGCAGGTAGGAATTTTTATTAGTGTGTCTTCATTCCTGGCTTCTTGCTGCTGTGAAAGGGCCCAGCTGTGTGAGCTGGTGGGGAAAAAATATGTTAATCTTGCCAGCTTTCATAATTAGAAGACCCATGGCTGATATAGCATCAGTTAAACACTTTGAAAGAGGGGATATCAAAGGAAGGACATGTCATTTCAAGGGATTGTTAATTATGTTTAAACTAGGGCTCAAATAATCAACAATATGTTGATGAATTTCTGTTTAGATGACTAAATGTCTTAGAGGGTGTTAAACTTTTGTAATTCCAAGATCACAGCATTGAGTTGTTCAGCTGAAAATGGTAATGCCTTTGCCAGAGAACTGAATGAAATGCTGAGGAACACTAACAATGCTAACAGCCATTTCTTTTAATAGAAAGCTCTTACCATGCAGCTTAAATCAATGAAGGAACCGTATCTTTATGCTAGCTGTGTTGCTTCATTTGTCTGAGTGTTGCCTTCTTCAAATAAATCTCCAAACGTGAAGAACATCAGAAGCATCTTAGGGGTGGATCAGTATTATTCTAGAAGCATAACTTGACAGCAGCAGAGGTCCAGTTCTGATCCAGACAGAGTGTGGGCCGTGTCTTAAATCTCAGTCTTAAGGCTGGATGTCTCCAAGATGTGTACCTGTTACAAGCAAATTTGTCTTCTGCTCAAACTTGTGAAGCACCTGGAGGCTGCAGATTTCTACACACACCTGCACAGCAGTTGTAGCACCAGGTCAGCTAGAAAGCTGCCCAACCCACCCCTGTTGTAGAAGGAAAGGCTGTGAGAGGCTTGAGAAAAGATCAAATGTGTGTTGAAGTGCAGTGCTTGTGTGAGGCTGCTTCACTGACTCAAAGTCTTTCTTTGTACACAGCCAAAACCCCTTTGTACTGGGAAGTCAACACCAATCTGCCTATAGAAAGTTTTCTGAAAACTGCTCCTCTGTTACTCATCCATTTGAGGCCCCCAAAAAAAGATTGCAGAGGGAAATGAAGATGATCAGTTATCCTTCAGAGAAAGGGAACACTTTTCACCTCCTCATGTCTTTTGCTGATCAAAACCTACAGTGCCTCCCTGCACAGTTTTCAGCCCCTTCATATCTTCCTACCTGGAAGCTCTTTGGCCAAAGTGTGGATTTCAAACTCTGTTTGAAACCCTGACATTTTTATTTTAAATATTTGCTCCCGACAATGGCCACATATTACTCCTGAAACAACAGTAAAGAACAAAATCAAAGTGAGCATTAATATCATTTTTCTATTAATATCTTTTAAAAATTTTCTGACGCATATGAGCAATGTTATATAATCTCATATTTGCTAGCGTAATTGATGTAGGGATATGAGCAAACAACTCCAAAACTTGCCTTTATAGGCAGTGAGTTAATTAGAAAAATATTCTAGTTAGTGGTTGTTCATTAAAAGATCCTTTATGCAAATGAAATGTTAATTTAAGTAGAAATAAACTAAGGGACTCAAATTAGTGATTACACATTTAGTAGATTGGTGTTTTTGTTGTTTGTTTGTTTGTAAGTTAGATGCTTTTTTAGCAGAAATAATACCAAAACTGCAGTGATTTCCACTAAACTTTTAAGAATTTAACCACAGAAAGTTAGATTCCCTAATGGCATTACCTGCCATCATATTGCCATTCCCAAGATGCATTTGTTCTTGCTCAAATTGCACAGCTACCTTTTAAAGGGCTTTTTTTTTATTTTTATTTTTTTTAACAGCCTGTGAGTATCAAGGCAAGGTGCTCCATAAGAAATACTGGGGAGTAAATCAGGAATAGAGATGAGAAAGTCAGAGGACACAGAGGCAAGAAACTGTTAATTGAATTTTTCACAAGGCTTATGTGATTCATGGACACAGAAAGAGAAGCTGAGAAGGCTGGGTCTGCATAGCCTTAAGAAGTGAAGGCTCAGGGGAGATCTCACTGCACCCTGATGGGAAAGTGTGAGAAAGACCAAGTCAGACTCTCCTTAGAGAGTGGACAACAGTGGGAGGGGAGATGATGGTATAGTCCCTGCCTGTCTCTGTCGGTGTTTAAATATCTGATTCCTAAATGGTCAGTCAACAAGGCTAATGAATGTGTCAGCCCAGTGGCAAATCCTGGGATATAACAGCAAAAAGCCATGAACTTTTCTTTATTAAGACTCACAATTTCAGGAGAACAATTTTGGTCCCTGTGGCCTTGGAAAAATACTGGCAAAGCCTAAGAAAGCACTCTTTTAGTGCAATATCAAATGTGATGTCTGCTGCAATGAGGTTCAATTGTACTGCAAGCATATTCCTGGTGGCTTACGTCTCTGCTGCTGAATATTAAAAATCAAACCATATAAGCCATGGATTCAGTATGTCTTTAAGGATTGCCTCACTTTCAGCTTTCTTCTGAAATACACATTAAATCGGGAGTTTATTAACAGGAAAAAAAAAAAAGCAAAAAAAAAAGTCAAATAGTTCATCAGTGTTATATCACTCAGCTTTTTGGATGTATCACCATCCCCTGTTACAAGATGGAGCATCAGCAGACATGGCATATGAATGTGTTAAGAGCAGGTAGAAGCAAAGAATAGATCCAGCTTCCATCTTTAATGGATATCTTCAATAGTTTCAGAGGCTAAAGAGAGAATACTTCAACTAACTCTTTTATATCACTTAATAGGATACAAGACTGAACTGCCCCAAAGGAAAGACTCATATACCAATAGAATATTTCACCTTCCATTTGAAAAACTGTGGTCTAATGAAGTAACAGTTACAGGATGAACTCAGGATCTGCAATTAGCAAAGGAGAATTTGTGTTTGTTTCCAAATTGAAACAAATTGGATTCTGTGTGTTTTGTTGTTTTGGTTTGGTTTTATTCCTTTTCCATTTTTTTTCTCCTGTTTTCTTCTGTAGTGCTTCCCTTCTGCTCTTGCCTACCTGGGAAGATTTTCCTGAAGCTGAACAAGATGTCTTAGGGGATCATGGCAAGGGGAGGACACATCCCTGGGTGATGAACTCAGACAGAGTTTCCCGGGTGGTTCTGAATGCTCCTGGTACTTCGGCACATGCTGTTGCTTGAGTTTGGGAGGGAAATTCCTGTCAGGGCAGTGTAGGAGGCCCACCCCTACCTTCCCTCCTGAGCCTTGGCACTAGCCTGCCCTCTACCAGTGGGACAAGAGCAGCAAGAGCTAGGCTTTCAATGCAGATTTGCAGTGCTCAGCCCCCAGACAGAAGGGCAGATGACTGCAGGCATGTGTGTACTGCTCTTGCTGGCACTGCCCTGGGGACACTACAGGTGTTTGTATGGTCCTCGGGGTGTGCTGGTGAGGATGCTCAAGGGTAGCACACCCATGGTATTGTTCTTTCTTTGCTGTCTTATTCATTGCTGAAGGTGCTTTTCCCCAAGTCCCCAAATGCCATATTTACCTGTGGGCAGGAGCTTGGCTGGTGCAATCTCCGGGTGCCTTATCTTCTGTTGTGACAGCCCTACCTGAATGCACTCCCTGTAATGGTCTGATAACACAACCAACATGGGGATTAGCTGGTTAAATCCCACTAAGCCCTGGGTAATGGTGCACGGGGGAATCAGACAACATAAACTTTTACTTAACCGTTATCACTCTCTGTGTGCCTTATGTGGCAGTCCAAGGATTACATTTTGCTTTTATCTGCAAGAATATTTTTGCAACAGCCAACCTTGGGCATTGAACTGAAACTAGCAGTTGAGGAAATTATTTGCCAATAGAGAAAAAAGGCTATTTCTACACCACTTGTTAGCAAAGGAATTGATTCAGCCAGACTGGAAAAAGTTTTCACACACTGGCATCAGAAGGTAAAGCTTCAGTCTCCTCTAGTATTTTTCCACTAACACTTCTGAACTCAGAGAATTCCATTTGCTGATCATTTTACCAGAAAATTATCACTTCTGAAGGAAAGTTATTTACTCTGACTGCTGTATTAGCAGCAGCAGCAGGTACCAGGTGCTCACAAGAGCTATGAAAGAGTGCCATCTCCTGGGCCCCACTCTGCTCAGGAACACCTCTGCGCACCTTGGCACGCACGCACCAGAGCAGCTGTGCTAAAGCTATTGTGCAATTAGTGGATAATGCCGATTCCAGGAGTGGAAGCAGGGAAATTTATTAATGCCACCATTTAGTAGCATGTTAGCTGGGCAGATGAGCTCTAAAAGTGTTTAATTTAGAAAACACGAAACATTGCGTTAATACTGCATAAGCCTGAAGAATTTCATCAGCTATAATGCTCATACGGCTTCTGCACTGGGGAGCTATGTTGAATTGCAGGTGTGAGGGGTGATTTTCGCATAATCCAGCAACCCATCGACACTGTGAAATGCTCTCAGCACCAACATAGAGAAGCCAAATGCCTCCAGCTTCCTTTGGGTCTTTTGGTTTGAGATTTTTTTGGAGCAATGCTCCTTTCATTTCTACTAGTTGATGACTCCAGCCAGTGGATCTGCTGCCCTGTGCATTTGCCCACATTGCTATACTGGTGTAAAACAGGTGACATTGTAACCCCGGCCTAGAAGGAAAATAAAAACAACTAGAATATATTTATTGAGTCACAGTTCTAGTTTGTGAGCCACCCAATATCCAGGACAGATAAGCTATATTTTGCCTTGACTGTAGCTCATCCACTTTAGCTTGATGAGAATAAGCTGTTTCCTGTCCCTGTCATTCCTAAATGATAGTGAGCTTCCCCTCACTGGAATTAAAGTCATTATGACAAACTATCATCACCTGCGTAAATAGCATCAGATGTCCAGTTAGGCACAGTTACCTATGTTTTATGCCTCAAAATCCATTTCCATCACAGTTGGAACAGCTGTACTTTTTTTTATTTCCTCGAATTAGATTCAATTTTCTCTTTCCTCTTCTTTATCTACCTTTGCAGTTGAGAAAGTATGCAGGGGATTTCAGTTTTGCTTTCTTCTGTCTTTGAATTTTCCAAGACATACCCCTTACAAATGGTGAAAGATCTTTATTTATTTGTCTTTGCTTTTTCTTTTCATCTGCTTCTGTTTGTTCCTTTTCTCAGGCTTTTCCTATGCTTTAAGATGAATAAAGTAGAAAATAATCTGATAGAGCTGTGTATGCAGTAGGTTTGATAGCATGTTTCTTCCATGTTTCTAAAGTTATTCTTTCTCTCAATTGGAGTTCATTTCTTACTTATCATTCAGCTCATATGGGATACTGTTGGCCTTCTGGGCTTCAAGAGCACACTACTGTCTCACATCCAGCTTTTAGTCCACCAAGGCCCCCAAGTCCTTCTCCTCACAGCTGCTCTCAAGGAGTTCTTCTCCCAGCCTGTATTTGTATCTGGGATTACCTCAACCTAAGTGCAACATCCAGCACTTGGCCTTGCTAAACCTCATTAGGTTCACATGGGCCCATTTTTCAAGCCTGCCTGGGTCGTTTTGGATAGCATCCCTTCCTTCAGTGGTGTCAACTGCACCACTCAGTTTGGGGGCATCAGCAAAATTGCTGAGGGTGCACTCAATCCCATCATCTGTGTCACTAATAAAAGTGTTAAAGAGTACTGATTGCCAAGATGGACTCCTGATGATCACCACTCATGACCAACCTCAACCTGGTCATATATCCATTGACAACAACCTTCTAGCTACGACCATCCAACCAATTCTTTATCCACCAAACAGTCCAGCCTTCAAATCCATATCTCTCTAACTTAGAGATAGGGATGTGTTGCAGAACTATGTCAAAGGCCTTGCACAAGTCCAGGTAGATGACATCAGTTGCCTTTCCTTTGTTCACCAAAGCTGTCACTCCATCATAGAAGGCCACCAGATTGGATGAAGCCACATTGTTAGTCACAGATCACTTCATTTCGCATGTGTCTTAACATCTTTTCAAAGAGGATCTGGTCCATGATCTTCCCAGGCACAGACATGAGGTTGACCAGCCTGTTGCTCATCTGTATATATTGGATATACATTCTGAGTACAGTCTGGTTGAAATTTGCCAGGACAGATGTAAAATATTAAATTTTTAATACTGAAAGTAGTCTCCAAAAACTTAGTAATTAAGAGTACATCCTCTTCCTGCCAAAACACCTGGCAGGATCCTTGATTTCAACAGGACGATACTTTAGTTCATTCCTTAACTACACCAAGAAGTCAACATAATTTACTGTTCAGTCCAATACCTCACAATGTTCTGTTCCTAGCAAAATCTGCTTGGGCTTCTCAGTCTAAGACCTCTCAAATATTTTTCATTCTTGCAGTACTGTGTTAAATGAACATGCTCCCATCATTTTATTCTTATGAGAATGACACAAATGACTGAATGAAATAATACAGGGAATTATCTAATCCTGATGAAAAACATTCCTAAAAACCTATAAAGACTTGATGTATGGTGTTTTATAATGTACATCTCTCTCTTAATTTATCTCTAAATTATATTGCTTCGTAGATATATTAGTCATCTTTATTACTGACTTTTTAGAGGTTTGTAACAAATACATTAAGATGGCTGTGAAAGTGAAAAGTTTTGTGTTTAAGCAGTAGAAGAACAAGGTTTTATAAGAAGTCAGTAGGCAGTTGAGACGCACTGAGGTTTCTGGAAGCCATCAACCTTCTAGTTTCCTTGCCATGTGGCCACCTGAGGTCTTCAGCTTTGCTCCTCTACAACAAGTTTGTTTCAAAAGTAAACACTTTCTCAGAATTAATTTCTATATCCTTCTAATGTCACATTTCTAAAAAGTGAATGTTTTCCAGTTCGGAACAAAGTGTCAACAAAAGGTCTGCCTTTTAACTATCTCCAGCTAGAGATGTCAAGCAGCCTAGTCATGTTCACATGCTAGCAGTGCCTGACAGAATGGTTTTGTTATTGCCATATCATGATACTGTTGATGTAAATGGGAACAAGGGGTTAGTTCTCATTAATTTTTCATCAAGGTAGTTACTTGCTATTGCATCCTTGTGCTCTGTCTCCACAGAGCTGTCCTGTTCATTCCTTTCTGTGATTCGTTCACACTCTGTACGAAGATCGATATGTTGTCAGTATTGGCTACTTCATCTAAAACAAAGTTGTATCCTTCGAACACAAAATTAATTTTATTTTTTTTTTATAGTGGGCTCATGGAACACTTGGGGAAATTGATTCAAATTAGTAGTGATTTTAAAATTAAATTGAAATTTAAGTTGGCTGAGTGTAATCAGCCAGTCTCATACTGGGGTGATGCCCTCATTCCCCACTATGGAGATGAAACAATTACTGCAAAGAAGCAAATCTTCAGAGCTTGAGGACTGCAGAGTTAAACTTCATTAAATACCAGTTGAGAATCTTTCTTAAAATAAAGAGGGTACATCTCTGCTCAAAGTAATGCCACACAGAGTGCTTCAGCTAGGCTCATAAGTAAGAAGATATATTGCTACACTCCTACAGCTTTTTGTCTGTTCTAAGGGACACTGTTTCACAGTGAAGCTGCCCCTGGGGCAAAGCACCATATGATATGATTACACATCCTCCAGCACTCAAGTTAGTTTGGATATCCCGTGTTGCCTATGGTGCTGGCAGACCTAAAATAGAATTAATTTAGTTTAGTAAAATACATTTTGAAAGTGACTTAACTAAGTCCATTGTGACCACTTTCATCATGAAAGAATAATATTTGCATAGAGATTTACTGAAACTAAACTGAATTTCCTTGAACTTCAGAAAAAAAAAGTCTTAGGTGAGATCTGCTAAAGAATAATACATCTCCTTTTCTTTGGAATGGAGAAAGATGGAAAAATATTATGTAAAATGTACAGTCTCTACCTGTCTGTCTGCTTCTAACTCCCAAGTCCCTCCACAGCCAGGGAAAAAAACTGGGAGACTTTCTAAGATGAAAACAAGTCTGGTGCAGTGAAGGAGCAAAATGTTCAGGGCTCTCCGGTTTAGCAGTTCATGTCTTTGACAAGAATGTACCTTCTGCTGTTCAGCTTGCACATTAGATATATTGCTTTCTTTTGCCTCTGGGAACAAAGGACACAGTAGATTTTGAGGATTGAGAAAGGTAGAAGGCAGGAATTTATAGACATCACCAAGAGAGCAGCTGTTGGTTCCCACAGAGTGCTGGATGTGTTCCTTCTAGTCCTCCTCCTCCATTTAATTAACTATCCCAGGCACCAAGCTTTGTATACGAATTTGAAACAAATGCAAAGGGCTGTGTGGTGGGGAAAAAAGAAGGGAAGACACTTGGGGCTCAAACTGCCACATGGAGAGCTGAAGCCATTTTACAAACACTCACAAATTCACTTCTAGTGCTTAAGGAAGAAACTGGGGGGAAGAACAACCTAGGCACTTAGGCAAGAATTTCAGGCTTGCACAGAAGCAGTTTCAAAAACAATATTATTTTCTCTAACAAAGTTTGCCTTTCAGTTTTGGCAAATGGATCCTTACTTTTTCTTTACTTTTAAGATTTCCTGTGTTGAGGGAAGAGCAAGAGAGGAAGCAAAAAGAATCAGCATGAAACTAATAAAGGTAGAACTCATTGCGTGAGCAGTGAATAAAAATAAAGATGCTCTCCTGGTAGGAGCTAGAGGCCATTTCCTGCCTGTTTACAAAGGACTGGGGTGGAGGGTTAGTGATACTGAGTATTGACCTGTGGGAAAAAAAGTCCCCTCCAAATATCACAAACTTACCTTTCTCCTGCAAGGAGCAGATAACAGGAAAAATGGAGTGCTCCAGTAACCCCTGAAATGATACCAGTTATAATCCCTTTTGCCCTTTTACTGTCACCAATGGAACAAATTATTTGGAATTTTGGTGATAAAAATGTTCTGACTAGATTGAGTTCTCCATAAAAATTCACAATACAATTTACAACTAACTTCAGCTGCAAAGTGAAAACACACCTCTCTTTCGTCTTGCATCAGTTTTTCTTCTTCCTCTCTCTGCCTCTCTGGACATACCGGTGGGATACCTAAAGGTAATTTATATACCCTCAAGCTCAACCACATCCATTGTCTGAGCAGGGCTTGGCCAGAGATCCAAACAATACAAAAATAATCAGTGATTCATGGAGGAGTGATGTGAAACTCAGTAAAGATGTAGAATCAGGTGGTGAAATAAGTATGAACATCAAATGAAGGGAGGGTATTAAAAGGCTTAATATACTGAAAGATAAAGGTAGGAGATGTAGGTACTAATGATTGATTCTTTTTCAGTTTCTGTACTGTTTGACGTAAGAAAGAGGAAGCTGGTTTGCTTTTGTTAAAGGATTTACCTCTAAAAAGGATTTATATTTCAAACAGGAAGTGTGCAGTATGCAAACTTGATGAAGTGTTTTGCTAGAATGTCTTCTCATCAGGGAACATTTGGATTTTGCTAATAAGGCAACATTTTAATGAAAAAGGTACAACATCAAAGTAAACTTTCATTGAGAAACTAGTTGGGATCCAGCTTATAAGAGGAGAGATTCCCATTCACCAGTTTCCTGATCAGAGAGGAGATCTATGTGATAATACCTGGTAATGCTGTGTGCCCTGCCATTCTCCTGTACCTTAAGGGAGAGTCCCTTCTTCTGACTCTCTTTTGGGTTGAAATCCTCTGTTGTTTGTTGTTGGCTTGATTTTGGTCTGAACAGTTACCACATTGCCTAAGGGACAGATGTAAAGAATCTCACAGACACTAGATTGAAATTGAATCACAAGCAATTGTGTCTTTTTTTTTTTTTTTTTTTTAAATTGTAACAGCTGCAGTACCTTAACATAGCCTAAGAAGTAATTGAAACACTTATTCCCATTTTGGATCATGCTAGCTGAAGAAGTAGAAACCTGTTCCATCTAGATTCAAAGATTTCTATCCCTCTTTTTGAACCTGGGGATTTGCTTCTCTTGTTTTACTGCGGCAAAGATAGCTCTTGGCTATTTCAAGGCTACTGCACAATCCTCTCCTTTCCTTTTAAAACCCGACCATCATCTGTGTACTTACTGAACAGCACCATCAAGAGTGATATGTAGGGCATGGCAGCCCCTTCCTATATAAACATGCCTTATTCACCCATCACTGAATTCCATCTCCTGAATCATTCAGCCAAAGGTTGCAATATAAATGAGCTCCCTCATCCATGAAAAACTCTGCCTGTACATATTGTGTTGTGCTATGCACCATAATCATATCTCCCACTGACAACCAACGCTTTCATAACCTGATAAAACATTTTGCGTTTGTTCTGACACTGTGCCCTGGCCATAACAAAGTGTTGCCAGCCTTGGCAGCTCCCCTGACCAGACAAAACAAGTATTACGTCAGGAGTCTGGGAACATTCCTTGTGCTTCCTACACCAGAGGGGATGAAATTAGTGATCCAGATGGGAAATGGAAGATGGAATAAGCTGTCAAATGCTTATCCTCCAGCAGAAAGATCCCTCCTGTTGTCTAATCATATGAACCAGTTTCTGCTTTCTGAATGTGATTTTAGAAAGATGAGCTCTCAGGTATGTGCAAAATTTCTCTTTGCTAGTTTCTGTTGAAGAAAAAAACATGCACAGAGATGCTATGCATGCCTCATCCCTGGAGGCGCTCAAGGCCAGGTTGGGTGAGGCCCTGGGCAGCCTGATACAAGGGGTGGCATCCAAACCATGGCAGGGGGATAGAACTGCATAGTCTATAAGGTCCCTTTTAACGAAAGCCATTCTATGATCCTGTGATATATATATAAAATTCCTTACTCTGCCCTTTTGCTGACTCCCCAGCCTCTCCTTACCCCTGACCACTGTGAAGAAACATTTCGTAGATAAATATATATAAGCTTGTGTTTTCTGTGCCAGAGTCTATAACCAGTGAGCGTTATGTTGCTGAGATAAGGAAGCTTAAAATGAAGTTTTTATGGTGAGCCCCCTGATTTGTAGCTTTTGATTCATTCTCTGCAAGTTCGGAGGAATCGGATACAACCTTTCTTCCTCAGTAGACCAAGTGACAGTATTTAACATGAAATAACGAAGGAAATTATATATAAAAACTATTACTCTATAGCAGTATGAGTAAATTAACAATTTGCTTTTACCTACTAAAGGAAAACATCAACCTAGCTTTACTACACCACAGGTGGTTACAAGTTAACTATATTATGGAGAAGTAATACTGTGATTAAACCACATTGTTTATGGGCAGTAGATTACAAGGAATATTCCAAATGCCAAATAGTCAACAAGAATGGTTTTTACCTTTTCAGATGAAGAGAAAATGTCTTGATGATATCCCACTGTCTTATAAAAATGTTGACTGGAATAATGAAAGAGAGAACCAAAACCAAATTTCTGGGACCTGGAACCTATTTTTATGCAGAGTTTCTCATCTACAGATACCAATACCCATCTCGAAACTTACACTCTGAAGTTCTGTAGATCACTCCAAAATTAATGCTTCCTATTTATTTCCATGGAAACTACAATGAAAACAAAGAGCACAATAACTCTATTTCATAGAACAAATTCTCAGCTATAAAATGCTTTTTCAACATAGTCACCACCGTTAGTTCATGCAGATGAACTGA
>JAOWBP010000001.1:97291275-97306678 GCA_028571105.1 Tragopan temminckii | reverse complement strand
CATCAAGGTCATTGATGAAGACGTTGAACAAGACCGGACCCAGCACCGACCCCTGAGGAACACTGCCAGTGAACATCTCAAAGGGAGATCTTCAAAATGAAAGTTGCTGGCTCTTGGCTCTGTAAGTGTCATTTTCTAAAACTGGAGTTGCTGCCAACAAGATGAATGATTATGGATGAAGATGACTTATCTTCTCATTAGTCCTCTTGGATTATTTTTTTTTCCACACTTTAGAAAAATTTAGGCAAATAGGATGTTTAAATGTGCTTTAAAATTAACCAATTTTCATATTGCAGAGAGACTTTTACAACTCAAGGATACAAACCATTATTCTATGTTTGAGGTAAAAAATTAAAATTTTTTTTTAAACAGACTCAAGCAAAACCAAGCCCTCAGCACTCTGCAGGGCACACAGGACTTTATATCAGTTCATTAACGAGGAAGTAAGTATTCAGAGCTGTGTTACAATTTGGCTGATGTCATTAACTTTGTCTGAAAGTGATGGAGATTAGGTGCCTGGATATCATTTAAGCTTCAAATATGTCACCTAATTTTAAGGAAAGAAATAGCACCTTGTGAGCAATAGCTGGTGTGACAGCCAGACCCCATTCAGAGATGGTAAAACTTGATTCAAATCTAAATGTGCCTCACGTCAACATCTTTATAAGTTCTCAAGATCTCAAGGCAAGAGTAAGGAAGCAGAGAATATTAACAGCCTCCTTCCACACAGCAGGGAAACTTAACTGCTATGGAAACAAGAGCAGATTCATGAAAGGAGAATTTAGTGGCTTCTACAATCTGCATGACATTTTACAGACGTAAAGGGAAAGGAAGTTAAAAACCACTGAAGTAAGTGCTACCATATCTTCTTCTGTGTTTATCAGTTGACAGTCTAGTTAGGAATGGGTTTGCATACAATAAAATGACCTTGGCTGTGTGTTCTTGGTCTTATTTTGCATCCTAATTGTGGAGCAGCGTCTCTGTACTGGGCAATGTCCAGGAGGTCCAGGATTGTCCCAGCCCTGGGTATCCTTCATTTCAAATAAACTCTGCCTGACGTTTAATCAGAAACAGTAAATAAATAAATAAATACAAATATTGATCTTTGTTACTGCGTTTAACTTTTGACTTTGCTTTGGCATCATCCAGAAGTTTTAAGATAGCACTGTTTCTGCCTTTTCTCCACAGCTGATATTAAGAAAGGAACTTCATTGTCATGATTTCCAGAGCAGAGCTGCAGAAGTACTTAGATAACCTTCAGAGAAAAAGTGATCCTGCATGCTGTTGTGAAACACATTTCCAGTCTCTAAGGTTTGTCACCAGTATTTGGCAAGCTGCATTATTTGTGGACTGGTTATTACATTATTTACTTCTCTGTACTACAGCTGCCTCCATCCCTGTACAATGATTTAAAACTAAATAATGCTGCCATGTGTGTTATAACCAAGATAGATTTGCAGAGAAAATAATGCCAGCTGTCTGGAAAGTCTTAAATACTTGTGTTCATGGTCATCATGAGTGATCAGATTTGGTTTTCTGCACAATTCTGAAAGAGTAGTAATACACATTCTGCTTCCAATTAACATTTATTAAAATCAGAACAAAATATCTTCCATAAGGTTTCATAGGGAAAAGAAAAAATATGAACTATTTATGGAATCAAGATGAAGTATCAACAAGTTTCATTTTCACTTGTGTGGGCAATGTAAGTAAGTAGATAGGTCATACTGTGAGCAGAGGAACATGATTCAATCTGCTTACAGTGTGAGAGAAAATGGGCAATCCAGTATAACAGATGAAGTTTATGGTAAGTGGGGATATGTTGGACACTTCAGTAAGGGCTCAACTCAGGTGCATAAACATAGGCACTTAATATTGTCTGTTACAGCATCCCAGACATGTTTAGCTTTAGTTAAGTGGCTTTTAGCCATCTAGGATAAGATAGCTAACTAAAAAAATAAAAAAAAACAAAAAAACCTCAAAAGATGTTTTCTCTGCTCGAAAAGCCCAAGAAGCTGAAAAAATGTGAATTTCTGATAAAATTACGTGCATCTGTGATAGCCAAAGTTCACAAAATCTCACACATTTCCATGACAGGTGAAATTTTCAAATAATTTAGTGTAGGAGATTATGTTCTCTAATTTCTCACATTTCTGACTAGACATAATGGCTGAAATAATTCGGAGTGCCCTCAAAACCTATGTGAGGAATGAATGGTTATTGGTTGGCTATGCTCTTTCTGTTTGCACAGCCAGCTCTAAGTAAATTATTCTTAGCCACCTGCTTCTGAAAAATGAGATGCGTAGTTGGTTCAGAACTTCTGTAGTTTCCTACACATCCAAACACTACAAAGCAAGGCCCCACAGCAGTCTTTGAAAAAGGGCTCTGACTTTACCTACTTTTTGCAGAGTTAAAAACAGAGGCATAATAGACAATAATAACATGTCAAATGTAATCTTCAAACTGAAGTTGTATCTGCTGTGAACACCCAGAGGGCTGACCCTTTTTCTCCACAGATCACTGTTGTGGATCCCAGGAATTTTCTGGTAAAAGTGAAGCTGCTGCCCATGGATTCTGCTGGCCATTTTGCAGATGAGCACTGTCTGGTTTCCTTGTGCGTCCCATCTGCCTGATGGTGCAACCTTGCCCAGTGCTAGCACTATGAGCATTCTGGGGCAGAGGCTGATTTTGTTTTGTGCTCCTCCAGCAAATAGCACCGTGGGACTGTAGTTCATGGCTGAGGACCCAGGGACAAATTATTGCAAGCAATATTATAGTCAATATGAATTGCATGTTCAGAATAGCTGAACAGCCCCGAGCACATTGCAGACCTCTCTGCCAAAGCCTGAACTTTGACCACCCTCCTGTATACCTGTCTTAATGACAATCTTACTGGATTACAGAGGGTGATTTTAATACAGAACTATTTGGATGTTATTGATGGCATGTTTAGTTCACTGGTAATTATCTCCTATGGTCTTAACCAGGCTTTGGTGATTTTCACCTAGGTATTATTAAACAATATTCTCTGAAAAAGATCCGCTCTACAGATCCTCAGAAGGGTTCTGTTTCTCTAGGGCAAGGCACTGCCTGACATGAACTCTAGAGAATGTAGCTGTCAAGTATGGCTCAAGAGACAAACGTGGGGTCAGAAACAGGTCCTGCTGTCCAGATAAATTTGTAAAATTACATTTGGATACTTATTAACTACATATATTTACACATGAAGATGGACTAACTCCTGAGACAGTGTGAGAAACTGATTGTGCAGGTTCATTTCTTATGTATCCCAAATGTTTGCCTTTTGATATAAATTATTCTTTTTGTCTGCAGTGCTCTACTCTTCTGTGTAATGCTCATGGTCAGTAGCAAGGCTATAACTGTCCAGACTGCACAAAGAATTTTTAACTAAGTCAAAATTCATTGGAAAACAATGTTCAGATTATGTAAGGCAAATCTGAAAGTTTCACAATAATTGTAGCACTTACATTGAGAAGCAAACAGTCTCAAGACCCTTACCGTCTTGTTCACTTAGAAATGCTAAAAGTAAAATGGGGGTACTGGCTTAGGTGAGGATGGTGCTTACATTTTCGAGAGCTATACAGAGAAGTAGCCCTCCTAAGATCTCCTTGTAACTTACATAGGGAAAACGATCTGCTGAGCAAAATGGAGGTTGAAAGTTCCTACAGTTAGATTTATTCTCTTCTCAGAGATACCAACATCAAGCAGCTATTGAGAGAACCTAGGGAAATCAGACCTGGCTGAAGTCAGCCTTTATGAACAATCTCCCATGCCTCCTAAGTCACTCTAGCATGGTAAGTAAGCTATGTATACTTCACTTAGATCTTGATTCTGCTTTTAGGTGGAAGAAGACAGCAGCAGGTTTATATTAATGAGGTTTTGAGTCTGCTGTAACTCCTTCTGCTCATCATGTTTTCTCACTTTACTACTGTATGGGCAACACTGTGTGCTTGAGCTGTATGGGATGTAGCCCCAGGAGCAACTGTGCTTAAAGTAATGCTTAAATCTGAGCCATATTGGTAGAATATAAATGGAAATGAGTACCTACTAATTAGCAGGTTCATGAGACATTATGGCACTAAGTATTAAGGACATTAAGACAAAACTAAATATAACTTGTAGTTGTCATTGAACACTGGAGAATCTTGACAATACTGTCCTTGTCCTGTGAATAAACTGTTTTTCACTCTCTCTCCTACAATTACAGAATAAGAATAAATAATTGAAGGCAACAGAGAATTCTCACCAGAGTTTTCCTTGTATGAGTTTCAAATTAATACTTCATAGTAAAGAACAAGCTAAGGGAAGCTGTTCTTAGCTGTGCTGCGGTGGGTCTTCTACATGTAAACTATGTGCCTGGTTAATCAGCTCACCATGTATGGTATTCCTAACGTCTGCACTACTGAGACAATGCTTAACAGAGCTTCTCTGTGCAGACTGAGACCTTCACATCCTCTCTCAAACAAGAAACAAGTAACCCAAAACAAGAAACTCCAGAGAGATTACAGGCCTGTAAAGCTTGTGTCTCCTATGTACCAATGTACACACCTCAGTAGAGAATGATGTGGCATGATGTACTCTCTAACACTGTGCTCTTTTTTTCTTCCATGGATCTCTAGGGCTTCCCAAGTGACTATTGTCTTGCTATTAGCTAGATTTTCTTCTGTAACTTTAAATGCTTTCTGCACAATAGGACATTTTTAGTATTCACTTTCTGTGTCAAAATCTGAAGAATTATTGCTGTGTCTTCTTGATAAAAATGCAGGCTTATATCTTATATCCTGCTAATATTGAAGCAATGACACAAGTAAAATAAGTAATACTGCATACATATAAAAAGTTTTCAGCATCAGGATCATAATTCTAATTTGTCTTCTTTATGTGGTGCATTTTATATTTAAAATCTAACAATTCTGAATATAAATGTACAGAATGAGATTTTCAAAAATGTGTGGCACAGGATGAAAGTATTCAGAGGTGTCTTGCTTGATATATTGAAATGTAGTTTTGCCACAAGTCTCATATAAAGCTTATTCAAGAATCATTTAATTTAATTTGTAACTGTTGAAAAATCAGTCTCTCAGTAAAACTACAGATCAAGTTGATTACAAGTTTTCAGAGGCAATGGCTATATGTTGTGATGGACACAGCAGTTGTAGACAAAGTCAGTCCGTCACTCATGTGCCTGAAGAGATATAGATGCAAGAAAGCTGCACACACCTCAGGCAGAATATGTCTCAAATAAATTAAGAACTGGCAGCTATTTGAGTTAGTGTGACTTTTTCATCTTTTGGACATCTAATTATGGCAGTGTGATGGGCGGAATGTATACATTTTAAGGCAAAAGTTCCTTGTTTGTTTCTGGACTGGTTAAACATATTAAATAATAGGAGCTGGTTCCAAGTCAATTGACTCACGAGGATGGAAAAGGAAACATTTGCAGTGAATTGCAGGATTGGAAAATAAACTTATTTGGCTCTGATATTGGGCCAAAACCACAGAAATCTAAAACAGTATAACTTGATGAGGGATGTAAAAAATAACAAGAAGGGATTCTATAAGTACATTTGTCAGAAGACACAGGCCAAGGAGACCGTACCCCCTCTGATAAATGGGAAGGGAGAACTGGCTACAGCAGATATGACGGAAGTACTCAGTGAGTTCTTTGCTTCAATATTCACTGTCAGTCAGGCTTCCTATGTCTCTTATGTCCCTGAACCTTTGGGCAGGGGTCAGAGAAGTGGAGTTCCTCATTCTATTATAGAAGAGCAAGTGAGACTTGTGTACAAGTCTACGAGGCCAGACGATATGCACCTCAGAGTTTTAATGGAAATGTCTAATGTGGTTGCTATGCCATTCTCCACCATATTTGAAAAGTCAAAGCTGTCAGGTGAAGTGCCCAGTTACTGGAGAATGGGAAACATCACACCTGTTTTCAAGAAAGGGAGAAAGGAAGTATAGAGCAGTGAACCTCATATTTGTACCTGGGAAGATGATTGAGCAGATACTTCTAGAAGTTATGTTAAAGCACATACAAGGCAAGGAGGTGATCCATGACAGCCAGAATGGCTTCACCTAGGGCATATTGTATCTGACCAAGCTGGTGACCTTCTGTGATGGAGTAATGGCATTGGTGGACAAAGGAAGAAAGGTGGACAAAGGAAGTATGTCTGTCTGGAGTTGTGCAAGGCTCTTGAAATGGTCCCACATCACATTCTTATCTCTAAAATGGAGAAAGAGGAATTTCAAGTGTGGGCTATTCAATGGATAAAGTATTGGTTAGATGGTCACAGACAGAGGATTGTGGTCAATGACTCTATGTCCAGATGGATATCAGTAATGAGTGGTGTCCCCCAGGGGTCTGTCTTGGGACTGGTGCTCTTCAACATCTTCAACATAGAAACATGGTAGTGGGAGGATGGTTGGACTAAATGATCCTGTAGGTCCTTTCCAACCTTCTGATTCTATGATTCTATGATAGACAGTGGGATTGAGTGCACCCTCAGCAAGTTTGCAGACAACATCAAGCTGAGTGATGCAGTTGATTCAACAGAAGGAAGGAATGCCATCCAGAGGGACTTGGAAAAGCTTGAAAAGTGGGCCCATGTGAACTTAATGAGGTTCAACACGGACAAGTGAAAGGTGTTGCACTTGGGTCGTAGCAATCACACATATGGGTACAGAATGGGAGAAGAGGGTGGCAAAGTACTGGCACAGGCTGCCCAGAGAAGCTGTGGATGCCCCATCCCTGGAGGCATTCAAGTTTGGATTGGATGGGGCCCTGGTCAGCCTGATGTAGTGCTTGATTTAGTGGCTGGAAACCCTGTTCACAGCAGGGAGGTTGGAACTAGATCATCTTTAACATCCATTCCATCCTAAGTAATTCTATGATTCAATGACTCTTTGTTATATGATTTTATGATTCTATGAAACAGACTTCGGTCTCCTCCTCAAACAGCCCCAAACCACTGAAATCCACTGAAATCTAGAAATAAAATTCCTATTTTCATTCTTTTTTATTTGACCTCATGGCAAGTGGTTCAGAAGTAAAGTAAGCAGAGGAAACAAATTAACACAATTCCCTTATTTACTGGAAAATAAGCGTCACTGCAAAATTAATATACTTAACTCCCATACTAGCACCTGTAGCTGAAGCATTTGGAAGGTGTACTGGTGGGAATTGGTGACCTGAGCATTAATGCTTCAATGAGAATGCCATGGGGCTATTTGTCAACCTGTCTCGCTGTTAGAAAGGCTGCGAACATTCAGGCTCTGTAACAGCAGTGCAAGCAGAGCTGCAGAGAGAGACTGGCCTTGACAGGGCTGCCACTGGGGAGAATGACTTCATCACCCATCACTGTCAGAGAACACATTGCAGCAGGTATATTGGCAATAACTTTTACAAGTGGACAGCAGCTGCCATCAGTTTAAATGTGAATGCAAAAAAAAAAAAAAAAAAAAAAAAAAAAAAAAAAAAAAGAAAGGAAGAGAGAGAGAGAAACTAGTACCACAGGAAACATAAAGAAGAGACAATTTTTTTCAGAACTTTGCAGGTATATGAAGATTCATGTTTTGCAGGTGCATGAGATTCAAAAAATATCCTTACGTAGAGGCAGATACTCAGCTTAAAGGAAGAACATGGTGTTAGGGTACTAAATTGGGAAGAAATGTGTGAATCTTCCATCTCTTTGTATCTGTGCTAATGATCAAGCAATGTCCTGGTTGCTGTGCAAAAGTAAAAAAAAAAAAAAAATTAAAAAAGAAAAAGAGGCAGTTATTTTTCCAACCATTACATCCAGTTTTAGAGCACAACAGTCCAAACAATAGAGTGAGGGGAGGAATGGATATGTTTTATAGCATCTGGCACTCTGCATTCACTGCCC
This sequence comes from Tragopan temminckii, assembly GCA_028571105.1. Taxonomy (NCBI): domain Eukaryota; kingdom Metazoa; phylum Chordata; class Aves; order Galliformes; family Phasianidae; genus Tragopan; species Tragopan temminckii. The sequence continues at coordinate 97,298,774 of JAOWBP010000001.1, read as the reverse complement.
GTGAAGAGGGCTAAGTCCAAAATAGCTTATCTTGTTTCACTGAGCATTTAGCAGCAGTGGAAGACAACAGACTGGGCCCCATAAGCTAGTTACCACAGACTAGCTGAAGTGCTTTGGTTCACCTAAAAAAAAAAAAAAAGCTTGTAGAGCTGTGCACTTGGAGCTCAATAATGCAGGGTGTTCAGCAAGATTTAATGGGAGGAAAAATAGAGTTCTTTCAGTAATATGAACAAATCTGTATTTGTTGGGTATAAACAAACCTGCATTCAATTGCTTCCTATCATTTTGCCAAATGGGGTGCTCTTTCATAGTGATGTGAATGTCACTAGCAACAGTACTTTTGATACTGAAAAGCAAGACAATAGATCAGCTTTGTGTAAGGTTATAAGCACATCTACTTATGAAACTACCTCTTCTGAATAGAGACTTGATCTTCCCATTTATTAAAAACTAATTTCAGTGTTGGCAACTTCATCCATGTAAAATTAGTTTATAAATCCAATTTTTTCTTTATGATAAACAAACTCTACACACCAGGCTGCATGGGCTCTAGTACCCAGCTTCTCCCTAGCATTCATCTGCTCTATAAGAACTCTTAGTTGTATGCAAGATATAATTTAGGAGTTTCTTTACACATCCAGAGATGCGTAATGGAGATGAAAATAAAACAAATGAAAAATGGGTTTCTCTGCCACTGCCAGTTTAAATTAGCTTGTTACTTCTGGCGTGACTAGAGCTGAATAGGCAACACAGAGTAATAAAAAATAGAAAGCTGATACAAATTTTAAGAATCGCTGAAGATTTTACTATGTATCATAAATATTCCTCTGTGTTACTGAAAAAGGCAATCCTGTTTGAAACACCATTTTTGGTCAAAATCCTCAGCAAACGATTGTCCATTATAATACTACAATAACATGTGTAATTTAAAATTACTGTAACAATTACAATAATGCTCAATGTGAGCATTTATTCTGGTGTTTTCTGGGGTTCAGTATTTGACAAAACGGTCTAGTAACAGACTTACGCAATGGGTTCAGAATTTGACAGTGGAAAATGACAGCAACAGAATTCAAATATACTTCTTGATTAAGTAGGCAGCTTTAAAAGTTACTTGAGAACAGCTGAGCTCACCTCAGAGGAGAACTTTCTTGTATTAATATTTAATTCTGTCCCCATCAAAAGCAAAGGCATCTAGCAGCTCACTGAAATGTCAGAGATGTTAGGGACTGCCTGCGTAACCTTTAACTGTGAAATAAGGAATCTTCTGTACTGAGCCAAATGTGGCTGAAGTTGCTTAGCGTTAGAACTGCCTTTCTTTCAAGATCAGTGTAAAAGGGACATCTCAGCTGCTCTGCGCAAGCAGGTTGCAAAAATTACAGAAAAACTGTCACAAGCACTGACTTGCACTCCACAAAGGCTGAATGATTTGGATAGACAATGCAGGCATGTAAGAATTGATTGCTGGAGCTGTGATTACCTGTGATCTGTGACTGAGAGAGGAAGAGCTCAACAATGAGGAAAATGGTGGCAAAAAGTACAAGGTACATTTACAGAAGTGCTAGCAGTAGGGGTCTGAGGATGAACAAAAGGATAATTTCTGTGGGAGACTCGGAGCAGAGAACTTGTCTGATTGTGCTGTGGCCTGAGAAAACGGTCCTTAGCACTTTCTTTGCAGCTAAAGATCTTTGCTCACATCTGAAATGCCTGAGTCTACCATCAGTCTGTCTTCCTCGTGGGAGGAACTCGCCACCAAACTTCAGCCTGTTAACAAGGATGGAAAGGACACAGAACAGTTAACCAGGCTTATTTGGAAATTGCACTGCTGCAGGAACCAAACTAACAGCTTTGATATGTAACAATCTTAAGATAACTCTCTTTAATTTATCAACCTATCCGTTACCTTATTATCTTTCCATGCAGTCTATTAGTGAGTCTTCCTGGAGAATTCTTTTTTGTGTGTTTGCATACAAAACAATGAGCTTGTAGCATCTCTGTCTGGAACAGCTACAGCACAATATGTTTTGTTTTATCACAGAGTGAAAGCCTCATGGGTTCGTGTCTGACAGAAAAAAAACAATCATTCTGTTACAGCTACCTTCTGCTTTTGCCTCTCTGGGGGTATCTGGCTTCCTCTATTCCCATTCTCAACTGCTCCTATCTGACAAGCCATGCACTGGCAAGCATCTCATTTGGCAACGTGCTTTCACTGGAGATTCATCTCTATTTTTAAAGGATATTTAAATTGGTAATGGAATGGTACCATTCAGTGTCAAGAGTAGATGTATTTCTGAAGCAACCTAGCCATCTCCACAAAAGGCAAAGTGCTCTATTAGGATAAGAGAACTAAAAATACAGCAAGATAATGAGATATTCTGACTTCACAATGCATCTGATTAATTGTATGAGCTTCGCTTCTAGAGCACAAGCCAAAATCAAAGGAGTCCAAAAGAAAAGTAATATATATAAAAGTATGGCTAAAATGGTCTTAAAGCCTACTTTGGCAAAAGAGGCAAAGATGTTTTCTGAGCTGAACTGGGAGAAACGTCAAGAAGGTGAGTGAGTGATCTGAGAATGAATGAAGGAATGCAGATGAACAATGCAAGACTAATCTGTTAATGCTCATCCTGTTGTTTCTGGTTAGATTCATCTCTGCAGTGAAAGCCATAAATTCAGGATTATGATTGACTAAAAGGGCATTGCTTTTGAATCTTAGGTACTCATCAAGAGTATTGAATGCATAAGGTTTCTTCACATGTAAAGATCAAGTTGCCAGATACTGAGTTCAGCACAAATGTCTTCTTCCTTACTTAAGCAATTTAAGAATTGATGCATTCTGCCTTTCATGGTATAGATAAAAAAGAACATTCATTAAAAATTTAAATAATCTTAAAATATGACCTCAACTTTCTTTAATTATCCACTGAAGCCTGTACCTGAAGCACTAACAAAACCTTTCTTTCATCATCTTGTTAATTGCAGAGATGGTGAGCTAAGTTTCTGATAAATCCCAGTCTTGCTGCATCTCAACATTTCCAGGAGAAGCATAACTGAAGCAGAGTCTAGCTTTCCCCTGGAGTCCAGCTAAATGATTTTAGCCCCTCCATCTCTCAGGTGCTTTGTGTAGAAAATACATATGTATTGCAGCTAAGCCCAATTCTTTACAAGTGGAGTTACGGACAGTAAGTTTGAGATTATGATATCAACCTTTTCTACTCCTGCTAAAAAGATTTCTCCTTACAGAATTGCTATGTCTTTCAGTGGGACAGTTACTGTGAGTTATTTTTGACACTATATAAAAGCATCAAAATCTGATTCTAAATGTGAACAACTACTTTAGCCGTTCACAGCCTTGCCATACAATTAAGCTTATGGTTGGACTACATGATCTTAGAGGTCTTTTCTAACTTAGTGATTCTATGATTCTGTCACAGATGCAAATTTAAGATAGCACTGCCTGCAAAACTCCCTTAAGCATCTGTATCTGGGAGCTGAAGTTAAGCAGAAGATGTACCAAAGAAAGATGTTCATATTTACCATTGATTACCTCCTTTAAGTGAATACAAAGAAAATTACAGTTCTTGCTCTTTGGCACATTTCACATGTCTATTTGATCTGTGAATGCTGAATGACATTTTTCTTAATTACCAAATGAAACAAAAAGAACTGGAAGAAGATGTCTTTTATCTCAGTGACAGGTGTCATATGTGCTTGTGTAACAGGTGATCAATGCTAATGAACATTTAGGGGATATTGCTACCAGTAAGCCTATAGCAGCCTCGGAAAGGGCATGCACATGTCTGGAATTCATATTATGCTGTTCTACAAAACTAGTCTACAAAAGGAAATCTTTTTTCACCAGCTTTAATCAATACTTCAAATTCTGACAATAAGAGCAGTCCCTTGTCTGAATAGCATACTGAATGAGGAAAACTGCAGTGTACTAGGACAGAGAAAAATTGCAGCATCAGAAACCTGCTCTTCCTAATACTAAGCCATTCTTTCACTTCTATTGTTGCTATAAAATTATTGGAAAAAAAAGACGGCAACTAATATCAGGACGCATTGCCTTCTCTCAGGATATGTTCAATCTACTCTCACCTACATGCTTTATCCTGAAGCTCTAAGGACTTTATGTGGGATAAAAGCTGTCGAGTGAGCAGAATCAGTGTGGACAAATACAAATACTGTGCTTAGTAGCAGAGACTGCCACACTGATATCCTGGATGCAAAAAGGAATATGTTGTCATGAAAACAAATACACACATACCTGTCCCCACTGAGCTCCACTGCTGTTCAGAAACCTAACCAAGATGCGGATGCTCCCACTCCTGTGCTTCTCCTCCCAGCCTCCTTTCAGTGCCATGGTGTCCCATCTGCACTCTGATGCTGACAGTAAGGTCTGGGTACTTTTATATATTCTGAGCACAGGCCCAATTGATTGTGGCTCTGTGCTTTTTTGCAGCACAAATACACATCTTTATTAACCTTACTGATTGGTTCCCTTAGGAGCAACAGCACTTACTGATTCATGAATTTCTGCCCTGAGAAGCCCTTGGCTGTGACACTATGCCCATGAAAATAATCATCCTGGAAGGGCTTCACAAGGCGATGAGCCTGGAAGGGATGGGGGAAGCCAGCACCTCTGCAGGAGGAGAGTCTCAAACACCAGGGAGCTCCACAGAGTGGCAACTACATTGCAAGGCAGAGGGAAGGGCAGAATACTGAGAAGCGGCTGTATAGAAGAGTCAAGAAAAAAAATTGGATCACCCCTATTTCTCTGTGTAGTATCTTGAGGGTCAGAGGTGGGATTTTCTACAGAGAGCAGAGGTGTCCTAACTCAGGCACTTAGTTGTTAATAGCATGTGAACAGAGACTGTGTCTCATTTGGTCTCTCCCAGATTCACTGCAAGCATTTTGGGGAGGAGGGGATGTGTCAGGGAGGCAGAGAAGCTAAGGTGAACAGTGAGCTAGGAGAACACAAAGCAACAATTCTTAGGGAGCTTTGCCCTGTGAAAAGGACAGGTATTTTTTGCTTCCTATTTCTGATAGGCTTTGGACTTTTGTAATTGCTGATTTTTATATTCTCAGGCTTTACCAGGAGCCAAAAAAGAACCTGTAAAAATGCAAAGAAATCTGGATGAGGGCATTGAGAAATGCTTGAATTCAGATTTCTTCCCCGTTCCCACTGTGATGGAACACCAGAGAGAGAAGAGTCCCAAATACCCTTCTGTTCTCCACTTTCCCTTGACATCAGTATTTGCTGAGCAGTCCAGGAGAGTAAGTCTGTATTTTTCTCTAGTTACTAGAGCTGAAGACCATGTGCATGCTAGTGTTTGAGATCTGAACTCCTTCTGTTGGTTAAAGTCACTAGAGCAAAGTAGATGATCTAACTCTATGTTTATACCATTCTTAGTGCAGAAGGATGTCACTCCTGAGTGCGTGCTTCTTGTGTATTTCCATTGTTTGAATACTATACACCAGAGACTATACACCATTGTCATCCAAGTTGCACCTAGTGCCTGATTTAGTAGTTGGCAAACGTGCCAATGTCAGGGGTTTGAATCTAGATGATCTTTGAGGTCTCTTCTAGTCCAAGCCACCTGAAACACACCATCCACTGCCTCACTATGCTCACGTTCACTGTTTGGTCTCAATAACAATTAAGAAAGCATCGGTGAATATCAGTTGGTGGAACTTTTCTCACATGGAGGAATTCAGTGACACCACTTTGCTTCACAGGCACTTCTGTGTCAGACACCATTGTGTCAGACTGCCTCTCTGCAGCCATCTGTCACACAGCAATAACATGTAATGGAATATTGGTGGGATACTATGGGCCAATATAGTAAAAAAGAGGTGTTACTTTTGGAGCAACACTCACAAAATATACAATATTGCTAACATATAAGTAGCAAAACATTTCAAATATTTTTCTTAAAAGATAAAAATAAAAAATAAAAAATAGAGGAACAGAAACATTAAACTAGTGTGATATTCGACCTTGTTTTTGAGAAACTCACACACCAGTGTGGTGTGATGGCATGGTTGCAATTCTTAGTGAGGTCTTAAGGTGTACATCAGAGATGTGCAATGAAATTTTACTTTTTCTGTACTTCATCCTTGACAACAGTTGTTCAAAATGTGTGTGCTGCTGAAGAGCAATGACATGAATAAGGTGCGATTGTGAAGCAAGGAGATTTTTCTCTGCTGAGATACGGATTATGAAAGACCAGTAAAAAGACACGATCAGATTTTTGAGTTGAATATCTTGTTGCAACTCCACACACTCCATTTGAAAAATTGCAGATCATATATTCATATCAACTGAAAATGGTCTCACAAATGTAAATTCATTGCTTTTTTGAAACCTTGAAACCCCATGCGGTGTGGTGCAGTTGACACACCCAAGGGACAGAATGCCATCCAGAGGGATCTCTTGAGCAGTGGGCCTGGGAGAACATGGGCTCACTGTTCAAGCCTATCCAAGTCTCTCTGGACTACATAACATCCCCCCCTATGTTTCAGCTGCACCACACAGCTTGGTGCTATTCATAAACGCGATGAGAGTGCAATCAATCTCACTGTCAATGTCATTGATGAAGATGTTAAAGAACACTGGTATTTCCTTGGACAAAAGTCACAGACACTGCTCTTGGCATTAAGTCTAAAGGAGATAGCCAGAAAAGCGTAAAAAGGGAGGCAAATGGGATGGCAGGTCATTTGATAGAGTTTTGTATTGCAGTAAAATAGATTCCTTTTGGTCCACCTCTTCATTTGGCCCAAGTCATACATTTCACCTGTCCCTTCCTGCTTGCTTATCTGCAAATGAGTTCTGACTATCCTTATTCTCCAAGCAGTGCAAGTGACAAGCAGTTTTGGGAAAACTGTTGAGTTGTTATAAAATAGTATAAGTGAGAGAAAAAAAGTGGATCTGAAGTACATACTCTTTAATGTTCTTTAAACTGAATTTCTGGTATAGCTGGAAAAGTAACAGGTAGCTGCTTTAAAGACTTGCAGTAATTTAAAGTGCTATTCCAAAAAGATTTTATTCAAGTTTAAAGTGTTCTCTAATTATGATGAATTACAGGGGTTTAAAGTAAGGAACTATAGAGTATAGAAAAAAAAATATCTCCCTGCTAACTTTTGAATTGAAGCCACAGGAAGAGTGCTGCTTTTTAGAGCATACATGTCTTGATCTACAGCTTTTAGTTGGGCAAACTCCTGAGGAAATGAGTACCTTCCTCTTTGACACACAGTGAAATTCATCTGAAGGACTAGGTCTGTAAAGCCTAAAGTCACTGAATATCACCACTTCCAGATCTAACTCAATATCACATCTCTAAATACTGCCATGAAGAAGCTTTTAGATAATCTGAATCCTTTGATACCTCACAGTTTATGCTTATTAATTCATTAGGATGACACCAATCATGATATGACTTTACAGGAACACCGTCTCTTCTCAAAGAAGTTCATGCTGCCTGGGATGAGTAAGA
>JAOWBP010000001.1:97270058-97291175 GCA_028571105.1 Tragopan temminckii | reverse complement strand
CAAGGCCAGGCTGGATGTGGCTCTGGGCAGCCTGGTCTGGTGGTTGGTGACCCTGCACATAGCAGGAGGGTTGAAACCAGATGATCTTTGTGGTCCTTTTCAACCCAGGCCATTCTGTGATTCTGTGATCATGTCCAAACACTAAGTCCAGTCATAGCAGTCTTCAGCACAGTCCAAAGAATAGCAGTAGCCTGCTCAAAGGACTTCTAAATTCTTCCTTTTGCCAATTTAGAGTCTCCTGTTTTGTTAGTAATACTTCCTCTCTCCCATTTTCTCATCCTATCAGGTGTATTAGCACTGCACTAGAGTTGGTGGAAATTTAGGAGATCTTGAATATGAAAAAAAAACCTTTAGCTTCTCTTTATTTATCTTTTATTTCCTTAGGTCCACAGTAGAATGTATTCATTATTTTACTGCCACTTGGGTTTTTCTTCACAAAATATTTTTGTAGATTTTGCCTCTTGCTAAAAATACCTCCTTAGACAAATGGTAAATTATGCATTTTGTTCATCTTGATGAGTCCATGAGATATGCCAGCAGTTGATTCAACCAGCAGGAAAACAGTGAGTTCCTTGAAATATTTTTCAAAAACATTATGTTGCTGTACATCTTTCCTTTGGTCTTGTCAGGAGGAAGGTCAGACCTTCCTCCTGAAATAATTATAATGTGTCTGTGCAAGCTTATTTTAGAGCAAAAAACTGTCTGTTAGAACTTACCATAATGAGCTGATAGTGTAATAGGTACTTTCTGCTGTAGAGCTAAGTAAAAAAGTGTTACATCTTCTCCTGTTATCCCAGTACTTATGTATGTTCCAGTACATTCCTGTATGCTATGAAATAGCCCAAACAGTAAACAAGCATTCCTGCATTAAGAGAAAAGTGATAAAGGTTCTGCCCATCTTACCAATTTCATTTAGAAAGCCAGGAATGCAAAGTGGAGCAACGCTGCATGGTGTGTTCTGTGGCTGTGTAAGTGGTCTCCATAGAGCAAGTATTGCCTTACTGTGGGGACCAGGAAGAAACAAAAGCAATTTTGATTTTTTTTTGTTCGGATCCAATGTAGTTTAGTTTAATTTGCAAATAAATGCCAAGAAATCCAGGTCTCCACTATCAGACTCACCACAACCACCGCCATCTCATTTTGTGATTATGATGAAATCTGAATTAAGATATCCTTTGGGTAATGATGATGCAGTTTAGCAAACCCTGTGTGGTGCTGAATTTTTCAAAATTGCAACTTTCTTGTATTTCCTCTGCCCTGTATCTGTTAAAATCATTGCCAATATCATTTTTGACAGCTTGGAGCTGTATCCGAGCACCTGTTATTCAAACCCCAAAGAAACTGTCAGAAATGAGAAGCATCATTTAAATAAATACAGATGACAACAACAGTGTGGAAAGGAAGCATAAACAGAATTTGTTACGCTTTTATTTTCTAGAATTGAGAAATTCCTGCAAGGAAAAGCAGGTCTGGGCAGTCACCGCAGGTGCTTTATTAATCTGTTACAAATGACACTTACAGATGGATGCTTAACATACTGCCTTGAGTGAATGATTACAATCCCCATACCCTGAAGTGCATTTTCATGTACAGAAGTAACGTTTTCCTTTTTTTATGGTTTTTTTTTTTTTCCTAAACTTAAACTTGCACCTGATGGTGGTGACTCAAGAAAAGATTGTAGTGTTTTTTTAAAGTAAAGCGGTATTTTCTTCTTGAGGAATTCACAGTCTGATAGGCTTTGTTCTTTAAAGAGGATGTAAAAACATGGATTCTCAGTCTAGCCTGGAAAGCAGTGGGAAACAGAAAAGCAATGTTCATTTGTGCTAGTCTGTTGCATTATATGATGAAAGTACCATTTTTAAATACTATCCTGAGCAAGTGTACATTGAATTGTATGTAATCCCAGATACTGCTGTTCTAGCAGGCACTGTGATTGGCACAGTCCCTCACACTGGGTGCCTGGTGGAGTATGGAGTAGGTGCTAAGTAATTTTCTTCCAACCTATACACTAATTACAGTATTCATGTGCTGTTGTCATGTACTTGTGTATGGAAGGAGAACATGGGGACGGTGCAGTCTGGGAGCCTTCAGAGGGAGTACCCGCTTCCCATTCTCCCAGATTGAGGAGAAATTGCAAAAGCATCTGTGGAGGTGGATGTGGAGGTAATTCTCTCCACTATGTTAGGTAGGTACATCTTCTAGAAACCTTGAGAAGTATTACACAAAAAGGTGAAGTAGTCAAGGAAGGTAGTGTATGTTGATTTTGTCTGCTCTTTGGAAAAGTGTGGCAGCCAGGTACATTTGCGCTCCATCCATTTCCAGTGAGATTTACCTTCCATTAACCATCTCAGTTTGAATATATATCTAAAGATCATTAGTCACATAGAGCAGTCAGTAATTGAAAATGACATGTTAGTCCTTGGAAAACTCAAGAAAACTGTGTTTGCAGGAGATTCACAAACAAGAGGAAACATGCTCACTCTGTATTGTTTCTTCACTTTTGTCCATTTGTCTTTGTTGCTGTCCTACTGTTCGAGCACTTCTCTGTCTTATTGTGTATCTATCATATCAGAAATCTTGAAATACACATTGGTCCTACTGCCATTAAACATGGGGAAAACTAAGGTCCGAAAAGATCGAATTAGTCTCTCCAGCTGTAATGATTGTAATCTGCTTAAAACAAACAACAGAAAAGTGTCTTACATGTCAAAATGTTGCCAACTTTTGAACCATGCACATTTAATTAGTTTATTTTAATGTTCTTGCAGATCAAAATAGAGCTGGGACAAATTAGTAGAGAAGAGAGAAGCCTTTGCTCTTTTGACAGAACAAGAACATTCACAACTCAGAAGCACTTTATCTCCTTGAGTGTCACTTTGAATGAGTCAGAGAGGATAACGAGCTGGTGCTGGAGAATGTGTGATGTGATGTGATGTCTTTTCATGTGCTTCTCAGTTCTACCAAGGTGAGTTACTGGTGTGTAGAGCTGAGAAACTACAGTACATGGCATGCCATGGGTTGAATTTCAGGTGCCATTTGTTTGTTTTTGCATAAGTTGCCATGCTTCTTTTATGTAATACATAGTAAAACTTTTCATTTGTACCTCATATAGTATTTCCAATAATGTTTTAAGAAATATAGTTCAGATCTTCAGGAACAATCTAAGAGATTAAGTTCTGCATTAATGTTGAGAAGGAACCTTCATTCCATAAAACATTTAAAAGGAATTATATAGTTCTTCCTACCACTCCAATAGTGACTGCTGTAGAGGACTAAAAAAAAAAGCAGCTAATTAAGGTATTTGTATCTTAAGAACTCTTATAACTGCGTAAGAAGGAGAGGTTTTAAGACATCAATACTTGTATGACCAACCTCACCAGATAAATACACTATTTTCCAGCATCTATTTTGCACAATAAGTGGATGAAGAAAAAATGATAGGGTGAATTAGCACAGACAAAGCAGTGATTCCAGTGACAAGGGACCTTTAAGAGGCAGATTTCATAGGATTTCATTAGATCCTCTCTGAAAGAAGGGCAAGGGGGAAAGGATTCTTCTATGGCCTGCTGCTGTTGCTCTTAAGTGCAATGCATAAATATGAAAAAATTTACATCATCTTCACATGCTCTCACTGCTTTGACATAACAGTGCATGAGTGGCTCTGATAGCATGCAAGATCTTAAGGAAGCTTGCCTTACAGCTCATACTGCTGCAGTAGGGAGGACCTTGTGACATCTATTTTTCTGCATATAATTTAACAGTAGAAATGTGGAATTGGAAAACTGTGTGATCAAAAATCTTTCAAACAAATTGGAGCTGGGAAGGACATCACTGAGCCAGCTGGGATTAAGAACATGAATTATCATTTTCACCCATACAGGCTTGATCATCATCTCAGCATCCAGGTTGTATCCATTCATACACCAACCCGTCAGCACATGCGAAACACACAAGGTCTGTAGCAGGGCTGTCTTGTTAGTGGTGTGATGGGTGATCTTCTGGGTTGTCAGAGCTGTGAGTTTCAAAAGAACAGGCTGAAGTTCAGCCATCTAGTTTTGCTAGTGCTAGCTGATCATGTATCATTCCTCAGCAAATGTATTCTCAGTCCTCAGCCCTTTTCCCCTTGTCGCTCTAGGAAATGATGCTGGTTCACATCAAGCTGGATTTTGCAAGCAGTTATAGATCAAGTCGGAGATAATTTAATGACTTATGCATATCAGGCTAAATCATCTTACAAGTGCTTGTGACTCAGTATCCATAATTTCATCTCTACTGTTTGGATGTCAGCCACCTTTCTTTTGCACACAAGGAGTTGCCCAACATTGTGGTTTAGGTCCTGTTTTTTTAAACACATCTGAACTTGCAAAGAACAAAGGAAGAATGCAGTTATCTTCCATTTGGATTAGATGCTATCTGTCAGATGAAAACCTCATGACCAGGTTACAGTCTACTAGAAGGCAATCAGTTATTTGAAGGGTTTTTTTTGAAATGTTCCCATCACTGAAACTGAGGGAACCGCTTATCTGTTTACCAAATGATATGTTTCTTTGATAGAGTTTTCTAGATGTGAGTCATGCTTTAGCAAAACAGGATTTCAGACTTTTAATAAAGCATTCTGGTCTTTTATATAGGTTATTGCTTTATGAATAATCAAAAATGGGAAAGATGTAAAGATTGGACTCTGAAGAAAACAAAAAGCTTACTCAACTCATAGCATGACACTGTAGGACTGGTGTTTGAAATATGCCTGCAGTGCATGCTCTCTCTTGAAGATGGACTGCACCGAGCTGCCTGGAGGAATGAAACCTTCCTGTCTTTGCTTTTCTTAGTGTGCTTTGAAAGATGTGGGAGGGGAACATCAGGGCACGCTGAATACCTTCTCTTGTTAGTGCTGTAAGTTCTTTCTTAGCTGAGGAAACTGATACCAAGTGAATATATGTCATTATCTCAAATGAAACATGATTGCATTTCCTATTTCTTCCAACAGCACAGAGGTCATTCTAGACATTTGCAATCCTGTAAGTTCGTCAATTTCATCAGTTCTGATCTTTCCTTCATTGCAGTTGTTACTGCAACTGTATCTCACCTTAGGCTAGTGGATGCTTCACTTGTTATTTTTGTCCCTGGCCCATGGAGACAGCTGAGATCCAGGCACTCAAAAACACACCCAGCACGGATGTGCACTCTGCTATTTAAGCTGGTTCCAGGCATATAAGGATATAAGCATGAAAATGATGCTGCTCTATACATATCTGTTACCAAAAAGTAATCTCAATCATCTTTGAACTGGTGACCAAAACTGCAAGCATGTGATAATTCAACTTGTTTTATTACATAATAATATATTAAGATAAATCAAAATTTGGTAAAAATTTGTTGAGTAAAATTTTCAAGGGGTATTTTTTTCCTCCAGGAAATGTAAGGAGTTCTACAACATGAAAATGGGTTAAAAAGCTTCTATCTAGAGACATACCTCTGTGCTCCATATTTTCTTCAGAGCTACCGATATGTTCTGCTGTTACTTATGATAGGGTTTCCATCCAGAACTTGTCTGAAATCTCACAGCAAACTGCTGGAAGCTGTGGGAGAAACTGATCAATAATTCCCAGTATAATTTGTGATACAGTGCTGCAGGACAATGAAATAAAAATGTTATTGAATTAGGGAAAATATTTGATTGGTGTAAGTGAGTATTTGGCCAGAATTTAGACCTGTGGAAAGCTGGATAAAGGTGGTATCGCAGTGGTTTTGAAGAAGTAGAAAACATTTTGAAAGTAGTTCTGTTTACTGAATACAAAGGATTTAACGCTATCTAAAAAGTGAATAAAAAATAATAAGCAGCTCTCTCACCTGACTCTCAATCAGGGTGATGATGAAGAGGAGGTGCCAGCAGGGCTGGCATGCATGCTGCAGGCTGCTGAGGGGGGAAGGAGTGAATGGTACTAGTGCCATGTCTGCTGGCCACGTCTACATGTCAAGGGGTGGAAGGCAGTGTGGAGCATGGAGCTCAGCAGAAACCTGACAGAGTTTTTGCCTGTGGTCTTTTTTTTTTAATAGGTCTGCTTCAGACTTACACAAATTTCACTGTAATTGTTAGTTATGACATTCTTCAAATGCTGAAGGTGATCAAAGGCATCAGCTTAAAAATACAAAGCTGGCATTACAAGGAAGTGATTTAACCTTCCTCAGTGTGCAGGTGTGTGTTGGGAGCAGGGAGAGGTTCATTGCTTCTGGCATCTAAATTGCAGCTGTAGTGAAAAGCAGCAATTTGTCCAACTCCATGACGAAAATCCTTCTGAACTGTCCTAACAGATCTGCTTTGTAACCTGACTGTACAGGGAAAGAATAATATAAAAAAGCATTAAAATTTAAAAAATAAAATAAATTATGTGATTATGCTCTATTGGTAATGTATACATATAAACTTTATATGTATTTAATGCCTACAGCCATTTTATTGCCACAAAAGAGAAGACTTTAGGAGTGGTGAAGTTTCCAAGCAGTGAGGTTAGACAGCCCTGTGTTAATGCTCCTCATCTTCCCTTCCTACAGCCTGGTGAGTGATGGGTACTGCATTTACATGTAGGTTCATAATATCACAGTGCTGAGTGGCCTGCCAGCACAAACCAGGGATTTCTTGGCTGTGAATTAGCACCATTAATAATTAATAATGACCAAGATGTTGACGAATGCAGACCTGCTTATCCTTCAGTGCGATGCTGAAAATCCTGGTGTGCCACTGGGTGTCCTCCTCCTCAGTGTTCTGACATGGCTGAAGAACCAGGGAAATCTCTTGCAGGCATGACAGTGAATAATACTATTTAACTGGATTGATCTAAATTAGACAAATGAGATTGGCACAGATGGGGTACCCTGTATCATTGGCAAAAGTGACTGAGTTGCTTTGCTGGAAGTGTTTAAAACTCCAAATGAACAGAGCTCTTGCAACATCCATCAGGAGATTCCTTGCGCCAAGCGAGAAAGCTTCACCAGTATTTTAAATAATGCTCACAGCTCACAATAGAGTCTGTGTGAAGGCATCACATTGCAGAGGCATCTGTAATTCAGACAGTAAAAGTGACAAGCAGGGGAAGAGAGTGCTCTGCTGCAACTTTAGTTCAGCTGTCAAAGAAAAGAGCCATCAGAAAGTTTAGAAATCCAGTGCTGGAGTTTCTGACAGTGAGCTGAGGGGCTGAGGGCCGCAAGCTGCTTGGTGATGAGGAGGGGATAACCAGTCTGGCTTTCCTAGCAGTTATTTGTTTGTGTTCTTGTGAGCTCAGAAGGAGTCTCCAGGGGAAAGCCTCCTTTTGTTGTATAGTTTCTGCTCTCCTAAAAGAAATGTTTCATGTAGTGATGTGGGGGCATAAACTGTTCCTGTATGAGCCATGGGGACATAAAGGATGTGGGGTCCGGGTGGCAGGAGGTGTCTTGCCACCCACAATCCAGCAGAGGCACAGAGGCTGTGGGGACCTTCTTTCTGCGGCCTTGTGCTTCTCCCTCTGGCACCAAGCCCGCTTCTGGAAAACATCTTCTGGGCATTTGGGCTTTGCCCTTTTTTGCTCGATTTCAGCTTTTGGGAACACAGCATCCCCTTACCCACAGGCTGCTTTTTACCACTTGAGAGAAGATTAAAATTTTTTTTTTCAGCAATGGCCCATCTTCTTGTCCTCCCCTTTCATGGTGCACACATTCATATAGGTTTTCTACCTAACATCCATAAAAACAGATCCTTGCAAGCAATATCTTTTCTATCTGTAGGTCCATATCTCTCTAAACTTGTCCTTCCGGGTAAGTTCAGAATAAGTATTGTTTCATTGTTCGGGTGAAATATTTGAGACTTGGGACCTCATTTTAGAAAACACAGAATCATAAAATATCCCAAGTTGTAGGGACCCACAAGGATCACGGAGTCCAACCTTTGGCTCTGCACAGGACTACCCAAAATCAAACCCTAGGTCTGAGAGCACTGTCCAGACACTCCCAGAGCTCCAGCACTGGGGGCCGTGCCCACTGCCCTGTGCCTCCCGTTCCATGCCCACTGCCCTGTGGTGCAGAGCCTTTCTCTGACCCCCAGCTCCCCTCCCCTGACACAGCTCCATGCCGTTCCTTCGGGCCCTGTCGCTGTCACACAGAGCAGAGCTCAGCGCTGCCTCTCTGCTCCCTGTGAGGAGCTGCAGCTGCCATCAGGCCTCCCCTCAGCTCCTCTGCTCTGCGCTGAGCAAACACGGGGACCTCAACTGCTCCTCACACGTCTTTCCCTCCAGACTCCTCATAATCTTCGTAGCACTTCTCTGGATGCTCTCTAATAGTTCCATGTCTTTCGTATATTGTGGTGCCCTAAATCCCACACAAAGCTTGAAAGGAGACCATACATCGCAGAGCAGAGCAGAACAATCCCTCACCAGGCTGGCAGTGCTGGGCACCCCAATGGAGACGCTAAAGAACACAGGCCCTTAAGATTCAAAGAGGAAAAACTAAAGGCTAGGTGTAACGTGTGGAAGACAGCTTGGCAGTCAGTTAATTTTAACATTTTAACCGGATAGAAATTCACTTTCTTTACCAGATTAGTGCTATTTTGTGTATGTAGACTCCTTCCTTAAGCAAGGCAACAACATCCTCCAGTTTCTCTTCTATCCCACCCATAGCAGAACAAAGGATGGCAAATTCAGCCTACTTCCTAATGAAGGTGGAAAGGATACTGTGAATTGTCAGGTGTGAGATAACATCAAACGAAGGCATGAGTGGTACAATGACAAACAAAATAGGCAAAGAACAGTTTCATTTTAATGCTTCAGAAGGAAAGATGATTCATAATCAATTGATGATAATAGTATTGTAAAATTGAAGCAAATCTACAATAAAGCATTGCAGCCCAGAGGTTTCCTTGAGCCCACTGAGGTGAGGGAGTCCTCTCCTTCCTCAGCAGGGGTAAGGATGCAAGAGGCTTCCAGCCTCAGCTGCAGGTCCTGTGTGTTCCATGAGACTCTGAGAGAGTAAGAAGATTTATTCAGCCTTCTCCAAAATCACTCCAAGCTGTCATGTCACAAACTGCACTGCAAACATTCTTAAAAAAATCTCACTGCATACAGGTAAAGAAATAAAAATCTTTGCCAGTGGCTTCCTGAAAGAAGGAAAAATGCGTCCATTTGCCATACAAGGCATTAACTCACTTTAAAAATAGCAAGTCAGTCCTTCTTCTGCAAGGTTTTCAGATTATTTCTTGTTTTCCTTTTTGTAAAATAAGAAAGATGCTGGAGAAAAACTGAGAAGCAGAAGGATAACAAATGTAAAGACTGTCAGATTGGTATAAAGCGAAAGCTTGCCTGACCATCCATCCATCCACCTATCCATCTTTCCTAGTGTTTCTCCTACCTTCTCCCCTCCAGTAATGATCATTATTCTCCCACTTGATGCTGTACCCCGCCCCCTGTCACCCTGCTGAAGTAAGAGAGCAGTCCTGTAGAGCTTTGTTACTTTGTCAGGACAGGTCACTGTCACCTTCCTGTCTCTTGAAGACCACAGTATCTCAATGAGTGAGAGGGCTTTAGGTGTTGGGGAAGAGATTCAGCTGTCCCTGTGTAACTATGGCCTAAGGCAGAAGGTGTCTGTGTTGGCATGATCCTCCCAGGTCCAAGCAGGGAGAGTGGCCAGGAATGCTGTGCTCTGGGACACAACCATGGGTTCACTATTGTAACATCTTCCCTTTTCTTCTGCCACAGAAACCAAGAAGTCTGCCCTGGCCATGCAGAGCGGGACAGTGGCAATGCAGTCAGACCAATGAGTCCTAGGTAGATTAGGTTGACGGAGGGATCGGTGATCAGAAGGAAGAAAAACTTTATGGTTATTACATCACTCTTGTACACAGGGGATAAGAGCATGTACAGGGTTTTCTTTCCACAGAAGGAACTAAAAACCATTACATGGAATCTGAGGAGAAAGCATCATGTTCAAATACCGTATGAAGAAAGCCTTGAATCAGAGAGAGCCTCTCCACATTAGTATGTATTACAAATACTACTGAACATCTCTCAATTATTTTGTCTCATTTGAGAGGGGCTTCAAATTCCCTTATTTCAGTACCTCAAACATGACACTTATATGAGCTGATTTCTTTCCAGCTGCATGGATTCATTTATAATTTAAGTTTTCATCAAATTGAAATATCATCCAAGTTCATGTGAATTTAATAACAGCATGAAGGCAAAATAAATATCAAAGCATTGAGAAAGGGCAATACTGTGGTTCTAGGGGTTATGTTCTCCTCTCTGACAACTTGACATCATTATTTGCAAAGCTGTGCACATCCTATTATCTGAATGTATTTGGATGCCATGGTTACTTGACAGTTCTAGTCAGACATAGGTGGCTCCAAGCAGTAACTGCGAACAGATGTAAAAACAGCAAAGAAAACCAGCCTGGTTTTCCCATAATCTGTAACTCATGAGTAATAGAGCATTTGATATAGAAAAAAAAAACAAAAACAAAACCAACATATATCTATATAAACATATAAATAACACATTAGTATCTTGACTTCATTTTGCCTTTTCTTTTTTATCTCTCATTCTGGATTGTCTTAGTCTTATCTCATTATTTTATTTTATTTTATTTTATTTTATTTTATTTTATTTTTTATGAGAAAGTCAAAATAAGAAGGTCAGGACAAAAGCAGTGCCCACTGTTTTACAGAAGCCCACTGCTTTTTCCATATCATTTTTCATAATGTGGGAGACACACAACAGACTACCAGAAGGTCTCCCACATAGGTCACCACAAAGCCAGTTTTTGAAGGTAGTTACTCAGTTTGTGCCTTCTAGAAATAACCAGATATGCAGGTCAAAAATTATGTCTGCTTGTATGTTCTCTCCCTCTGAAATTTTAGCAAGTCAGGCAATTCAGAATGAATTGTCTGAGAAACAAAAGGGAAGTCCAGCCAGAGCTTAACTGCAGCACTGGTTACCAAAGCATAAAACAGTGAATTTACTTTATTTTAAATCTTGAATCTAGATACAGACATGCATTGCCTGCCAAAATGTAAAATAATGAATGTATTATTTTATTTTAGACTTTGAATCCAAACAGAAACGTAGAAATGCATTTAGAGGCAGGCCAATGGACATCAAAGCATGAGAGGAGCTGAAAAGATGTATGAAAGTGGCCAGAAGTCAGGACAGACACAGGGTTTGAGGAGCCCTGGTCTTCTGCAAAGAACCCCTGGGCACTGAATTGCCAATGACCTGCTGCCAGAGAGAGGCTGAGTCAGTCTCCACAAGTAAATCCATGAGCATCCAATGGAAGGACTCTGAGCAGTTAGCCTCCTGAGCTCACAGCACCTGGTCATGATGCAGCACCTGCCCTTGTCTCTGGGACCAATATTCATGTGACTTCCTGTTTTTTTTTATAGCATAGCTCCTGAGGCATTGGCCTGCCTTCTTTTTGCCTCCCCCTGCATGAATTCATACAAGAAGGAAAGAGAAGTACTGCAGCTTCCCTTCCTCCTTCCCCTGCTACAGCAGGTGTACTCAGACAATTTCTCTGATCACAGAATCACAGAATCACCAAGGTTGGAAAATACCTACAAGATCATCCAGTCCAGCCATCACCAATAGTTCTCACTAAACCATATCCCTCATCACAATGTTCAAATGTCCCTTGAACACCTCCAGGGTTGGTGACTCCACCACCTCCCTGGGCAGGCCATTCCAGTGCCTGACCACTCTTTCAGAGAAGTAGTATTTCCTAACGTCCAGCCTAAACCTCCCCTAGTGCAGCTTGAAGCCATTCCCTCTAGTTCTATCACTAGTTACACGAGAGAAGAGGCCGACCCCCAGCTCACTACAACCTCCCTTCAGGTAGTTATAAAGAGCAATAAGGTCTCCCCTGAGCCTCCTCTTCTCCAGACTGAACAATCCCAGCTCCTTCAGCCGTTCCTCATAAGACCTGTGCTCCAGACCCCTCACCAGCTTTGTTGCCCTTCTTAGAACCCGCTCCAGGGCCTCAGTGTCTTTCTTGTAGTGAGGGTCCCAAAACTGGACACAGTACTCGAGGTGCAGCCACACCAGAGCTGAGTACAGGGGGACAATCACTTCCCTGTTCCTGCTGGCAACACTGTTTCTGATGCAGTGATGATGTTTTCAGTCCTGAGATTATATTCTGCAGTTTATACCTTTCACACAGCATTCATTATTCCATGAAAATACTCTTGCCTGTTTCTTTAAAAGTCAGTACAGTACTTCTGAAAATAATCAGAGGAGGAAAACCACTGCTCAAGCTTGAGAACTAAAGACTTTTAGGATGTTGCCTTAAGTAGATAAGTCACCAGTAATACTACTAAAGAAACATGAAAGTTCTTCACCACCATGATTTCAGTAGTGCCTTTGTTGTATGCTTGAAGAACAATTAGATCTCAGAGTCCTGGCAAGCTTGTGAGATTTGAGAAAGTTGGTCTTCGTATTGCTGTTTGCTATGGCACAAGCAGCTGTCCAGCAAAAGAACAAATTGTTCTTTCTTTATACCATTAACTCAAGACAAGAGGCCTTCCCTGCACAGTGTGAAGCACTGGGATAGGTACAGCCAAAGCTTTCAAAGATGAGTAGAAGTGATGCTGGGGAAAAGTACTCTGCTTTCCTGCTCCAGCAGAGATGAGTGGTGAACTCATCAAGTGTCAACCTTGCTTTTTTTCGTCCTTCTCCTCCTCTCTCCTTTGTCAGTGCGGAAGTAAGAAGACTTTGCATGTTGGGAATGTACTGGGAGGGTGTGCATGGCCTCTTCCAAACCTCTCTGGAAGATTTATTATCCAGAATGCCAAAATCAGATACTATAATTGGCAACTTTCAGTTAGCACTGGTTACATTACCATTATACCACAGCTTCCTCTTCCCAGATTAAAATCCTAGCACTGCAGTCAGCAGAAATCACTGAGGGAATACAAACAGAACAGATGTATGCAGAAACAAATACTATGTGAGTTTCCTCCATTGCATCAGAAAAGCAAGGAAGACATCTTTTGGAAGGCTTTCAAGTTCTGCCTTCTAGACCCACAGCTGTCAAGGCAGGATAGATATGTGATGTCTCTCTAGCAAAGGAATGACCTTGACAAGAGTCAGTGGAGATCTAACAGCCGGAAAAGCCAAATCTCATAAAAGTCACTCTGATATCTGTAGAAAATCAAAGAACGTGCAACAATAGTTCTCCCTTTTAAATGAAGCAGGAACTCAGGACGTGTATACCTGCTCATCTTTTTTCTGCTAACAGAAATTCAGATTTATTTTTCCAAAGGTTCCATATGCTCCATATGCTTTGGACATATGTATTTATATCATGTGTGCTTCATTTTAGTTGGACTTTTATGATGTTTTTTACGTTATAAAATTCCTGGCTTTTTCCAGGCTGGAACTTGATAGATCAAGTTGCTTTAGCAATATTTTTTCGTTTTTAAACTTATTTTTCAACAGCAGAGAGTGAAATTTTATTCAAATATCATTTGGAAAAGTGTGGCATGACTGGCTGTGTCTTGCCACAGTAGCTTAAATAGGCTCAGGTCTTTTCTCACTCTTGTTGTACTGTGAAGTTTTGCACCTGGATGGCAAACATGATACTTTGAGAAGAGTATTATACAGACAGCCTGAATACAAGCTCTGATTTCCCCCACATCCTTGTGCATTTTCTCCTTGACTATATGTATTCAAGACTGTTTATTGAGTAGACGAGCTTATAACAGCATAATGATCCCATCTAAGCCTGGCACAGGATGGGAAAATTACTGTAGAAGCCTTTATGCTGATACCTGGAAATTATTGGGCTTCGATGTTCTAGTGGTTTTTTATCACTTGGAAATTCAGGAACATAAAGTTTATTTTCTTTAGGAATTACTTGTCCTTTAGGAGTTATTGTCAGCTCTTTGCTGCCACCAGGAAATGTTTAATCTTCGCTAGACAGGCTTTTTCTTTTGAGCTAGAGTTCACAAGACCTTGCTCCTACTAAGGAACATCCATCTACATACTCTTGTTTTAAAAACCTTTATAGTTTTTCAACGAGTTTTTCTCCTCTTTATACACTGTAATAATAGAAGTTCTGACTCATAGCACTTTTTGATGAAATTAATGACCGCAATATATTTTTGTGTGTGGCTTCTGTCTACAGTCCCATTATCATGCTCTGGATGAGGTAGTTGCTGATTATAGAATCATAGAAACATTAAGGTTGGAAAAGACCAGTAAGATCATCAAGTCCAACCGTATGCATACTATCACTATAGTTATCAGTTTCCTCCTAAAGTGGGGATTTGAAGGGAAATTGAGTGCATTCAATATTTGAAATGAACACGGAACCCCTGTCAGTCAAAGGGCTAGGTTTTTTTTTTATGTTAGAGTAGTGCAGCAGTTCCTTGTCAAGTTTGTATCCATTGTCAGACTTAGATACAGGTCCAGCTGTTTGGAGAAGACATTTCATTGCATTTCCCATTGCTATTGGGAAGCAATATGAGACAAGGAAGGAGTCACAAGAAATGTGCAAGGTCATTTGGGATTAAACAGGCTTAATTAGATAATATTTTAAATACTGATGATAATGAAACACAATATAGCATCTAGAGCAGCTGAAGCTGCAGAAAGTTGATGGAGATGGCCAGAGTGTGCCTTCATTACTCACTGTGTGGAAGCGAGATGGACACCTCGCAGAGCAGCCGTCAATGAGTCGGTTCCCTGTGGGTCTGGATGCTGTATTCACCATGGATTCCCAGCTACCTTGTCTGCATTTAACAGCCAATCTTTTTTTTTTTTAATAGTGAAAATGAAATAGGGATGTTAAATGGCTCCCAATTTAGCTGTCATAACAGAATTGTGAGACTTCAAAGGACCCCTTAAAAGCACTGCTAAAGCCAGCAGCTGGTTGATAGGGAAAGAACCGAAAATACAAAAGGTGTGTATGTGGGGAAGTACTAATGAATGGCAACTGTCAAATGCAGTGGGGACAAAGAGAGTCCCTTCCTTGCCGATATTCATAATGTTGGTAGAATTTGCAGTTGGTACATTGATGAGCAAATGTTTAATTTTTATTCAGGCATCTTTGTCACTGGCACACAAATTAAATTTATAAAGAAGATGAGGAAAATATCTATTGGATAAGAAGAATATATTGAGCAAACTTTAAAATAAAGGCATAGTTGTGGTGCATAATTGACCTTGTCTGTAATGAAGCTTTTAATGATCTTTCAGTATTTGCATTAGCTGACTGCCAGCCTGTGACTTGTATTTACACAATTGATTTAATCTGCTATTGTATTGCCTTTTTTCAGTGTCTATAACTTGCTCAGGAAGAAATAATAGATACCAGGAGCTACTAACAAGCTAGTAGCTAAAGGAGTTAAAATGATCTTGAAACAGTGCCTCAAAAATAAGTAAATTGATTTAAATCTTGTTATACATTTACAATTTCTTAATGGCTTTGAGTGAAATTCTGGAGAATACCATGTCCTTATGCATACAACTCATACTTCAGACATCTCAAAGCCTTTTCAAAGTACTGATTTTGAAGTAAGCTGTCAGATAATAAATACAAAATCAGAGATTAATAGTATAAGAAAAGGTATGAAAAAAGGATATCCACAGGACAAAGGGAGCTCTAGAATAAATTTTTTCATCACATGGACTTTGTACAATCCTCTCTGGTCATGAAAAGTAGGGGAAAAGTGCAGGCATTCTATAAACTACATGTGTGGAAATATGATAAAATGTCAAAACAGTTTCTGAATGAATAATTATGTGCAGAATTAGAGAAGGATTTGGAAACAAATGGTTTACAAGGCTCACATTTGCATTGGCATTGCTAGAACAAATGCCATTATAAGTTGGGGCAATACTACTCATAAATAGTTAAGATAGTTCCACACATGATTTAAAAATACAGTGGTGGAAAAAATAAGAAAAAAATCTTTGGTTATTAGGGTAAAATCCTTCCTGTAAAACAAAGAATAGATTACAGAAAGTCTTTGTCTTGTGTTCCCGTCTTAATTTTAATTGATTTGTGTTGGATATGATAGATTTCAGTTTCAGAAGACAAGGAACTCACTGGGCACTTTTAAGATGACATTAGGTCAAGAAAGAAGAAGACAGTGCCATCAAGAGATCAGACCAAAGGGCTGCACGTAGGAGCCTCTGAGTCTATTAATGTGTGTCCTTGTGAGACCTGCTGAGGTTATTTCCTCTCTGTGTTCCAGCTCCCACCTTTCCCAGATCACCTTAGTCACAAGATTTTTGATACCTTTTGGAAAGTGCGAAACTTGAATCGATTGAAACTTGAGCAGATAAGAACTGCTGTCTTTTAGAAAATATAGCTGTGAGGATGGTGTAGTCAGACCTTCTCATGGTGAGAAAGTCCAAGCATTCTGTCAAGATAGTCCAAAGAAGGGTCATTCCAGTTTGCTGAGATTTGCAAAAGAGAACCCCAAATTCACAGGGTACCAGAAACAGTAAATTGCCCTGTCATACTAGAAGAATCTTTCTCTGGCTCTAGTCCAAAAATAGAGGGCAAATATCTCCAAAGGCCTCTCCAGCATCTTTATCCTTTAAGCACTGAGGCAGATTTTTCATCTGACTTCTGCAGGAGGGACTGGGTTCTGGGCACTTTACAATCATTGATGATTTTCAGATTTGTAAGCCTGACATAGGAGAGTAAATTAAAGCTGAACTCCATTTTCACTGTTTAACTGAAGGTGATTCTCCCAACCTGTTCTGATAGTTCCAGTCTCGTTCACTCTGCCTTTGATATGAAGATGTGAGGAACAAGTGAATACAATAATTGTGCAAGATATCATTGTGATATTCTAAGATCTTTGGGATTAAAATAACTTCAAAACTTCAACATGTAGGAACATTGAAAATTATGAACTAGGGCAACAGTGCTCAATCACTCGATATGATCTGCCTCTGACCACCTACTCCACAGATACCTTGGCTCCAGGTTCCCTTTCACTGTGTAGAATACCAGCCAAACATTGCCTTTTATGGTTTACCCAGATACCTCTTTTGTTTGGCGTCTTCTATAATAAGAGCACGAAAGGTAGACTTACAATCTGAAAATAGGTATTCTTTCCAGATAATGCATAGAAATGCAAGTGTCAAAGTTCAAACTTTTACTTTCTGTTTATTAGCTACATTGTAAAAAATGCCATCATCTTTCTCTGTATTTTTTACGCTTTGCGACTTCTTTGAAGATATATGCTGTCCTACATGAATCACTGTTTACTGATGGCACAATAAATCTCTCACAGTATTGCAAACCAAATAACTGCATTTGTTATTATCAGAGGATATTAATTTTTATAATATAGAGAGATGACAAAGGAGCAGGCTAATCTGTGCTGCTGTGGTGTTATCTAGCTCACAAGCCATAAACAGTATCACAATTGAAAGTGAAAACCTTCTGGAGCAGAAACAATGCGTGAGGTACAGAACAAAAATTACAACCTGTGCTCATTACAGCCATGCAATCTCTTCAGAGGAGGGAATGTATTTCCTGATGAAAGTTGTTTCAGAATGGAATTTTTTACAGAGTGAAATTTCGTAATGCAGGTGCTGAGGTACTTGCACAAGTCTTCAACAAGGTAATTAGTTTTTTTAATCACAAAGGCTGGGAGGCATGCTGGCTATTTTGGAGAGTATCATTCCCTCTCCTTGACAACTGAACATAAATAAATTGATATAATACCATTTTTTTATTGCATAACTAGTAATAAGTAATAAGAGCACTAAATTACCCATGGTAATATAAACAAAAATGTTACTACATCCCACCTTTCAGCTGTCACGCAGTTTTAACTCTTATCTGTGAAAATCTGTTCATTGCCTGAAGGGGAAACAGCATTTGACACCAGCAATAAAAGCTGCATTTCACAATAATATCCACTTGAGATGCCTGACCTTAAAACTGTCAATAACTGTCCTCAGGTATAATATCAAGATTAGTTAAATTTGCCATCTCAACTTCTTTTTTCCCCCCTAAGAAGTCTTTCTTCATCTTAGATGGGAGTGCGCAGCTGACAGACATCCTTGACATTGATTGTCGAGTTGATTTATATTAACGGGATCAGAGAGAGAGTTTTCTAGGCAGTTCCCTGAGGGATATGTCACTGACTTTTGTAACAACAATTGCTATCATTTTTAGAAGCTGTTTTCACCCAGCCTACAGCAAAGATGGTAAATAACAATGGCTGCATGCCATAATGCCAATGTTTCTTGAGTGCTGGTCTTTGTCACCATAAAACTGTGCCTTCAAAAATCTTTAATGACATCATAGAATCATAGAATGGCCTGGGTTGAAAAGAACCTCAAAGATCATCTAGTTTCAACTCCTCTGCCATGGGCAGGGTCGCCAACCACTAGACCAGGCTGCCCAGAGCCACATCAGTGAAAACACCTTCAAGTAACTTTGTCCGTTGTTGAGGACAAAGAAAAGGAGACAGAGAAGAACAGACTTTGGGAAAGTTTGGGTTAGATTAATTCACTTGTCAATGACTCATGTGTAATACCAAAGAACTTACATGAATTTCATTTATAATGTCAAATATTGGAAATATGAGCATGCACTGCTCATCACATCACTGTGCATCTAAGTGCTAAGCATAATTAATTGTTTAAATATTGACCTCTTAAAAAAAAAAATCTAGCAAGTCATTACATGAACTTAATTTGAGGATAGAAAGAGAAATATTTCACCTATTCCTCTCTCCTTAATATTCCTGAAAGGTAAATGTGGTGTCAAACAAAATCCAGAAAGTATTACAAGTCTTTTGATCCTGAGGGATCTGACAGATCATAGTTCACTGGTAACCACTGGTGTACTGGTAGTACATATTCTGTGTCTCATTGAAGTGATGCCTGATACTTAAAATCAAGCACAAGAAAATTTTCTTAATATTGAGTATTTGCATCAACAACAGGTACGAAGGTACGAAGGTACAAAATCATTGCAAGAAAGAGAGACAGTACACAAGAGAATGAACCATTGTGTATGATAAATTGGCAGTCCTGATACAACAGGAAACTCAGCCAGTAACAAAATTACAGCAAGTGGTAAAGATATATTTAAGATTTTGGAAAAGATTTTTGGAAAATTTTTAAAGTATCTATGCAACTGCATTGTAATTGCTTTTAAGAAAATGTGTCTAAAAAGACTTCCCTTTACACTTAAACCATCAAAACTTTAATTACAGTATAGCTTTTTTTTTTTTTTCATGTATATTATAACAATGATACTTCAATTTGTGTTCTGAGGTGTGCAGCTACACTGTGGCTATATATACATTTTTTTTTTTTTTGTAATTTGTTAGTGTATTTTATAACGATGCTTTGGTTCTGGTTGTATTGTGAGGTGCAACACAAACACATACAGTGCAACACAACACAGACAGTTTAAAGTGTGCTTACAGGTTTGACACACTGTGACCTGATCCATAGCAGCACTGCAAGCCATCCTGTTCTGCCTGGCTCCCTTTCCCATGCCTCAGCAGGGAATTGCAACTGGTCAGGAGTGGCTGGGGCTCTGAAGTTATTGTGACGCACATGGGTCCTCATGAGATAGACCTGGGAATCAAGAAGGGACTGTTCAAGGTCTGTGTTTTGGCAACTGAATTGCATCCTGTGCATCAGGACATGGATTTCAAGCACTGCTAATTATATTGGACAAGTAGCTGAAGATGTATGTAAGAAGCTATGTCCTGTTACAGGCCATCTGGCTCACTGCATCTCCATCTCCATTGAATTTTGTGAATATGGAAGAGGAGAAATGGTCTTATAAAAATACAAAGAAAACAAACACAATAAGGGTCTTTTAAAACTGGAATATCATGCTCATCCTTGCATAACATGTATGTTATGCCCCACTGTACTTGTCCTGTAAAGCTTTATTCCTTTAAAGGCTTCATTCATTTACAGGATTCTGCATTCTCTAATATTCTCTGTATCAGAAAATAGTTAGGCCCTTCAGTGGGAGAAGAAGCATAGCTATGGCAGCAATAAATAATTGCTATCAACCAAGAGAAGTTTTTTACCATCCTGAGCAGACCATGGTGTCCCTGGAGGAGCACAGAGGGACACGAAGGAGTGTTACTGTGATATCACATCCAGCTGTGCATATTGCCATGTACAGGAATCTTCATTTTCCTCTCTCTTTTTTTCTTTTTCTTATCTGTTTTGGAGAGCTGGCAGTGAGCTGAGTTGGGCAATGCCTGTTTGCACACAGAAAATGTACTCATTTCTGAATGTGTGTCAACTATAAAATGGTTGAGAACTCCAGTCAGTTCTCTCAGTCGTGGAAAAAGTCATTTAAATATTTTGTCTTCTTAATTGGACCACACTGAGTGGAGCCCTCAATTTTAACATCATCTGTGAAGTTTTGGGGAATTTCATCTAAATCATTCCAATGCAGTATGTGGCCTCTACATGGTGAGAATGATGTATTAACGTGGAAAATGTCTAAACCAGAGTACAGACAGTTTGTGACTTGATGACTAAACGGCAGTAGTTAATATGGTAATAAGCTGCCTTCTGGTAATTCTTTACAATGAGTAGCAAAAACATCCCTATTTTATCTTCTGTAGTCTAACAGTTGCATTAGTCACAATTAATTACATGGTTGCTCCCCTGTGTCAGACTTATATTAATTGTATAATGATTTATTTGGCTTCCCACCATACAGTAGCTGAGGAGGTGTGCAATAGTTTAAAACCACCAGCAGAAAAAGGCACTGAAATTTGGCTGAGAATTTCTTTTGCCTTACACAGCAGAGAGATTTTTACCTGCGTGAGGGCTTGGCTTCTGCCAACAAGCAACACTCTTATCGTTGTCATGCATCAGCATGTGGAGTCCGCTGTGGAGTGAATACACACACTGCACCATGGCAGGGTAAGAGGAAGTCTTGTCCTCCAGAAAGATTTCCTCTAGCTCTCTTTCCAGCAAGCAGGATTGTCTCCTATGTTAAATGCAAAAAACAAAATGCGGCTTTTGTTTTGGAGCCAGAATATTAGATAACAAGAAGAATCACGGAATCACAGAATCACAGAATGGCCAGGGTTGGAAGGGACCTCAAGGATCATGAATCTCCAACCCCCTGCCACATGCA
>JAOWBP010000001.1:97248482-97269958 GCA_028571105.1 Tragopan temminckii | reverse complement strand
ACTTATTTTGGTGTTTGGATTGAGAAAACTGTGGAACTGTTTCATGACAAGAATATGCAAATCAAATCATTGAATAACATTTTTATTTTATTGTCACTGATAATTAACGTCTCTATTTCCCACCCCCAGTTGTTTCTTCCAAGAATGTTATTGATTGAGAATATCTCAGCATGCA
Source organism: Tragopan temminckii (assembly GCA_028571105.1). Lineage (NCBI taxonomy): Eukaryota > Metazoa > Chordata > Aves > Galliformes > Phasianidae > Tragopan > Tragopan temminckii. The sequence goes on along the minus strand of JAOWBP010000001.1, from coordinate 97,269,783 downwards.
AATTCAGATTGTACAGTAGTTAAGAGTTACTGGTTAAGTAGCACTTGAGAAATGTCTCTTATGCCATATGCTCAATTTTCACTATTATCAGAAGTAGGTATTTTAAACTAGATAGAAAGATAGAAATTCTTTGGAAAGTGTTGGTTACTTTCACGAGAGTTCTGCTTTAAATAGAGTATCTTTCTGAAATTAGAGAATTCAGTTAATATGTTACGCTTAAATCTTTTTTTTTGTCTGTATGTGAAGTGGAAAATTTTCTTCCACGCAATTCATAGAATGAACTTAAGGAAGTAAAAGACATTGATTGGGGGGGGGAAGTATTACTTTAAGTAAAACTTTTCTAGGTTTCAGGAAGAAAAATGTTAGAAAAGTCCTAGAAATAACTGTAGATGTACTATTTTTCCATTGAAGAGGTACCAAAAATGAGTGTTTTTCATGTTGGGCTTCTCGAATACTTCTATCACTTCATTGTATAACCAGTCATTTGGTTTCAGGCATTCTTATGAAGTCTGTTACTTGGAAATCAGCTTCTTACAAGATAATCTTGTCTTTATGTGAGTCATTTCTTATTCCAGAAGATTAAATATCAGACTTTTATTGAAGTAATGTTACTCATCTTCTAGATCTCTTGATTTTTATTTTAAGAAGATCTGTTGCTTTTTATGTAATTTAGAATAATGCGTGTATAGTTCTGTTCACAACATGCCAACTTCAACAGTATAGGAAATCTAAGCAGAAAAAAAGTGTAAATATCAACCACTGCAATACTTGGAATACATATGGGTCACGATAGCTGAGGACTACATGAATTTAATTTTAAATAATGAATTAATTTTCTTGGTAAGTAGGAGAAGTCTTTAAAAGGTGCATGAAGAGTGTTTTTCTTCACTGCTGTTCATTTTCTTCTGCAATTCTTGTTTGCTTTTTTTTAATACAAAAGATGTGAGGAAGAAAAAGGAAAAAAATGTGTAGTTGTCCCACTGACTGTTCAGTGTTGCCGTAGAATCTTTAGTTGGAGTACAGGCACTGAGGCATTGGTAAATTTCACAGTGCATCATGTAGTTATACAAATAATGGCTTCTATTAATTTTGCTTCCTTGGTTCATTTTTTGTGTGCTTCTTTTTCCTTTCTTCTCACCAGTTTGGTTCAAAGTGAAACTTCATGTAAGGGATCAAAAACAGCAACTTGATAAAAAGAAACTCGTAGCTTTCTGGCTAGAACATTATGCCAAGAGAGATCATGGAAAGCCCTTAACAGTGGTATTTGACATGGCTGAAACTGGAATCAGTCACATAGTAAGTATGCTTATTGTTTTTCTGCTTGCTTTTTTGAATTATTTGATCTACTCTAGAGTACCTGCTGTAGCCGATACTTGCAGTTACTGACAGCAGTAATATGTAGGGTTTGTTCCCGTGACATAAGCAATTTCTGAAATTCTTCATTACATGTTAAAATTTGTTTAACATTATGTGCTCCTGCATATCATATTATATTTGATGTACTACACTGAAAATTTTTAATTTGATAAATGACTGAGTCAAAATGATTCCTGTGCAGTTGTTACTTACCAGTTTGGTTTGTCAGTTGTTGTGGATAACAATAGCAGAACTTAATTTTTAAGCACCGAGAAGGCAATAGACTGAGCCCTCTTTTGTTGTGAATGTATTTGTAGCTTCATCCTCAATAGTTCAGGCTTCGTTGACTTTTATTTTTTTTTCCGCAACAAAGCAAAATCTGTCAAGAGTGAGGAATGGAAAAATGTGGTAATGGTGAAGTACTCAGACCTGTAGATGCAGTAGTTGAGATCTTTGAAAACAATGATCTCTTCTGAAAATAACTTTCAAGTAACTGTCTGTGGAGTTCTGTGGTGTTCTCTTCAGTTTAATTCAGCAGAGCAATTAATTTTCTAGAACACACTTTACGATCTAAAATAGTTTAGATTCTTAAGTTGGAGATCTTGCCTATCATTTGATTGAATGGCATCTTCCTTTTTTTTTGTGGTAGAAATGCCTGACAAAATGAGCAAACCCAATATTGCCTTAGGACCTTGCAATCATGCAATATAGGGCCACAAACATCTGAGAAGACAGTTTTACAAATAAGTATGGGATAATTCAGTTTTGCAATTTGGAGTTGATGTTTTTACCTGTGACTTGTGAACTGTCTATCCATACCCAAAAGATACTAGTTGAGCAATGTGTATTTTTTTAATAACAGAAACACAAAAGTATATTTCCCTTATGTTAAAAAAAAAAAATAAAAAATCACAGCCTCCTTGATTTTCTTCAGAATGTACTCCATGAATTCAGCTTCTCTCTATTGTTTTTGAGGCTCCAGAGATAGTCTCAGCAAGTGTGGTTCATAAGTCTTCCATTCCACAGTCTCACTTTGCTAGGGATTTTTTTTTAAATATCAGTTGGTAGCCACATAGATTAAAACCTCAAGCTGTTTTAAGATAAAATTTATCAAATACTCTATTTTCCGGAAGGTTTTCCATTTGTTTGTTCCATTGTTAATATAGCCTCATCTTGTATGTCAGCTATTCTCATTGGTATGCAGTCAAGTAATTCTGATGGCTCATGCCTTGTTGCAGCATTTCAGGTAACTGGAGTTGATGCAGTTATTAAATTCTCTGCTCACATCTAAATTCTTGTTTGTGGACTTTCATCAAAATAATGAATCCAACCTCCTTATAGCTGATAGTATTGCTTTTGGGTACACAGCAGAAGTGAGAGCTGTGTGCTTGCTAATGCACAGGAGGCTCTAATCATTACTTGGAAATCTATCACTGTGTTTATGCTGTTAAATGATAAATACTGTTTTGGTACAAGCAACTACCAGTTGAGATAAATACTTCTGCAAAGTGCTATCTTTTGCCTCCAGAGATATCTGAGCTTTCAGTTACTTTATAATTACTGAAGCTACTAATTAGGCTTTCAGTTTGTTGACAGTCATCTTCACAGTTTTTCTTTTTTTATTCCTTTATCTGTAAATGTTGTAGTAGAGTGTTTATATCACTTTAGAAGTCAGTTGTCCATTGTATTTTGCTGTTCATATGAGAGGGTTTTAGGTCCTCTATCAATAATATATTTTATTCTGCCTCTGGAAGTCTCCTTTGTAGTAGCGGTCATTTCTGTTAGAAGTGCTGGGGAAAATAGAAGTACTTATGGTTTTCCACCTCACTCGAGTATTGTAGTAAGGTATGCCTCACAGTATTGTATCTGTTTCATACAGTGTTTTTTTTGCCCTTTGCTATGTTACCATTACAAAATCTGACTGTAATAGCAGTGTCTCAGTTGCACTGTTTCTGCTCTGTTTCTCAAGTGCTTTATTTTAATGAATTTGTATTCTAATATTTTGATTTAGGCTATTTACTCTGTTTTTATTTTAGGACTTGGACTTTGTTCGTTTTATTGTTAACTGTTTTACAGACTATTATCCGAACTTCCTTAGTAAGTATTGCATGTGAGACACAATGTTAGACTTGTTATACAAGAGCAGTTAAGAATATCATTAGTGATGGGGGAGAGTTTATTTATAAATATTTTTGCATACATTTTATCTCATTTTTGGAAATAAATGAAAGACTTGTCCTTGGAATTTAGTGTTTCAACCATAACAGAAGATTAGATTTTTAGATAAAGCTGAACTGCACGGAACATTTTGACACTATAGATTTAGAATATATTTGTGCTTCTAAGAATCAGCACAACTTTAAATCTGAAGTTCATTTACAATACATCCGAAATCAGCTGGCTTTTCATGATTTACAAAGAATTTGTTGTGTATATATTCATGAACATAGAATTGAATGAACCTTTTTATCCCTTAATTCCTTGTTATCTGGAAAGCTTTGGAAACCTGTATAACAACCGGTGTCCTTTAAGAGCCTTCAGGGAAGAAAAGATTGACTATATAAATTCCTCAGTAGCCATAGTGTGCTTCCTCAGAACAGGATCAAGGCAGTTGGAAAAAGTCTCCGTACATGTCTGCTTATTTCTTATGGATAGGTGGAAACTGAATCATTTTTGCAAGCTCATTTTAAAGCTTATATGAAGGTATCTGTGAATTTTGAAGCTCTGTAACAGTTACTGCTTAAACTTTGAAAATTGGATTTCAGTTTGCTGCCGAAAGTTTGATCTTTGACTGAAATGTGACATAATATTCTTGTTTTATTTTTGACATTTGAGAAAAATATTTGTGGATATTTTTGAGTCAAAATGCAACTTTTCAAGCCTTTTTCCTAAAACAAGGAAATCTGAAAACAAGCATAGACTTGCAAAGATTCTTGCTGATTGTTTGGGAAGAAGAGATGCTGAATATACCTGTTAACCTTCTTTCTTTTCCATTAAGCAGTTACTTCTCTAGATCAGGATAAATTCTTACCTTTCCCTGCCTTCTTTGTTACAATTACTTACTAGTAACAATATGTCAGAAAAGTAGTAAGCCAGAGAAGTCTGTAAATTGTGGAACTCTGCCATTTTTCTTATCTTTCATTTAGAACACTTACTGTCTTTCTATAGTAATAGATATAGCATGTAAAAAATAATTAACAAATTGCTTCTGCAAGGAAGTAAACATGACACTTTCAAAAAAAAAAAAGTATTTCTCCTTCTACGTGACTATTATTGCTGCACTTCATGTTAAGCAGAGAAATGCACACATTTGGTATTCAGATTATTTTCTTTTCTTTACCTTTTCAGCAAAGATAGTGATCTTTGAAATGCCATGGATAATGAATGGTAAGTCAGTTGGTTTATTTTCCCCCAAGATGGTAACTTAAACCTTGCATAAACAAGAAGCATTCTCCAGCTTTCTGTTTTAGCTAAGTGGTGAATTTGTTAAACAATCATTTTTAAGCCTATTACATAGTTTAACGCGCCATTTTTCTGTCTAGCATTGTATTTTGGGTTATACTTTAAATGGAGCTCATATTGACTTTTTAAGATAAAAAGTTGGGAGACTTTGATAAATGTCTGTTGAATGTTTCCAGCTGGAATCCTTTCAAACTTAAGTTCATGATTTAGGAATGTTATAATCACTGACAAACACTTTATACCAGTCAAAAAAAAAATAATAGGTTGTACACTTTCACGTAGACACATGACCCTGGACAATGTAATTGTGTACGTTGATTTGTGTTTCAATTAATATTCTTAACCATAATCCATATGATAAGTAGCTTATTCTTTTATCTATGTCATACAGACGAATTTTTGTTAGCTCCATACTTTTTTCTGTGTATTCATATTTTACCACTAATGAAATAATTTGTGTTCAAAACCACTCCAAATCTAAGTAAGAGCCATTTAAAGCAGCAAAATGTTTCAACTGTGAAGAAAATATATGAAACTTCTCCTATCTCCCTCAATCAGACTTGAAACACAATTGTTTTACACCTCTCCCCTGTGCCGCTCTCTTCTTCCTGGACTTAAATTCCAAGACAAGGAAATAGTCACTGGCTAAATCAAAGATCCTCTTCCCTTTGAAAGTCTGTGGTCTATCTTCATTCCACTATAGAAAAGGTTTTTTTTATATAAAATATTTTCCTTACAAGTAATATTTTTTTCTTTTCACTGTCTGCACATTCTAATATTTTCAGAGCAGGTATTGCCATATTTTATGGGGTACAGTGTACTATTTTGGTAAGATCTACCAATACACTGCAGAAAAAAAAAAAAACAGAACTTGACAACTTACGTGTACCTTTTTTCCCCTTTAAAGCTGCTTTTAAAATTGTGAAGGGTTGGCTTGGCCCTGATGCAATAAGCATGCTAAAATTCACAAACAAGAGTGATGTACAGGAATACATCAGTGGAGAATATTTGCCACCTCACATGGGTGGAACTGTAAGTATATTAACATTCCATCATTCTTTTGTGTTAGGTTGAGACATGTTTATTAAATAACTTATGTGGTGTTACAGTTTGGCACTTCATGGATATGAAATTTCTTGATTCTGTCAGGATGATAGTTTGTAAGTCTTATGAGTAAAAAATGGATTAATTTTATGAGAATTTAGTATCTTGCAGTCTTAAGTATGGAAATCAATTCTGTGAAAAATCAATTCTGTGAATGATTTTAATTATTCACTTTCAAGTCATATGGAGCCTTGTTCTCAAATTTTCAACAAAAAAACCCTGTCCCTTTTGAGTACCTTTCCTTTTCTCACTTATCTTGTTTTCTCCCAGCTGATGAATTAGAGAGATTATGTGTTGGTTTATGACAAGTTGTACAAACAGAAAATAGATTTTGTGCCCCTCTGAAGTTTTTCATGTTTCTCCAAAGGCAGTTCTGTGTTTTCTACTGTCATACCTCATAGCTAATTCCTTCTTTGAAGAAAGATGCTTGTGGCTTTGCTAACTATTTTCCTTAAGTGTCTATATGGAGCATGCAGACTTGGTTATCTATCTTCCTTCAATTCTAAAATGTTTCAGTGCTTAGCTACTGCTAAGCTGGCTCCATGTTGCCCAACTTCTAGCAGTTGTCTGTAAGTTCCAGAATCTTGGAGGCTGTTTACCTAGACTACTGATCTGTGGTAATAAGTTGCAGTGACAGTGATAAATTAGTAGAATAGGAGTGTATTTGTTTGACAAGGACTCCAAGTGTGCTTACAGTTTCAGAAAAAAACATATGCATGCTTTTTAAAAGCCATGTATTTTGAACCTGCAGGTGTTTTGTCTAAATATTGAGTGTCTGATATTTAACCTGCTAGATGGGTGTTCTGAACTTTAAATCTCAGAACTGTACTGTTTGGAAACATTGTTAACAGGTATTAAGTTAAGCTCCAAGGTCTTTTCTGAGACAGCAGATTTTCTTGGTGTGATTGACCTTGCCTCCTCCTGAGTCAACTTGAAATCTGATGAGGGAGTGCACCTACTGCTATTAGTGTTGACAGGATTACGGGGTTTTCTGTTTATTTTAAGGTACTGATTTGTAAAAACTACTTCCTTGTGCTTTCCTCTGAAATGCCTTTTCCCTTCCCCTTTCTTTTCATTCTCTTTGATTTCTACCCATTTAGGAGTAGATGGTTGGTTTTGCAACCAACATGATACAGTTGAAGAGCATGGCATATCTGTTTATCCTTTCGCTGTAGTATTAAACGCAGACACTCCTTTCTACTGTGTTCCCTAATGGTGTCTGTCCTAGAAGAGCCAGGTTTTACTGCTTACTTGGGGGAAATGCAGAGAAGGTATATCCTATGGAACACAGATGTCCAAAAGGAATTTTTGAGACCCATTTGGGAATTAAAAATAAAAAAGCAAATTCTATTGCCAAAGTGATATGTAATGTTGAACTTGAAGTTACTAATTCCTCCTCTCTGTCAAGGGAACTATTCTATGTCTCCATCTTTTGAGCTTGTCTTCAAATATATTTTGTTTTTGTATTGACAAGGGTCATTGACAAGTGAGGCTATCTTTAGCATGATAATCTTTCAGTCAGTTGTAACCCAGCTGGTAAAGGAGGAGGAGGATCTATGTGTTTTTTGACAAATAATGGACTGAGGTGGCTGCAGAGTATCTAGGAGATTAATACTGATTATGGAAAACATAAATGTAGATTTTTTAGAACTCTGCACATAAGCTTGAGCTTCATCTTGCTCAAGAGTGAGCATGTGCACATGCAACAGGATTTTTAAACTTCTATATTTGCCCATTTTGTCAGAAGTGAGCCATTCATCCTTGTTAATTCACTGCTCTCTACACTAGTGCCGGGATTGAGCAGCATTTTTAACTAGAATACTGTGCTCTTCACTTGGTTATCTAAATTGAAAGCCTATAGCTTGTTTTCTTGAAGCACTTCTTTTTAGGTCAGTATTTAATTTGTCAATTAAGACATCACTGGGCCTTTCGCATGTGATTTCATGGCCATTGTGTACACCTAGTCTTAGAAAATATCACTACCGTGATTAAAACTTGTATGGCTCTTGCCAATGTGCTGCATCTCCCATAATAGAAAACTATCATTTTTTTGAAATGGATGCATTGAACATCAAATAAATCTGTCTTGTTTATCAGTCTGAGACTTCAACTCTGTTAATAGATAAGCCAGTGTCACTGAAACTGATGAATTGTGACCGAGAAGTGTGAGACTTTGAGTTGTCACGATGATGAGATGCTTTTTGGCTACTGCCATTACCCAGCATTGTGAATTAATGTGGCCGAGTGAGGTATACAGCAAACTCAGCATCTCTTTATTAAGGCCACTTTGCCATATGTCCTCCATTGTATTCTGGAAGGGAGTGAAAAGGCTCTGTATTGCTTGGGTGAAGGGGAACATTCTGCGAGTCTTCCATAATATTTCTCTCTGCCTGGAATCTTTTAACAGTTAATTAGTCTGTTAGTGCTACTTAAGCTTATTCACCAGGCCCTTTAACTGAAAACTGCTTGAGCTGAAGAATGTCTTTTTCTTTCATCTTTCAGCTAAAGGCCTACAACTGTTACTTCAGCCTGAAAGATAGGAAATTTTTATACCTTGATTAAAGATGAACAGGAAGTGTGTGGTTTTATTTGAGGTTTCTTTGGATGGCTGTCTGTCTAAATTTCTTTCATGGGATCATATAATTTATTTCTGTTGTACAGGGAAAACAAACCTGTTTTTTTTATCTCTGCTGGTAGTATAGTTTGGGACCTGTGGGCATGGCTCAAGTCTGTCTCACAGAATTCAGAGCTATGATATTGACCAATTCAGTTTACTTGGAGGTATAAGACTGTTTGAAATTGCAGTAGGAACAGAGGACCCTATTTAAACACTGTTTCTTACACTGAAAACTAAGATTTAAAAACTAATTTGGGAAGGTAAAGAGCATTTCTAGTTAACGAAATCTAGTTTCTACTGGTTCTCTTTGTTATGGAAGCACTGAGAACCTTAGTATGCTGCTTCTACTTAATTGTCCTGAAGGAGATCTTTAAATTGATTTGGCATGCAAAAGTGTGAACTGCAGAATATGTTAAAAATCCACGCAATTAATTGAAATTAGAGGATTTAAATAATACTTTTAAATTGTGACTACTACACGATTAAAAATGCAAAGAACTTTTTCTGTCACTTGAAATGCTCTTTAAAAACATAAAATCATCTCTGTTAGAAAAGACCTTCAAGATCACAAACTCCTAGCATCAGTCTGACCCCATCCATCTTGGCCTTGAGCACTCCAAGGATGAGGAATCCACAGCCTTTCTTGGCAGCCTGTTCCATCACTTCACCACCCTTTTGGTGAAAAGCTTCCCAACACGTAATCTGCATCTCCCTTCCTTTAATTTAGAACTGTTCCCCCTTGTCCTGTCAGTAACTACCTGTGTAAAAAGTTGATTTCCCTCTTTCTGTAATCTCTCTTTAAATATTGGAAGGCTGCAATGAGGTCTCCTGGGATTCTTCTCCAGGCTGAACAAGCCCAACAGTCACCTCCCTCTCCCTGCAGGCCACCTCTCTTATGATGCAGCCAAGGATACTGTTTGCCTTCTGCGCTGCAAGTGCGTGCTGCTGGCAGTGATACAATCGATGATGATGAAATGGGACTATTGGTAGCGTAAGCTTTCTTAACAGGGATGCAATGTAAAATGGATAATTGAAACCTACAAGTCGTTTGAAACAATATAATGAATTGACAGTATTTTCACTTAAAAACAGTAGAAAAGGTTCTTTGTGTTATCCTAAGAGGTCCTTTATAAATCTTCCTTTTCTTCTTAGGATTCTTTCAAGTACAGTTATCCTCCACTGGTAGATGATGATTTTCAAACACCTTTATGTGAAAATGGGCCTATCACTAGTGAAGATGAACACGAAAGTAAAGAAGAGATAGATACTGATACCAAGGAGCCTGGAGATCTGAATGAAGAACAAAATCTTAATCAGAAAAAGGTATCTAACTCTGAAAGCTGAGACAACTAATCATATGGCTACAAAGCAGGATAAGAGGCGATTTTTGTTTCTTGTCAGGCTTTCACTTTGTATTTCCTCAATTTGAAATACATACACAGAAAAACGGAAAATTACAGTTTCTACCTTGATTCTTAGTTTGAACAGATTTGACTGTTAAGACTAGCTTCTAAATGAGTAAAATGTGTACTTAGTACTTAATATCTCTTATTATACTGAATTATGTAGTAAAGTTTAAAAGATTTATCATGTTCAAAACTTGTCAAACTAGCGAATTTTTATTCTTAGGATATCTTGTGGCAAGCATCTTAAAACATCTATTTTTGTCAGATGCTTAAATTAAATGCTTGAGAAAATATCAGATAAATAGTAAAATGTTACTATGTGCCTACTTTTAAAAATAATAAAAATAATTGCTTATCTCAGAAGAAATTACAGCCCTATTGCATCATCTTGTATTGAAAATATAATTTTCCTGCAGTATTGTTAAAGGTATTGATTTATGTAGAATTCTATGAAGTTATACATCAGAATATGCAATTATAGTCAGTGGGAATATTGTTTTTAAAAAGGACAGGGGAGGGGAAAAAAACAAATGTGAAATTCATTCACCAGTGCCACACTTCATTTTGGAATATGAATTGCATTGTTTAAAGTAGTGAAACTCTTTAACATTACATTTTTGTTTTCATTTACTGTTTTAATTTTTATCAATGATTTGGAATGTGGCTGACTTTACAGTGCTCATTTGCAACTTGGCCATCTATTTATCTAAATGATATATATATATATCACTGAGTTTAAGGTCAGAAGGAGGCATTACATAGCTATTCTAACTTCACAACATGTAGACTAACTTGTTTTGGTTGTGGCACATCTGCTAAGATGTGATTCTCAGAAACAGGAACATAATCACTATTTAGTTTGAAAATTAGCTTTGGTGCTGAACTGACTCAATATTTAATTACTTGTTTTACTTCAGATTTCTACTTACTGTACTTTTTCAGTATTTAAAAATAACGGTTTATGGTATTTTCTGTTTCCTACAGCATAATCAAGCTACCACTCAATCTTTTGAATTAAGCTGATCGTTTATACTCATGCATTGTTAATTTAAAGACATGTTTAATACCCAATCTTTAACATACTTCTAAAATTCAGGCTGTATGCCATTGTTGGCGCTATTCCTGTTCAAGGAAAAAGTCAGTTGTCTTGCTTCAGTATGCTTTCTGTTCACATAAAAATAACACTTGTCATTTCTAACACAGATAGAAGGGGCAAACATTGACATACTATGTTGAGCTTCTTCCAAAATATTTTTCAGAAACTGTTCCTTATTCTGTGAATGGTTGGCATTTTAAAAGCGGTTATTTCGGACTTGACTGTTCATAAATATAACTTATCAAATATTTTTGAATAAGGCCAACTTCTGAAGTGACAGGTTTCAAGTGGCCTGTGAGACTTTATTATTATTTACTATGTTACTAGTATTTATTTGCATTATCTGCAGATTTTTGTAATCACTAAGAATTCATCTGATTTATTTTTATGTATGCCTCCTCTCATCCCATAGAAGTGCCTTTTTCTTTCCACAGAGTAGAAGGAACCATGAGCAATAAATTTAATTGTAAGTGCCTTTTCTGTAGACACCTGTATTTAGCACATGAGATTCCACCTTCAGTGGGTATTATTGTAATTTTTTTTTCTGGTAATTTAAATTAGAGTTATGTAGAATAACTGCATAGTCAATGTGTTTGCATTGTATTTATACAATAATCTTTTAAAATAACCATAGTTACAAAAAGTGAAATTACTATGTTTGAGGTGTTTTGTTTTTTTACAAAAATTTATCTTCTATCGTACTGTATTTCTTCAATTCCCACACTTCAGATAATTTATGTAAACTGAATACTCTTCCTATCTTCTGTCACTGTTTCAAGTGGAATAAATACAAAGCTAAGCAGACTGTTTAGCTTGCTGATTTTCTCAAGTCATCATGCCACTTATTTTTCCAATTCTCTGTATTTTTCCCCCCCATTTTGCATTTTTTTTGAGAATAAAGAACTATAGAATAATGAGGTGGACGTCCAGCAGACTTGTTGACTTGTATGTAGTTTCTTAATGTAACAGAAGAAAAACCTCAGAACTTAAGTTCTGTTATTTGAGCTCTCCAGTACTTCAGAGATCAGTTTAAAAAATAAAAAATACATTCAGCAAGTTTTTAATGCAATGAAATGTGGAGCTGTTACTATGTTTTCTGTTTAGTGTTGCAATGATTATACTGGGGTGTCACTTGGAAATTTTTGCAGTGAAAGTGTAACATCAGTACTTTCTAAACTGGTACCACAGTTTGCTTATCTGGTGTCTACAAAAACAACCAACTCAGGCATCAGGAAAATATACAGGAGGGGGAGAAAAAAGGCATTTTTAATATATAACATAACTTACAGTACATTTTTTTTATGTGATGGGCTTCCAGAATTGTCAAGGAATGAATACACATTAAATTTTGTCTGTAAAATGTAAACTGTTGAAATAAGCCTCCTTGCGTTCTTTAAAATACCTGCATGAATCTGTAGTATGTGTAACCCAGACTTCTAGTTAATCATTATAACCATCATTTTTACTCAGATGAATTCTGTAGAACAAATTTCCAAGTCAGAGGAAAATGACAAAACAGAGTTCAAACCAAAGAATGCAAAGAAAGCACTAACCACTTTTAAAGGACCTTTGTTACATATCAGGTAATAATAATAACTTTCTTTTTAACAATGTGCCTTGGACACTTGAGTAATTAGTTTTTAAAATCAACTAGACTTTTTGAGGCTATTAAAAACAGTAGTTATTAACAAATACAAATTATATGGTTTTTCTGCTTTTATGCATTTTCAATGAATCCTTGTGTATCCATTGGCATGCTTTTTTCTAAAAAGCGTGTGTGTGTGTGTGTGTATATATGAATAGATATATTGGGAAACTGTCATCAGTGTATATCTGTAATAAGAATGGTTAGTAATTTGGCACTATTTCTTACACCAATGAAGTTAACAATTTTTGTAAAAACAACTTTCACTGTTAAGATAAAAAACATTGAAGCAAGATTTAAGGTGGCACCTGTGCTAGTAACTTGAACAAATTTGAGTGGGTACAATTCTTTGTGTGGGAAGTGCTGTCTAAATTGCACACCTGCTTACAATCTCAGATGATGATAATTTTATGTCTGGCAGTTAGTCTGTTTTTCATCACGAAAGTTCAAGAAAAATCAATTAGACAATCTCCTTTCTCACTGCTTTTCAGGTTAAGATGCTTGTTTAGAAAATGATGTAGATCTTAACTTGTATTTTCATTTACAGTTTGCTATTAAATGAATGAAGAAAATACCTAATTTAAAGATAATTTCTTAGCTAATTTTGTAACTGCTGTACTGAATTAGATTTGGAATGGATTTGAATAATGACATATTCATTAGCATCTAAATGTTTGTATGTCAAATTTTCCTATGTTTGAAATGAAAATTAGCTTTTTGCATATAAATAACTATGTGAAGTCCTACTTTCTTGGTTGGCAGTACAAAGCATAGACTGCGGAATTGTTATCTTAAAGGGATTTATAAAATCCATGGACATCTACTTAAGATTTTTCATGAAGAGAACTCAGGAAATATTTTTGTTTTCTTTCCTTCTAATAAAAGAAGTAGATCCATCCACCTACTTAAAGAAAAAAAAAAAAAATTTAAAAATAAGTTTAAGAGAAAAAGCCACTTCTTTCCTGCTATTGGAATAGATGTCTTGCAGATTATGTAAACATCAAGAAGAATAAATGTTATGAATATTAGCACCTCTATAGAGTTGACTGCCTTGCTGTCATGGAAAATAAAAATACTAGTATCCCCCTTGGTCCTGCCTTTTTTTCCTCAAGTAAACTCTTGAAAGCATACATTCTCTTGTTGCATTTTGCAATACTGTCTCTTTGTGGATGAAAACCTGCTTATGGTTTCCCTGGCCTCTTTCTTAGAGCACTGAACTGTTTTTACATATTGCAATTTACAAACAACCAGCAGTTTTCTGCTCACATGTATCTATATCACACATGAGGCATGAATAAACAATGTAGAGTTAGCTTTTGTTTGCTGATACCAGCACTGTTGTCTTGGCATGGGGACAGGGTAGAGACTGAAGCAGAAGCTGAGTAACAGCTGTGCTGGTACTATGAAGTCACTAAGACTCAGTTGCCTTTTTGTTCCTAACTGCTTCTGCCAAGGACCTCCTGCATTGATATTCCTTACCTATCACTGCCTACCACTTGTTTGCCCTGGTATATGACCAGAGCTGAATGACAAAGCAGAACTAGCAAACACGCTCTTCTCTTTTCTCACACACATGGTCATGCTTGCAAGTAACTCTTCTCTTTCTGGTTAGTATCACTATTGCATTTGCCTTGCATGCCTTCCTAGCAAAGGCTGGTGTTTATTGGCCTTTCTCATGAATAACTTATTGTATTTGATATGGTTAAAAAAATACACAACAAATAAAAGACAAAAGAAAACACATCTGTTTACTCACATTTTTTAGCAGAAGAGCAGCTCATAGTGTGACTTTGTAATATGGTATGAACTGTTTATTCCCCCCACACCTCAGATAGTAAAGAAAGTAGTGTGAGGTGGCTTGGTTGCTTATAGTATCACCTCCACACCATACTATGTAATTGCTTGACTTGACAGGCGGTAAACATTCAGAGCTGGCTCTCAAGTGTTCTGCTGTGGACTTTTTTTTTTGTCAGTTGGTGTACCACCTACAGCTGGTGGTACAGCATGAGGCTGTGGCAACATATTCCTTTCTTCTGGCTCTTTTTGCCTGTTTGACGCTAGTTTATGCTTTCCAATCCCATTTATGATTGATCTTGCATTTTCTCTAACATTCACATCTACAGTAGTTTAGTATTAATGTCACTGAAATGCCTTGTAGCTACAATCCTTTTCCCTATTGTTGTTGATTATTTGAAAATTTGTGAACGGGAATGAAAGATCTCAGAGGAGAAGGAAGTATAGTTAGTTACCTTATTAGTCTTTTTCACACCCATTGGTTTCTGCCTTGTTTAGCACAGTTCCTTCCTCCCTGACAAGAATGCTTTCATGTGGACTGTCTAGCACATTGCAAAACATAGGCACATTCCTCCCATACAATTGCCATTGGACTCTTCCTCTAGCATAGGAGTTCAGGCTTGCCATCCAGCACCAAGAATTATTTCTCTTGGCTAATGTGCTGATGTGTTTAAATGAGAGAGAATAAGGCATTGATATTATTAAATGAGATTGTTAGAGGAAGAGGTCAAAAATGAAACTAGTATTCAAGAAAAAGGCAGAAGGCAGAAGTAAGTTCTTTTTGAAAAAGAATATCCAATTCCATATTACTGCATTTTATGGGAGTTCTTTGCATAATCCTTACACTGCATATTTGAAGGAAGCAGTTTTTAATTGTTACTTGAACTTCCTCTCAGCTTGTAAATGAGCATGCCCTACTTTAGGCCTTGCAGTGTTCATTTGAATCCATAATCCCAAATGAATTATAGTCGTTGGATGTGGTTTTAAAAGATTTTATGCATGACTCTTAATTGCGTAAGATATTAAAATAAGCAAAACCTTAGGTTTATTTACACATCTCCAGAAGTATGTGAAGACTGACTCATAAGCACAAATGAATTTAGCAGTAGTGATTGTAATGTTTGCCACTTACAGATACCTGCCTACTCCTCCTATGTGTGCACTACTGCCATTAACAAGGGCAGGCTTATGAGATGGAAATTGCTCCCTGTCTGTAACAGCTTATGGCCTTTCGTAATAGAATTGAAATTGATTAAGTTTTCCCTTAACATAGGATTATAAAATGCAGTGGCTGAAGGGACTGTATGTATCTGTTGGCTATCCCTGCTTTTGCCAGTGGTCGTGCTCATTCAGGTAGAAGAATTCAAGGGCAGTAGTCAATTCAACTGATGTTGCTAGGTCCATTTGTGGTCATGAGTCAATTGTAAACTTCAGTACAAAATTTCTGTGCCTTTTTCACATTTTTTTAATGCAAAGCTGTTTATAGCAACCGTAGCTGAAAGGTTGAATGTATTTTATTTCTCTGTAGAAGTGATGAGGTTTTTTTATATCATATTTAATAAAGATAATTTGAATAAACCAGCCTTTCTGTATTTTTTTGCCAGTCCTGCAGAAGAACTATATTTTGGATCCAAAGAAACTGGAGAGAAAAAATGTTTGATAGTTCTGACAAACGTCACTAAAAACGTAGTAGCTTTTAAGGTAAATATATTAAGCATGGTCTGGTTTACTTTATTAAATGTTTAACTTCTTCTGCATAGTTTTGATAAGGAGGAAGAAATGTTATTAAGTTCCTTTCCAAGGGCTTAATTTTTTTTAACACTGTTGGGGTGTTTGAAGCAGATCAAGGAAGTATTTTGGCTGAATTTGTTCCTGTGGTGTGCCACCCCTAAGAACAATCAATAATACAAATCTTTGGAGCATTGGCTGAAAAAGTGCTATAGAGATGGTTAGTTCTTTGGTGACAGTATAGTACTTAATTATAACAAACAACAAGAAAGCACTGAGCTTTGGAAATGGATGTCCTTAGAACTTTTTGCCTTTTAAAATCTTGGCTGGGAATAAGTTAGTAACACTCCATAATGATGCAGCTCCATCTGCAAATGTCGCTATCAAAGGAATGAATGCAGTTACGTTTGCTTCAAAAATTCTGAATTGGCTTGCATCCTGGTTTGGTTTTCCGACATATATTTTATGTTCTCTTCACACACAAGTAACTGAAGTTTCCATACTTTCCAGAATTTTGTCAGGTGTTCCATTTGAAAGTGGTTGAGAGGAAAAAATGAAATAGTGTGATTGCTCCTACAAAGTAAGGTATTTTAAAGATATGCTTCACTCTGTCTTAATCAGTTTAAGGATTTCTGTATTATTGGTCAATACAGAATTAGATTATGAAAAGGTCATCATCTGTGTATTTACTGTATACCTGCTTATTATTTTTTTATACTTAGGTAAGAACAACTGCTCCAGAAAAATACAGAGTTAAACCCAGTAACAGCAGCTGTGAACCTGGCACATCGTTAGACATAATAGTCTCTCTTCATGGTGGTAAGTAAATCTTATGCAGAATTTCTTAGAAAGCCTGGATGATAACATCAAGGCTGACTAGATACAAACATTCACGGGTAGTAAGGCTGAGTGAAACCAACGTCTACTTGACTGTTGTATGACAGTATTACCATTTATAAGAGAACATGTCTGTCATATAGCATTTGAGTAACTGCGTATACTGATTTACTACTTCACATAGGCATAAGCAGGTGTTGTCTGCAACTGAGTCCATTTCTTATCTTAAAAAGATACATTCCTTATAAAGTTGTGGGTTACCACTGAATTGCTCAGAAGAAAGTAATTCCGTTAAAGAGAAACTGAAGAAATTTAGAAAAATGATAATGAAAACTGCTGAGCATAAGAGAATGATTTTATCATTTTTAGTTCCAATAAGTTGGTCTTTGACGTCCTGCAGAAGTTCTCACTTTAAAATGCTTTTGCTTAAAAGTGTTCTATGTGCTTTGTAATACTACTATTTTATCCAAGCACTTTCCTTTTTTTTTTTTCTTTTTACTTTTTTTCTTTGAGGGCAGGTTTTTCAGCTTCTCTGCAGGATCGTTTCCTTATAATGGCAGCAGAAATGGACCAGTCTTCTGGATCAGGTGTACCAGAACTGGCTCAGTTTTGGAAAGAAGTCCCTAGGACCAAGGTGATGGAACATAGGTGAGTATAGGATTTTTAGCTGATAGGTTTTTTGTAGCCATTGTAATTTATCTGATTTATAGCACTTGCATTATCATAGTAAAGGATTCTCCAAACTCAGTTGTGTGGTTGCTGACTGAGGTATATCACTGTGGCTTTCTCTCTGTTTTAAATGATGAGTTTTTTAGTATGTAAAACACTTTGCATGGTAGTCTGCACATGCTTTTCTTTTCATTGTTGCTTTATTGTACTGCTTAAGAGTTAAGCAAAAAAAAAAAAAAAGTGAATAGATGTGAATATGCACCTGTGAAGTGTGTATGTGTCTATACATATAGAGATACATATACATAGATATATATACTTATATCTGTTTTTACTTTTTTATGTTTGTTCACATCTAGTAGTAATACTGCACATTTCTAGGAAAAGTATTCATTTTACAGAGGAGATTCTAGTGTATCTCATAAACTGTGTAAAATTCCACTATCTCTAATAGTGGCTTGAAATTCTGTTCCTGCATATATTCAACTGTGAGAGAGGTGGAGGACTTGAAAAATAAGGTTGCTAAGGTTTAAAATGGAAACAAAACCTTTAGATTTTGTTTGCTGTTAACACTTTGTTGCACTTCTGGTAGTAAGCATTTGATTGAGTAAATCCTGTATTACAAATTTCAAATGATTAACGTATATTTTATCTGTGCTTACAGATCATTTTGATCTGTCTTTATATCAAAAGCTGTCAAAATACAATTGATGAAACTTTTTCAGACTATCATTACAATAGTTATTTATAAAATTAATAGATGACAAAGGATATATAAGTAGCAGTTATTTGCACAGTTTACTTTCCCTATTTAATTTTATTTTTTTATTTTTGCTGTGCATATATTTTTTTAATCGTTTAAACAGGCTCAGGTGTCATGTCATAGAAAGCAGTAAGCCTTCTACTCTGACATTAAAAGAAAATGCACTAAATATTCCGGCAAAAACCAACGAAGATTTACATACGCAGGTAATAGTGTATTCCTTTGTGCTAAATCTTGAACTAGCATATAAAATATGATAAAAAGATTTGTTTTGTACTAGATGTCCTTGCTACTTTGTAAATTAGACTGCTTGAAAAGCTTAGAGCTCAAAAGTAACTAAATTAGTTATTTATTTAGTGCTAACAGTTTAATAAAATGTAATTCCAGTGCATTTTATTCATTCGTATTGCTTTATGACACATATCAGATGTGAACAAGACTCAGCAGTATCTATTGCTTCCTAGTCTGGAGATGTCACCTGCTTGATACAGGCAATATAAATAAAGTTCTAAGCTTCTTTAGTAGAACAGTCTCTTGAAATATGTAGTGATAGAAAAGGTATCACTAAGAGAGGCTGTATTTTTAATGTGCTTAAAGTTTTGTGGCTAAATTGCTCTACATTAGCAAGTGCTTTCATTTGTGGTAATTTAAAACTATTGAAATGTTTTCTATTTTCAGCTAACTCATTTACTGCAAATTAATAAAAGACTTCAAGAGCAGATTGATCGCTGCCTTTGGTTCCAGCAGTTGGCAGTTGTTTTATCATCATTATCAGTTACTATTGTTGCCTTCTGCTTCTACCTGGCATATAGCCAGAGAAGCTAAAAAGAACCACTTTGCGCTAAAGATGCTGCCTATCATGGTTGTCTGGAGTGGAAATGATTGCTGTACTACACTCAGATTCTGGAACTGCCAACATGAGGTTTATGAGCCCACAACAATGGATGAGTTTGCTGAACAATGAAGTAAATGACCAACAAAGCAAGTTACTGGAAGTGGACACTTAGAACAGCGTGTGAAGGAGATGATAGAGCTGGGAGTCATTTCCACTGTACAACTTAATAAATACTACTGAACTGGAAGAAGAAAACCAAATACATCAACATAATTTAAAACTTTAGTTGCTTTTTTCCTCAAGTACTTTAAATGCAGTATTTCAGTTATTTTCATCATATTCATTCCTACATTCAAAATTACTCTTACAGAAGGTGTAAGCATCTGCTTGATGTATTCTAAAGTTTCACGTGTTCTTTCAGGAAAATCTACAGAAATTATGTACTATGGGCAGATTTTTTGTATAATCTATGTACAGTCTAGTATAAAGGAAGATATTTGTTAGTAATTATTTTGGTACTTCAGGGCCGTTGCTTTCTTTAATTAAATTCTTTTTTTCTTTTTCCTTTTCCTGAAATCAAGCATACTGTAAATATTTTCTACCAAATAACATACGCACAGCCATATTGACCAGCAAAATAATCATGGCTTGATTCCAAAAATAGTAATGAAATAGTCATGCTGAGACACTGTTCCTATTCCCTCCCTGTTTATTTTTTTTATGGTTTTTTTTTGGAAGCAGCTCTTAGTGAAATTGCAGGAGGAGTGTGACAGTTGGCTTTTGATGAACGAGTTATGGTTCCTAAAAAGACTAATAAATAGTGTAAGGACTTACTCTGAAATGTGCAATATGCTTAAATCACAGATGAATTTATTAAAAACGTCAAGCCAGGAAGATTAAGTATTACTGAAGGCGATATGAAAGTGTTATTTCTACCATTTCTTAGAAAATATTGTAAAAATGGTTTATGAAGCTAGCATTACTTTCTTCTAACAAGAATTCTTTGTATTCGTGGCTGTAAATATGTACATTAAAATGCTAAACACCTTAAAGGAGGCTGATGGTATCTTTCATAAATTTAATTTTTTAACTGTAGATGATGTCTAATTTGTTTACTGTAATTAATTTTTGCTACAATTTAGCTTTGTAATAGATTTAGCTTTGGTTTGTTGACTTCAGTAGATGATGTGATATTATTGGGGAAAAGTAAAGGTCATAATCTGCTCCTGTCTTTTTGGTGATGGTATCTCTCCAGTGTGCTGTAGTTACAGTATCATTTCTAGGAAATAGAAAAGGACAGTTTAGAAAATGTGTTAGTAAACTGATTAACTAATAAAGCAGGAGTGGTTCGAAGTGATTACTAAAAACTACTGTGTAAAAGGCAAATTGTTAGAATTGGTGCATGGTCTTCTGTCCTTTCTTAATTTATACCTTATTTTACCATAGTCTGAGTTTCTTAATTTTTCATTTATCTAATTTCTGTACATTTTTCTTCTCAATATCTTTTTCTGAATGAATTCACAACTTACATTGTTTACTGTTAACTGTTGAATGTTTTAAGTTATTTTCATATGCACAAAATTCAAATGCTTTGCTTCCAACAGAATGGATTGTTGTCTTGTTGAGAAAAGTAACAAAGTGATTTATAACTTTCAGATAATAATTACTAATCATGCTATTAAAATGCTGATTCCTAAATTTGAGTGGATTGAATAGCACTTTACTGTAAAATTGTGAGAAATATATTCTTACAGTCTTTGCCAATATGAGTATTTTAATGTTTTGGTGCTTTCATAAATATTTTCTGTATTTTATTACTACGTTGATATTTTCTTTGTATGATGAATCAGATGAGCATTTTTTTCTATTTTAATATGTTCCAGAAAAATACAGTTACAAAATAAATTTGAGGAAATACACAGTCTTTAATGTTTAGTCTTTTAAAAATAGCTACACCATCTCAGATTTTGATTCTCTTTTTAGTCTACA
>JAOWBP010000001.1:97234172-97248382 GCA_028571105.1 Tragopan temminckii | reverse complement strand
CCCTTTTTCCTTCCCTTTTTCCTTCCCTTTTTCCTTCCCTTTTTCCTTCCCTTTTTCCTTCCCTTTTTCCTTCCCTTCCCTTCTATTTTTCTCCAGAGAAGACTATACTGTTTATGGTGTTTCTGTGGATTATTTAGTTAGACAACACTTCCACACAACGAGGCCATTACAAGTACGGGGAAGAACATAATCTAATGAATGTGATCACAAATCAGGTTCACGGCTGGACATTCGATCATCTTGAAGGTGGTCTCTTACAGCACAGGTGGTTCTATGAAATATATATTGATTCTTACTCTTAGAATGTTTCAGCATGAAAGTTCATGGCCTCTTCAATCCAACACCTGTTCTTGGTGATGAAACTATGTGTTTGAAAAAGCTGACCAGCAGCGAAAAGTACTGACCTGGTTTGACTGTCTCTGTCGTTGTCTCTTCCCACTGCACTGAAAAAATATCCATACCTACAATGTTACATGACTTCCTCTGATTTCTCTGATGCGATTTCCTCTTACTCAGCTGATTTAGGATGGTTAAAGAAGCCTGTATACCTTTTCTGCATTAGGTCACACCTAGACGATTCTGCTAAAGAACAAAACAAACAAAAAAACCTAAAATTCATTCCTCCTTGGATTTCTACAAAACGTATATATTAAACATGTATATTAAAAATTTGCATCTGAATTCAGATTTAAAAAGCTCTAGTAGTATAGCAACTAATATATCTAATGACTGCTGAATTTTCTTAAATGAAATTAAGAGGTAAAATTAAAGAGAAGTCTGTAAATGATTATTGATAGTATTGAAATCCACTGCCAGTAAGTAGAGCTTGAATTAAAAATGAACATTAATTACAGAAAGCTTATTAAAAAAAAAAACCCACCATTTATAATCTGTAAACAAGCACTCTGCTGGAGGTGTCAGAGATGTGGTGAGGAAATGTTTATTATGTGTTACAGAATTTCTTGCTTTAATGTGCCAAGCACCTGAAAGCTTCATCAAGGTGTGCTTTGCATCAGGGGCATGACTTTTATCTACAGGTTATCTGACTTAGCAAGTCATATCCTTTGGAAAAGAGAATATACTTGCTCCTGACATGTTAAAGCTATGCAAAGTTGCATTTTGAAAGAGACTGTCTTTTTTTCAGTTCTCAGCATTTAATCATTGGAGTAAGAGGGAAAGGGAAGAAGGAAGGCTCTCAAAGTAGCCTGTTGGTAGAGCCTGTGGGGAGAGAACAATACAGACTGTGCAGAAATAGCAAAGTCCCAACCATCCGGACATTTTGGAAGATTTCACAGCTTCTGTTTTTCTCCTTGTGCCTGAGAACGTTTCAAAGGCAGGATTATAAAAGATATCACATGTTCAGCTCAAAATTGTAACTAGGGCTCCGAGGAGAGAGAAGAGGGCAGGTGCAGAGGCAGCACGCAGTTTTGAAGGACTCATTACAAAGCACTTTTCCTTATACCTCTCTGCATAGGTAAGGATTGCAGCTGGGAGGATGATTCACCACCTCACCACTTAGACAATGAGGAGAAGAACTAGTTAACCTGAGACTTCTTTACTAAGCTGCAGACCTGACCTAAATACCACAGTTAAGCAACAGGGGTTTGTGAATATGGGATTTCAAGCCGGAACTGCACTAATGCAGACCTAACCCTTTGGCAGTCTTTGTTCTAACCTAGTTATAAGTATCAGTTGCCATCATGCACCTGTGAATTATGAGTTTCTCAATGCACCAAAGGTGTAAGGTTGTCACATACTAGAAACCTTAGGTCACAGAAAATACCAAAATAGTATCACCTTCTTGAAGCAATAATTAAAGAGCGGTATTGAACCTCCTACTCATTTGCCTTTCCCCTGGGAGTATTTGATACAGCCTTTACCTTAGGTAGAAACTCGTATTGATCCAAGATGATCACCTTGTTCCCACCTAAGGGCATGCCTAAAATACACAGCCATACAGAGTATTGGGTAAAAACAAACAAAAAACTCCAGATGCATACACATATATACATACACACCCCTAAACAAAAACAACTGCCACACACTCATGCCTTTATCCTTGCATTGACACTTACCTTCTACTCTCAAACTTCAGTTCTCTCAGGCAAGCAGGGAAGGGAGGAGAAGAAAACTGCCATTATTTGGATACTCCTTATGCTGACCCCATCATCTTTGTTAATAGCCTTTAATGAGTAGCTCAGTCATAGATAAGCAGGCTAGCATTATTATTTTGTCGTCTTAACACAGTCAGCATGATTCAGAACAGTCATAAGACTGTCACAGTTTCCAAATTTTCAAAAGCTGTGGGAAAACGATTAATTATTAGCTGAGACAGAAGGCTTAACTCTCATTACCAGAAAAAATCCAGCAGCCTTTTGGTTGACATAAAGCGTATATGTATATACACACCCACTTAAAAAGGAAATATTGCTCTCCAGCAGAGGTTACTCTAGAGCAGACACATTTCCCCTGGCTGAGAGGTCTGAGAACAACGGAGAAAATTGCTGTAACAATTAATTTTATTTATTATACCAACTTGGCTAGGAAAATAGTCCTTTGACACACAATGCCTTGTCTTACAGCCTTAAATCATGCTGACTTTATTGATAAGGCATATAAGCGTGCAACCAGGCATGAAAGCTCATACATTCTGAACAAGGATTCCCTTTCACATTAAGCCTCTTCAAACAGCTAGTAGTGAGCCACTGCATGTTGACCACAGCCCTGATCAGAAAGAGAACTATAGATATCTGGTAGAAATCACTGATGCCTGACGGTTTTAAGAAATTAAAAACTATGTTTGCTAGACTTTTGGGGGATCAAGATAAGTTGTATCTGAGCATAATTTGATGATCTTGCCAAAAGTTTATATGTGAAAAAAAAAAACCAAAACCACAAGTCTGCTGGCTGTGCACACAGCCACTACCCAGACTTGTGTCAACAACAGGTTGCATCACTTGGACATTGCACAAGCAGATAGTGGTTGCTAGATGAAGACAAAAACACTGCAGGGTTATACATACACACCTGATAAAGCAAAGTGTCCTTTGAGAGACTTCCTGAACTACCTATCTCAAAGCCAGAGCTCTGAGGGTTCTGGGACTGGCCTCGC
Source organism: Tragopan temminckii (assembly GCA_028571105.1). NCBI lineage: Eukaryota > Metazoa > Chordata > Aves > Galliformes > Phasianidae > Tragopan > Tragopan temminckii. Next base: position 97,245,270 of record JAOWBP010000001.1, on the reverse strand, counting down.
AGTAGTTGCTCCTACTGAGTAATTATGCGTAAGCAAAAGCATTGTGTGAACAGTTATCATAATACAGAAATTCAGAAAATGGGTTAGAAATATAAGGAAACAACCTAAGTGATTCTCTTAGTGCAATTTGGATTTTACATTTCACCAGAGCATGTCTAGATATTAATCGTCATGCTAGAGAAACAGAGTTCCAACACCCCTAGTTGCTTTTATTTTTAAAAGACAAGTTTAAGAAATCAAGCATTTCTAAAAAAAAATGTTCCCATTGCTGCCATTTCATGAGAAGAACTTGGCACACTTTTGCTCTGAACAGCTGTACTTTTTGCATGGTTCCTGGCCCAAAAGTGAACCAGCAGAAACCTTTCAGGCATTTCTAGCATATATTTAGATTTTGGGACATTAAGGCACCTCTCATGTATATACATTAAATTTATCCATTGCATCACTACCAGTGGAAGTTGTGAAATGTTATTACTAGAGAGTTGGGAAACGACTCCTGGGAATCTTAGAGGTCTCTTAGGAAAGCTTACGATGACTTCATCTGATGATCTGAAAACTAAGCATTCATGCCTCTGGAAGCACTCATTAGCAGAAACATGTTGTTGTATAGGTTATTAACAGGCAAAGGAAGAGTCATGTAATTACATGATTTAACTATGTGCTGCTTTAAAATAACGAAAGGTACCAATCCCATGGAATTAGAAACTGACAACTTCTGTCTGTAGCAGCTTCTCTTCATTTTGTTAACTCTGCTAGTTCTGCCAAGTGATGGACGGAAATACAAATGAAAATTTCTCTTAGAGACAGACACATACTAACACTACTACTATGTGACACCTTGCTTTCTCCTAAAAAATCAGTGGCTGAACTGTTTTCACAACTTTGCACAAACCCCTTCAAGTACCTTGAGATGAATAATAGTTTTATTGCTCTGAAAGTTCCTTCTCAGCTGGTTTACTAAGTTTTTAACTGCAAGCTAAGGTTTTGAGATTTCTTCCTGTAACTGCTTAAAATTAGGAATGTTACTCTGGGAATTCCAGTGACAACTGATTGCCAAGTCCTGACAATGAGCTCTCAGCTCTGACCGTGGACTGAACATAAGTGTAGCTTAATAAAAAACGGCTTTATGTGTTTTGTGGTTTGTTTTTTCAAATCATTGTTTCATCCAGTAAACACAGAGTTTAATTTCTTAAGGCACTGTCCTAGTTTCAGCTAAGATAGAGTTAATTTTCTTCACTATGGTTGGGTTAACACCATGTTTTGGATTTAGGAGAAAAAACAAGTTGATAACACGCTGATGCTTTAATTGGAGCTGAGCAGTACTTATGCTAAATCAAGCACATTTCAGCTTCTTGCATTGCCCTGCCAGTGAGTGAGCTGGAAGTGAGCAAGAGTTGGGAGGGATCAGAACTGGAAGAGGTGACCCAAATTGGCCAGAGGAACATCTCATATCATATGACATCAAGCAGAACAATAAGAGGAGGTGTTGCCTACAGGGACTGTCACTGCTTGGGAAATGGCCAGGCATACGTCAGCAGGTAATGAGCAATTGCATTGTGCATCACTTGTTTTGCAGATCTACCCCTCTTATTACCATTACTAATATTTTTCATTTAGTTTTTGCCTTACTGTCTTCATCTCAATCCACTTGTTACACTTTAAAAATCATATCCCTCCATTCCCCCCACTGGGTGGGAGTAAATGAAGTGCTCTGTTGTGCTTAGCTGCCTTCTGGGTTAAATCATGACAGGAACTCTTGACAAAAAAGAAACAAACAAACAAAAAAACAACAACAAAAAGCACAGTTCTTGAGCAATGTTCTTCTGAATTGATAGATCTTTCATTCTTCAAGTTGAACTCCTACTGTCAGAGTACAAGCTGTTAACTATTAAAACTTTGTTTGCAGCAAACTGTTTGACAACTTCTGAACAAAAGGTGACAAACACTACGATTTTGCTTGCATAGAGCAGAGATAAAGGGAAATGAAGTATTATGATTTGTGATTTTCCAAACCTTCTGTCACTTGCAAAGCTGAGAAAAAAAATATGCCTTTGACGGGGAAAAAAGAAAGATAAAAAGTAACTACCATAACAAAAAGTACATGCAAGATCACAGGCAGCTCTCTTCTGGGATACACAATATACTATCTTCTAACCAGAAATAAAGCGTAACAGGCAAGGAGTTGCTCATTACTTACTTTAGTTGAGGATAGGTCGAAAGTACTGAGCAGCTAATATCAACAGACAAGCATTTATAACTCAGGGAACAAGCAAACAATTGTTCCATCTTTGAAGTTGGGTTAAGTTCCAAGGAAAGAGAGTTTTGTCCAGGATTTACTAAGCAAATTAGTTTTTCCACGATCTTGTCACAAATTTAAAAGCATGGTTACATCTATGATTACAAGGATGAACGTTCAAGAGTTCATGGAATTTTGTAAAAGGCTTAATCTAGTTTCTCCAGCCCCAGCGCGTACTTCAAAATGTCTCAAATCCAAGGGTGGCCTCTAACTTAGATACTTCCTATGGCTTAGTCTTACGATTAAAAAAAAAAAAAACAACAAACAAACAGTGTTGTCTGTGTTGATAGTTCTAGTATAAACTTAATAGAACCAATTTAAACAACACATATATATTTTTTTCTTAACGTATTTCATTCAAAGATCAAGAATTGTAACTTTCAAATAATATTTATTAGAAAAGTAGCTTAAAATGTATTTTAGAAATCTGTAACCAAGTAACGACTGCTATTTTTAATACTCATTTCTGCTGAACCAGCTAGGTCATCAACAAAAATACCGTTATTTATCTCTACAAATACCTGAGCTGTAAAATAAAAAGTGATACATGAGAATATAAATATTTTATATAACAATTTTATTAAATCTCTATTCAAAATAAATTTAGATAAGTTTCTAGGACTTGCTCAATCTCCACACAGTCATATCAGAACTGAGCTGAGCTTCTGCTACTTTCAAAGCTATTTTCTGGTAAAGGGTACCATCCATCGTTTCATTCATACTTTGCACACACTGTTCCTGTTCATTTTGAAGTCTCTCTCTGAAATGCTGAACACCATCCTCACTGTCCAGTAAAGAAGTCACAGGAGGATCACTGATTTTCTTGCCAGGCTCATTCCACCTTGTCAAGTTGTTTTCAGCTTTACTTTCTTTTGAGGAGAGGAAAGTCCTTGAGGTGAACATTTCTTTTTCCAAAGCCAGTGCTAACTGCTCAGTAAGTACACCTTTGCTTCCAGATTTCAGGAGTTTTACATCACAGCTTGGTGGGAGAACTCTAGTTAGGCTATGAAGACACTGGAACAAGACAGTCAGACTTCTGCAAAATAAGAGTACTATTATTAAAGAATCGTGCATATTCAAAATTCTGTAGTGGTAAATATAATAAAACTACTTTAAACTAAACCGATGAAAATTTAGGATGTTTGTGGTTCTAAGTATTGTGTATACAGTACACATAACTGCCAACAAGGACTTTCTAATGGAATGCAGACTAGCTGCTGTATATCAAAAGATCTGTTGCTTCCGTAACAAATATTCATCTTTAAAATATATATCCAGTTATGTGAGCATCACTTCTTTCTTTAAGAAAATTCATTGTATGTAAAAATCACGTGACAAAACAAAGTTGCCTAAGTATGCATTCAGGGGCAGAAGAAAGATGTGTTCATATTTTGTCACCATCAATAAATATGCACTGCAGAGATATTAGGTGGCTAACTGCTGGTCTTTTTTGAACAGCCACTAGCGAGGAAGTACTGTGCTTAAAAACAATTAGATGCTCAAATTAAGAACCCTGGATAAAACAATGCTGGTATTCATCACAGAGAACCTATTCCCCCAGACACCAGCATGATGCAGTGACAGACCAGCATTCATTCTAAGAGAAATGCAGTTTGTCCAAAGTCTTATTTCCTGTGTTTGGCCAGATGAGCTCTTCAGAAGATGTCCTTTGAAGGAAGAATTTAAAAAATTATCTCCAAGAAAAAAAAGAAGAAAAAAAAAAAGCTTCTTGTCGTGTTTTTGTCAGTATTCCATATCATGGTATCATATGGCAGGCTGCCTGATGCTTAAGCTCAGTGCTGGGTGCGCTTCCTGTGTGCTGTGCTTCTAGCAGACTCAGCTATTTCATACGAGCTCCAGCCCTGGGAGATGTGATCTCCTGGTACTGGGTAAGGAAGAAGTTCTCTTATCTTTTCTGGGACACCAGTTGGTGAAGGCCTGTCAATAAGAACTCAGACTGACTCTTTCCTCCAGTTTATTTTTGGTTCACTTGATTTATTATTCTTAATTATTCTGTATTATCTCACATTCCTCTTAATAAATTGGTTTCTCCTATCTCAACTGGGTTTCTTCCTCTTTCTTCCCCCCCCTTCTCTTGAGATGATTAACTCTTCAAACCACGACACATCCCTAAGTAGCTAGTTTTCTCACACTGATCAGTAAAGCTTTTCTATTGCAATTAATTTAATTTTCCACTACTTATAACAGATGCAGCTTATCTCATTTCTGAATGGCTGTGAAAAAAACTGTCAGTATACCTTCAATCTGTCAGAGAAATATTCTACTAGAAAAAGATCGATCCAATGAAGGGGAAAAAAACCAACACTGAAAATGCAAGTATAAACATACAAATATAAACATGCAGCTCATTAAGTACCGAAATTAAGTTGAACTGAAAGTTTCTAAAAGTCTTAATTTTTAAAAACATTATTCTTTGCTCTTACATGAAAGGCAACCAACTCTTAATTAAACAAAGTTTTATCTTTTACTATTAGTAAGAGATATGAGATGTACCCTTACTTTAGTTTACTTTTTTTGTTTTAGCTTGAACTCTTCAGGAAAAGAAAACTTAGTCAGTACTTGAAAATTTCTTCTCACAGTAGCCTTATCCAGCTAAATCATAAATGATGGAAGTATTTCTGCCTTGTTTACCTGATGTACATCATTTTATCCCAATCTAGTTTGACAATCTAGATAAGGAAAGAACTGAGATTCTTCAGATTATTTCCTCTTCAATATAATGGTAGATAGAAAATAAAGTATTTCAGAAAAAAATGTACAAGTTAGACTAGATGCATGTTGAATTACTAAACTAAAAATGACAAAGAATGCAATTTAAATTGTCTAGCTTATTTTTGTTAAAAAAAAAATCAACATATGTCGAAAAAAACATATTAAGAAAAAATATGAAATTACTATGCATTGAAATGAATGAAAGAAATGGTACCAAGTGTCTATTAAAGGGGACTACAATTATTTGGAATTCAGTGTACTAGCACAAAATTAAATGACACAATTCAGGCTCTGACATATTGGAACTATCGCTGTGGGCTATGATTCCTGTAAGAGACAACATGAAGATAAAGGCATGAGTATAAGATGAATATTCTATAAAACTTTTGACCAATTTTACCTGCAAAAAAGCGTTAGAACTCCTTCAAATGGACTTTTCGGTGTCCAGCTAAAGACTGTACCGTAGATATTTCCTGCTTTATGAGAGAATACCATGTCATGGCATTCCTTAAATGGTACACAGTCCATTTCTCCAAGTAACCATGAATTTACTCGAGTCAGTGTGCAGTCAGAAGACACAATCTGAAAGGAAAATCTGATAGATACTGCAAGGATAGCAACTATGTCTTCCATGGAACCTGCAAGAAAATAATAATAATAAAAAAAAGATACTTAACCTAAATACTTTGATCAGGTTTAATGTAGAAGATGTGAATACATTTTTGATTCACACTCCCAGTGTTACTTGCAGTCTGCCCCTGCATTCAATATATTCTTTGGACATTTTCTTCTCACCTATATTCTTACACCTATTTCTGTTGAGCAAAATGGTTACCTGATTAACAAAGCTGCAACTATATAATAAGAGAGCTCTAAAGATAAATGTCACCTTGCCAAGGGAACACTATTAATAGCCTCCTGTGACATTAAGATGGCACTTTGGTGTTAGCTGATGATATGGCATTAAAGGAAGAAATTAAAATTCGTAGCAAATGATCAAAAGGACATTTCACCACATTAGCAGAAGCCCAGTTCAAAATCAGTTCAATCAGGAACTTAAAAAGAAAAAAAGATATAGAGGAACTCAATAGCTGTGCAGATGAGGAAAAGCTTCAGTTGCTTTGGTTTTACTTAAAAAATAGTAATACTAAGTCAGGAAATATAAATGTATCTAATCAACAGTAGTTACCTTATTTGTAGGAAAAAAAAAAAAGCTATATCTATATTCAGATTTACCTTCAAAATTAACCTTTCTCAATGCACTTCAACACCAATGCTGTAAAACCTTCAAAAAAAATTGAAACAGTTGCTATAATTTAAAATAAATGGTTCTTCTGCTTTCTGTTTCACCCAGCTTTTAATTCAGAAGTCTGTATGTGTTGAGTTCAAAAAAAAACATAATTACACCCTGAAAACTTAGCTTAATCTCATCTAGAAAAAAAACAATCAACCACATCTTTATGAATCTAAACTCCATCAATCCATTTACCTGTACAGTAACTATTATCCTTGAGCATATTTACTGAATATTTCCCATTTGAAATATCTTCCAGACTCAGCAAAATTTTCCCACAGAGTAAAGTTATCCTTTTGCTTTTCAGAAAATCACCATTCCGATGTTTTTGTTTCTTTGCATGTAGTAGAACTGCACAACAAACACGATGAAATGCCAGTAGTGGTGAAAGGTTGGTAACAGCAGTGACAGTATTTGTTTTATCCAGCTGAGTCCTAGAACATCTCTTATGAAACTCTTTTTTCAGATCATTCTTGCTACGCAAGTCCAATTTCATCTTTTTTTGAGGAGGCTCAATTTGACAGGAGGAGACAGATAATGCTGAGAAGACTTCGTTCACCTTAATGATTTTATTCCGACACTCAATAATTGGAGACATCAAAGAGAAGTCTTGATCCATCACTAACGATAAACTGATATCACCCACTGACCTGTAAAAATCCACATAAGATGACTGCACTCTCAGTTTGCATTTTGCTTTTTGATAAAAAACAAATAAAGTGTACTTTACAACATTTAGGACTACTACAAACTCCAATAGTATTCCAAGTTAGTTCAGAGACCGTGCAGTGTGTAAGTACTTACAATCTTAGATGAAATAGTCATTTGTATTAAGAGCTCCTAGGAATTAGATCCCTCACATTAACTGAAATAATTTGGACATCTAATTCACTTGGACAATGTTGAACACTCAACATAACCCTTGCAGATACTCTATGACATCTGCACTTCATTTTTAAAGACTTAATTTTCTTTTAATTTAAAAAAAAAAAAAAAAAAAAAAAAAAAGGAATACAGAAAGTAAAAATTCTGTTTCTTTGAGAACTAAAAGTTCATCTAGTATTCACATTGTTTTTTAGGTATTCAAACAGAAGTACATGTAGGAAGTAAAATAAAAGGTTTAAAATATGGAACTAATTTTCTGAAATGTGTTTTGCTCATTCAACAAAAGATTATTTTGTGAAATTCGAGTAGTACTGTTTCAGATCTTCTCTCAGTGGACATTTTACTCTAACAATTAATTCAATCTCAAGATGTCACTGACACCTGAAGTCATACAAACATGCAGATTCCTTTATGGAAAATATCATCACCTCACAGTGTAATCTAAAACATCAATATAATCTTGCATTTGTAGGAAGCCCAAAAATAATCAATGAAAACCCACACATTGGAGTTGAAAATAAAGCAACCCCTTTTCTGCAAAACCACAGGCCCATTACCCTGGGCTCCTGCAGCCTACTACAACCTATTACAACCTTCTGTTGCTAGCCTACCAGGTAACCTTTCACAAATGACTTAATTTTCACAGATCGGTTCTCAACTATAAAAATGAAAAAGAGAGCAAGGTTGCTGCTGGTTTTAAAAAGGTAGTTCCAAATCTTCTCAGAACTTCTGAAGCTATATAGGAATTAGGTATTTCATTTTCAAAAATAAACTCACTGTCATCAAAGCTAAAAGAATAAACAGTGGAAAGGCAAAAACCTTTTGCCTTGGTAGCTCTTAACAGAGGCTGTCAAGAAGACAAGGTCAACTTCCTTGTAAAGTCATAGCAAGTTGGTAGTTGAGAAATAATACACCTGCAGGTCCAGCAGAACAACCAAAGGGCCTGGATAGGTCAGTTCCCTCACACTCACTTGAATGATTTTCAGAGGCATCAATACTCCTTAAGCTTACCTTAACACAGTGTCAGCTACAATGCTCGTGAGAGTATAGGTCAAAAAGTAACTTCTAACTCTACCAAAGTTTACATTACCCACTGTCTATCATAAGTTTGTCTCACATAATCCTGTTCTTTCAAAGTGCATTCCAATAAGCTCCCTCATCAATGAGGGAATAACATCACTAGTAATCATGACTAGAATAAGCAACTGAAATGAACAGAATAAACAAATCACTTTAAGGATAATAACAAGAACAAATCTTTTTGAAGCTTTCAGTATTTTAAGCCTGCTTATTCCATGTAATTTATATAATGCATAGGCTCAGAAAATACTTGATTTGATATCTGACTACAGCATAGCTGAATATAGCTAAGTCGATCAGAGAATTAAAAATGTTTTATTCTACTTTTTAAGGAAATCACTCTATGAATGGTGAGATATTAAAGCTTAGGCAGCAGAAACAGTACAGTTAAAACAGAGCTAAATCTACTCCACACACTGACATCAGTATACCTATGTTCATGTGAACTATAAAGAACCATAATTTTTGTCAAAGAAAGCTCTGTTATAAATGCCTCCAGTAATGACGTAGTTATGTTGATGCAGCTGATTTTTGGCTAGATGATATATTTTTGGCACAGCACTAGAGAGACGTGCCACAGCAACAATACTGGCAAAATGCACTTGAAATACTTCATACGCAGATGTTGAAATGAGAAAAGTCAAATCTCAAAAATCCACTCTTTTTACTGCAGGGCTTTACTTGCAATCTCAATTTCTACTAAACTACCAAATGAAAACATTTTATTTATATACTTACAAAAAAAATGATTCAGTTAGTTTTACTCCAACTACCAAGTTGTCACCCACAACACGTTGCCACAATTTCTCTATGAAGTGATCTTGAAGTTTAGGTGTCAATGATGGCTCTTTAGTAACAGAATAAGGTTTTTCCACATCATCCCAGAGACCGACAAGGCCTTCCTTATAGAAAAATATTTGTTTAGATAAATTAAGTGCAGATATTAGTTCTTTTTATATTGCATTACTTCATGCTCTACTATAAAATCTACTACATAAAATTAAACCTATACAAACTAGTTCATTCTCTAGAATAGATTTACAAGATATAAATCCACTTTCTTAAAACAAAAGCTATCATGACAAACAACTTATCCCCTTTTTGTACACATTTTCTTCCAAAGAAGGCATTAGAAGTTATATTACTAATTGCTTAAAATTTTGCTGTCTAAGCCTGGTTGACTTGAAGGAGACTAAAACATTAACTGAAAGATCATATAGATTTCAAGTAACTATGAGTCTTAGTTTAAGAAGCACACAGATACAACATTTGCCCAAACTGTCACCTTTTCAGCTCACAGTTCAATCTGCCCCATTCTAAAATAAATTTTGCCTACAGAAATCACTGCTTATTCTTCCTATCATATTAGATCAGAGACAAGTATTTGATATACAGGTAACTGTGCCAATTAAGACAATACAGTCCTCCTACTATCTGTCATTAACTTATTGTTAAAGGTTATTCCCCTGTACAAACCAGTCACCAGACGGTATTGTGCAGATCAATTTCAAGGAAAAAATTAAATTTACTCTTAACTACATAAATTGTCAAGTTAAGATAATGAATCAGACTTAAAGCAAATTAATGACTTTTGATAGAGGCAATTTCGACTGGTAAAAGTAGCAAGTGTTACTTTTTACCTTTTTTGCACTTGGTAGAATATGGCTTCTTCCTTCAACAAGATCTATTAGTGCCCTGCATGATTCAAGAATAACCCTCTTTTTGAGTCCTAAATGCCGCTGTAGCTCTCGAACAGAGGTGAGACCAGCCTGTAAAATATAAAAGTGGTCATTGGACACAGTCTGTGGTCTACTGCAAATAATGACTGGTATTGAAGCTCCCAAGATAACCCTCAGCTTTCCATTTTACGCAAGGATCACAATCCAATTTCCTGATGTTCCTGAAGTAATGCTTCTAAAAATTGTTCAAGTCAGGTTACTCTGCTGCCAAAATATGAATCTAAGAGTCTTGTTCTCTCAATATTAAACTCCAAGTTTATCTTAATTTGAGAATATTTACAGTAGATGTTTATGTAGATATTCAAACTCTTTCAATATTGTTTCTGTTTTATTTTAGTATTAACATCATTTTTTATTTTTTTTTGTCAAGACTTATACTGAAATGTTGACTGATGTCTGTTTTACAAACAGACAAATACATAGACAAGTTCTAAGGATTAAGTTATTGTATTTTTTAAAAAATTCTTCAAAAAGTATTCTTTGGGAATTAACTTCCTGAGAAGTCTGTTACTGTCAACAGCAAGAGAGGGAAGAACAAAGCCTATCATTGGAAAGGAAAAACAACCTCTAAACTAATAAACAAATTAAAAAAGACATCAGATTCAGTCATCACCAAATGACAAGCCTGAATGAAATACATGCAAAGTAAAAGGAGTAATGCCATTTGCTCATGGTGCAAGAGCAAAAGGCATTCAGAGGAAATGGAACCCATCATGATAAATTCTCTAACAAAATTATTTGCCACCTATCAAACCAAGCATCACAAATACCAGACTCCATGAAATACTTCAGTGCCAGACCTGGCAGAAGAGGAAAAAGTTAAGAATAAAGAACAAAGATTGGGAAGGACTTTTTATGAGGGCACGTAGTGACAAGACAAGGGGAAATAGTTTGAAACTGGAAGAGATTTAGACTTGATATTAGGAAGAAATTCTTTACAGTGAGAGTGGTGAGACACTGAAACAGGTTGCCCAGAGAGGTTGTGGATGCCGCTTTCTGGAAGCATTCAAGGCCAGGCTGGATGGGGCTTTGAGCAACCTGGTCTAAAGGGAGGTGTCCCTGCCACAACGG
>JAOWBP010000001.1:97218054-97234072 GCA_028571105.1 Tragopan temminckii | reverse complement strand
GCCGCCGGCCGCGCGGCGGAGGGGAGGGGCCGGGCCCGGTTCCGGCATGGCGCTCGCTCTCGCGAGATTTGGCGGCGCGGGGCCGGGGTTTGAACGCGCGCGGGGAGAAACGGGCGCGGGGTTGTGGGGGGGGTGGTTGGTGACTGCGCGGGGTTCCTCGGTGCTGCAGCCGGCCGTTATGGCCGCCCTCTGCGCACAGCCCTATGGCGGCGCGGCGGGAGCTGTAAAAGGACGGTCCTCACCGCCGGGCGGCCTCGTTCACGGCCCCCTTCTAGTCGAAAATAAGGGGAGCAGACACAGAGCTGCGTTGTTTCTGTGGAAAGGCGTGGGGATTGCAGGACGAAGCGGTGGAGGGAGCGGGCACGCACCTTGTATTGCCATCATTCGCTGCTCACGTCATCTTCCTTAGGTCTGAGGCCTTGTTCCTGTGTCGGAGGTTGTGTAACGTTAATTACGGAATTCCTGTGTTCTGATTCCTGCGTTGGAAACCAGCCAGACCTGACCGGTGCATTTAGGGGGAGGCAGAAAGCAGAGGAGTAAACAGGATCTCAGTGCAACTGTGCTGTTGTCTGAGACCCGTTCTTTCCCTTTGGTTGGACTTCAAGATCCCGAAGTGCATGTTCCTCAGGAAAAAAAAAAAAAAAAATCCATAATAAATAAATATAAACGAGCCCTTTGGTTGGACTTCAAGATCCTGAAGTGCACGTTCCTCAGCAAAAAAATAAAAAAAATAAAAAAAATAAAAATAAAAATAAAAAAAAATCCATAATAAATAAACAAGCGCTTCTGGACCTAGTTAATCGTCATGTCTCACTTTCTTGAAGTGTAAGAAAAAGCCCTGTGGGTGGATGTTGATCTTTAGTTAGTGAAGAGTCCGTGCCCTGTATTACACGTACTGGCCCTGATTTGTTCAGCATTTTTTGTTCTGTCCAGCTTCTTCAAACCCACATGAGTCAAACCTCCCTGCTGCTGTTTCTTGCTGTCTGTCCATAAGCTCCCTGTGCTGGAGCTCAGGGGTCTGACTTTGACTAGCTGGGCTAGTCAAAGAGTAAGCTCTGCGACTCCATTTTGGCTTAGCAGCCACCAATCCTTTACTTTTGTTTGAAAACGAGGATTTTTCCTCTGCGTGGAGTGTCACAGAGGACTGTCTAGCAATCCTAGCAATTGCTTGGTATATTTTTCCCTGCGTCACTCTGAAAGCAGGAGAGTTCTGACAGAAATTGCGAAGACTTGGTATCGTGTTTTCCATCAGCCTTTAGATTTCAGAGTGGGATTGCACTACTGGCGAATTAATCAGCTTTGAAACTTCACAATTAATCTCAGCAGATCCAATGCTTTGCTTAAGAATTTAGAAAAAAAAAATCCATATGGCTCTTAGGGGTCTGCTAACCCAAGAAATCTAAGATTGTGCATGTTTTAGCTTTGCTGAACACATCTCTGAAAGGAGTTCATTTTATTGCTGATCCAGTTCTTTTGTCTCCTGTTATTCACGTGGCAGCTGCAACAACTGATTATATAGAAACATACAATTAAGAATGTATTTAAAGTATTTTTAGCTGCTTCTAATGGGATTTAGCAGCTGGAAACAAGGAGAAGTTCTTAGACAGATGTGTGAGAACCTGTGCAGCACTGTTAAAAAAAATGAATTACGTGTGATGAAAAAATTGATAAATAGACCACAATGCTTGCTGCTGTAACCATAATTCAAAGTAAAATGGAATTCATTGTTAAACTTAATTCTGTAGTAACTTGTAGATGAAAATGTCTCTTTGTCTTATGGGTTTTATTTATTTTTTTTTATTTTATTTTGTTTGATGCTTACGGCACTTATTGCTAGCCATCTTCAAAAGGCCTCAAGTTGGGATTTAAAGACTGTGCTACATTCCTTTTTAAACAGAACAAAGCTATAGTTAATTCTGCTCCTCTTTGTCTCTTTATGAACAGCTGTCTAAGAGATCAATTTTTTTATTTTGGAATAAGGCAGTTTGCTGCAGTTTGTGCCTAAGAATTGCAGCCAAAAAAAGTAACGTGAGAAAGTGGTCCTCTAATATTCCATATATATGTATATATATATATTTTTTTTTTGTCTGAATAGTTTCTATGCTGAATTAGTTCCATTTACAAACTGAAATAGTGATTTTTTTTTTTTTAATGTAAGCACTATAAACTTGAGTCTTGAATCTAAAAAGGCAGAGTTTTTTTTCCCTGTTACGTGTGATCAGTAATGTTGTCACTGAAATATGCTACTGGTTTTAATTGTTGATGCATAAGGAAAGGTACACATAAGGCACGCATCTATTTGTCATAGTTTTGTTTACAAATAGAAGTAGTATGTCTGTCTTTTTAGACATAGAACTAGACAGTATTATTAAAAAATCCAAGAAACTGTGTCTAGAATAAGGAGGTACCATTTTTCATATCATTTTTTCACATGGAAAGAAATTGGCTGGGGATGAAGTCTGAGCAGAGGAATCTGTAATAATACCTCATGTTAATGCCAAATCCTGCTGATTCCTGTTAAAGTTTACTCTTACACACAAAGTTGCAGATTTAATTTAGTTAGAATCCTGTAGAACCAGAGCTCACAATGGAAAATGTCCTTTCTGTAGTAATTCTACTTCCGCCAACAGAATTACATATAGAACATTATGGTCCTGATATGTCAGTTTAAAGGTCACAAACCACCTAGCTGTAAATCCCACATCACTGGTTTATAAGATCACCTCATTTCTCTCACTTTCATTATGTTTTAAGGAATATATCCTTGGTCTTTCCTCATCTTAAGGTGAATTCTATCTCCTGAAAACTGTATGTAGAACAAAATTCATCTACTAGGTTCCAAATTTAATTAAAACTTTTGAGACCTATGCATCACCCTTTGTGCTTTTCCTTTTGCAGTGAAAGGATTGTTTTGACTCTGCTAGGTACACTGGTTGCTTTTTTTATTTCAAAGATGTGTCAGTCACGTGACCCTGAGAGAACAGAATAAAATGTTCATTGTTTGTTTTCACAGTGATTATGGATGAAGAATTTTGTTTCCAAGTGAAGGTACTGTGGCATTAAAAAGCAAGCACAGCAATGCTCAAGTTGAGAAGTCAAAATAAACTTGTGAGAGAAGAGCACTCAAAAATTGTATTACTTTGTCTTACAGTGTTTTTTTTTCTTTATGAAATACAAACCCAAGCAACTGTCACTTGTTAGTTATATCCTTTGAAGGGCTATAGCTGACATGGTCTGGTGAACTGATGGGTGTTGGGTATGTGAGCAAATGGGCACGTGTCCAACAGACAAGGGAGGGTTATCCCTCACTGATAATTTCTGAGTGTCTGTTGTTCTCCACTTTTGAGGTACAATCACAATTGCATTTACACTGGAAGTTTTTAAAGGCGTGCCTTAGTATTCTCAAGTGCTGCAGCTGATTCTCAGCAGGAAGGGGCGGAATGCTGCTCCTGTTTGGAGAGCAGTCTTTTCTCCTAGAGCACAACACTGACTGTGCAAATAGCTTTAGAGCTAGTGCCAGCACACACCTTTGAGTTGGCTTGCATTCTTGTCAGTTTTTCTCTTTGCAATTTCCATAAGTAAGTTTTCGCTGCTTTTGAAGTTTCTAACCTGTGATGTGCAAGAAGTAGATTGTACAGAAATGCAGATTCTCTGTTAGCATGCTTAAAAACATATGAAAATTTCAGGTGTTCCTTTATAGAGTCTTCTGCAACAGCTGCAGTTTTGGCACAATCTTTGGCACCAGAACTACTTGGAAGAGACAAGTCGGTAATGTATATAAAATCAGTGTCATAAAGTGTTTTCTGACTCTGAATGGGATATAATGTGAGAAAAGTGAAGAGCTGTGCTTGCATATATGCCTTTATGATCATGCTTATTTTATATTAAACTTTAATGATGCAGTTAAAAGGGAATTGGTGATATTTTTCTCTAAAGCTACAGAAAGACCATACTTTTCCATTTGGTGATATATATGAATAATTCCTCTAGGGGTATTTTTCATTGCAATTAACTCTGATGCTCTGGTCAGTTTCTAAGCATGTAGAGTTTCCTGTGTAGTAGCAGGAATTTAAGTTAACGATGTCATTTGCTCCTTCCATGCCAGTGCTGTTGTGCAGAAGTAGAGCATTTGTAAATTTAGCTGTCCTTTTTTTGATCTTAGATGTGGTTATACTTCTGCAGAGAACACGACAACTTCTGTAAATTCATTTTACTGACTTGCACGACATAGATACACCCAGGTTAGTGAGTATGTGACATGTAAAGGATTCTGAAATTTCTACAGATAAAAGACACATCACAACAGAAGATTGCGTATGTGTTTCTAGTTCATTCAATATGGGAGTAATATTTTTGCTGCTATCTGATTATGTCAGAGTAGTCTTTCCAGTTCCCAGATTTTTCACTGGGGTGTGACATTTGAAAGGGAGATAGTCCTCTGAATTGCACTGACTGCTTGTCTAAACTCATCATCACATACTGCCATTGGCCAGGTCATTGCTCAATGCCAGTTTTCCTGTGAACAAGAGTATGGGCAGATAGCAGATTACCACATCGCATCAGATACGGTTGCTAGTAAGTGCAGACAGAGTGATTGGGTCTGAAACACCCAATCTGTAGAAACGATATTCCATTCCTTATATGAATGCCTAAGATCTGTGCAACATGCAGGAAGCTATACTCTCTGATAATCAGATGTTTTGTATTTTTTTGCTTGCTTGCTTTCCTACTTGTATCTGTCAGACAAGAGAGACCTAAAGGGTGTCAGAGCTCTGTGTTTTGTTCTAGAGGGGAGGAACAGTATGTTCTGACTGTGATGCAAATGCTTCCTCTTGATATGTTGCTATATTCCTTGAAAGATACACCACTATAATAAATTATTTTTAAACCATATTCTGTATTACTATTGAAAGTTGCAACCATGCTGCAGAATATGAGTGAAAATGTAAGTACTTGTATGAGGTTTGGGAGGGTTGGTCTTGCTCAGATATCGTATCGTAGAGCGTTAGATATCTGGAAAACGTTTAGCATTCAACCTTTTGAGCTGGCACTTACACGATCTTTAAAAAGTAAATGAGAACGATTGAGTATAACTGAACTAGCTTTAATCTAGGTGGTGTGCAGTTCAGCAGTCATAAAAACATATTATGATAGGCTTCAGTGGGGGGTTCACAGCTATCACACACATATATATGCAGGATTTTCATCAGGTTTGTACAGTCCACAAAGAGTATGCTGCTGTCTGCATTACTCCTGCTGCTATTCTAACTAGTTTAAAGCTAAGGTGAGCATTGCCAACTGCACTGCCACCAAGTGTGCTGTAGAGACATCCATGCAGAGGCTGCAGCAATGTGGTGTCAGAACATGGCTTGGGTTGATAGACAGAGGTGAATTTAATTTATGACCTGCATATGTTGCTGGGTAGTATGGAGGCTTCTGTCTCAAGTTACTGGACAAAGTTTATAAATTCTTGGACCTTGGAAAGGACAACTCGAGGTAGACCCCCATAAATGAATAGTTAAAAAGGTCGTGAACATTGATTTCAGTTCATTATTACCTTTCTAGTACTTAAGATCTTAAGTACTAGACTAGTACTCTGACTGTAAGGTCTCAACCTTACAGTCAGAGTAGTTCTGTACACCAGTAGGACTGCTTGTAGGGGAAGGCTGGGGTAGTTGAATACTTACTGGTAGGAATTGAAGCTGCAATATTTAACTGAAATTGTTCTCTTGATTTCGAAGAAGATAAAACTTCACAGTTGCGAAGACACCTGTAACTGTTCTCTATTCCAATCTTCCACCTCAGGAGAGCCATCAGTAAAGCACCAAGCTCCTAGTAGCCTGTTACAGCTGCAAATATTGTAAATGTCTAATGACTGTCTAAGGTAAGAGCAGAGCACAAGACAGCACTGGTGACTCTTAAGGACTGCAAGTAGTATGACCTCTGTGCTTATGACACTGTGTCTTTCCATGGCCTTGGCATTAGTATGTGACAGCAGGAGTTTTGCAGAGTCACTTACAACCTCATGTAGAGCTGAAAGCATGTAGCTTCTATTTGTCAAAGTAATGCCCAGTCACACATTGCATTTGACTTCTTAGCAGACTTACTTGCTGAGTTGCATTTGTTTCCAAGTGAGATGCCTTTCATCTCTTGCCAGCTTAAAAGTATTGTCACTTCTTTCTTCCTGATGCTGGTCAGTAGCAGCAGGTATTTCCACCACTTCTAGTATGGCTTACACTAATTGAAGTGAATGTGAAGACAGCTGTTGCAAAAACCATCTCCACTTCTCCTTATATCCATCTTTCATCTCCTTACATCATCTTTTCCTTTTGATAGCTGCTACATGTTTCTTGATCACAATTTCAAAGCATTTGATGAGTCAAGCAACTATGATTATATTTTGATCCATGAACCACTGTAATCTTGGGAAAAGCTGGTTGCAGGACCTGATAGTGTATGAAAGATGGAAACAAACACTGCTGTCACAGTCTTTTCACTGAGATACTCATAATAAAGATATTTATCTTCTTCCTCTCTCTAAAGCAAAATGCTCCTCAAACGTAGCCATTTTTCTCCTTAATGAAAGGAAGCAAAATCGCTGAAGACAGAGAACCTACTGCTAACAGTTTGGTATGGAAGAGTCAGATTTTATGGAATTGGGCAACTTTTCTAAAATACATAGCTTAGACGCAAATGTAGTGTTCCATTCAAGGCTGTCACAGCTGAGCCTTGTGTAGTTTTCTCTACAACAGTTATTGGAGTGTAGAAACTAGTTCTGATTAACCCTCTGTCATACTCCAGGAATAAGTGCAAGCAAAAGAAAGAGAATTTTAACAATTCTCTTGAGTTGTATAAGTGAGCAAAATTAAGTGATTTCCTTCATACCAGTAGTTTCAAAACCTAAGCAAGATTCATGGGCGTGGCAGGGTGGGGGGATGATCTTTGAGACATAATTCAGGAAATGAATACCTTTTAAATAACCTTTTAATCTGACATGCATCTTTCCACTGGAAACTGGAATATCCTTTCCAAGCGATGCATTTTTGCTTGTATCAAAATCTGTGCTAGCACAATAGTAAACACAGTGAATGCAAATTAGAAGTGTGAAAATGTTTATTATTGCTTTGCAGTTCATAGAAAAAAAGCTAGTCAATACTCTGTATTCAGACAAATAATATCAGAAATGTAAGTGAAACAGTAAACAAATTAAATTTTTCACTCGTCATTAATGATAGGATTGCTGTTACGAATTGCTAGAATTGCTAGAGCAATTCTTTCTCCACACACACTTTCAGTTTTGTGTGAAATGAGGTGGCTACTTATTCCAAACACAGAAAGCTGTATATCGTTGATATGCACTGCCACAGGGGAGACACGTGTTTCTTTATTTCATTAAAACACAGCATTATTGGCATGGGTTACACTTTTCACCTTAGACAGTGGCCACTAGCACCACCATTGAAGACAGTGGTTTAAATGGTCTTTGAGTATGGAACGTCACTTTTCCGTCTACCTTGTCCCTAAGAAAATGCTCTGTTTGTTTCACAGTCTACTTACAACTTTGGAAATGTACCTCCAGCCATGTAACAGCTGCAACTATGTTATTCATTCTTGTGAACTGGCACCCTGCTCCAAAACTGTCACACAAGTCAGCAGGCTTTATTGGGTCTGGTTTCGTGTGAGGCCATTCAGTTTTACAGTAATTGGTATATTGAAGTTAAAAGAAACTTTGAAATATATAACCATTAAAAGGAAGATAGGCAAAGATTTAAATTAAACAATCTTTAAGGAGAACATCAGCGCCGACACTCTTGCCTTTACAACAGAAAACTCTGAAACTGACCATATTTGGTAGGTCTCATTCAAAAGTTCCTAAATAGCTGCTTTTTGAAATTACCTTTCAAACCTCACAGAGGCTCTGACATTTGTTAACATTCAAGTCAAGGCAAAATTATTTGTGCTTATTTTGGCACAGAAGCTAATCCTCATGCATCATTTGCATGGGAAGGCAGCCAGCTGCAGAGTGTAGACAAAACTCCTCCCGTCTCCCTGGAGCTGAGCCTCTGCAGGACTCTTGGCCCTGGACCTCTCATAGCAACACCACAAATCTTCTGGGACCGGTCAGTGGAGGAGAGGCTGGGGCTGATTTTTACCTCTTCTGTTTCCTATCTTGTTGCAGTCTTGTGGCCAGCAGATGTGCCTGCCAAGGTATACAGAGAGAGGCTGGGATGGATCCAGGAGTGAATTTGTCCTATTGAATTCTGTCAACCCTGCAGCTTTACTCAGACAGCAGTGCTGCTGGAGGCAATGAGCTTGCAAGGACTTGCAGGAGCTGTGGGATTTGTTGTTTTGATGTGTCTAAGGATGAGGCAGATTTTAAGACAATAATCAAATGGGAGCAACCTTGATTATTTTTTATGTAACTATTAAAAAAAAATGTGTAGTCTCCAGAACTTAACTTTTACACCTGTCACCTATGAATTTGCTTTTAGATTTTTACGGAGCACGTTTAAACCTGACATAACTGGATGATTTCCCACTGAGCAGGTGTATGTAGGCTCACAGACTCTTACTGTCTAAGAAGAGAATCAAGAGCAAGAAACACTCACTTGAAAGTGTATAAACATGCATACCTTTCTTCCTTAAATTACTTCTTTCTGTGCTTTCTCTTCCATGAGTTATGACAGTGTGCAGATTTCCATTGCTGTGTGGCTTTTATTTGTCAGTGTCGGGATCCCCAGCCGTAGGGGAAGCCTGTACCATCAATTTCCATTCCAGTACTCTTGGGAAGAGCTGTCAGTTGGCTGAGCCTAGACTTTACTAGATAGCAGGCTAGATCTTACTAGATTTATCTAGATTTTACAAAGGCAGGCCAGTGCCCTTGATACCAAGTGACCACCCAGACACTCTTACAGGAACAAAACACTCATTAAAGATTATTAATAGGCTAAAACACCATTTTCTTTTCAGGTTATATTATTTGAAGTTTGATTCCACGTAGCCTAAGAGCACGAAAAGTCTGCAATGAGGTCTGCTTAGGTCACTGGCCTTTTGCCATCATGCGTGCAGTGCAGCAACCTGGTGTGCTGGCTGAAAGGATGGCTTTGTCAGCTCCATTTAGATGTCTGTTTACAGGATGAGCTTTGTCATTAGAATTGTCTTATACCTTCTTCTTGTATGTGTAACATTTTCCAGAGTTTTTTTGTATGTTTGTTTGTTTTGCCCAAATTTTGTCTTCACTTGTCTCAGCTTTGACCATCTCCTATACTACACTATCACCACGGTAGAAGAATCACCACTCCTGTGTGCTCTGTTCTGCACAGCCCTTGCTGCTGCTGGTGAGCCTTAGCACCTCTCTGGGTTTTGTTAAGTCCCAGATCTGTTATGCAACTATTTCCAAGATGAAGATAAGGATATAATAATGCTGACGTCTACCTGATGTTTTTGCATGTAAGCACTTGCTGTCTTGAACTATATCAAGAATCATAGAATCAGAATCATTTGAGTTGGAAGGGACCCTTAAAGGCCGCCTGATCCAATTCCCCTGCAACAAACAGGGACACCTATAGCTACAACAGGGTGCTCAGAGCCCTATCCAGCCTGACCTTGAATGTCTCCAGGGATGGGGCATCCACCACATCAGCTGCATCTTGCAACTTCAGTGGCACCGGAGTATAAGTATATGAAATATATGTCACTGGGTCCAGAATTTGACCTACAAATTGTGAGTCAGTTTAAGTTTTGTCATACACATGATTTTGCTGGTACAGTCATAATGTACCAATATTTAGAGATTTTCTCATGAAGATGCAAAACACCCTTGTGTTGCTCTCCAAGTATTTGTTTAAAACAGGTAATTTAGCTCATAGACTGCAATCGCTTCCTGAACAACACACAGCAAAAAATAGTTCCTAACTGATCTCCTATGCGTTCATTCTCCCCTAAGTACTTTAAGTAGATAATTAACACTGGGTGATTAAAAGCATCTTTGGTCTGTGTAATTCTACAGCCTATTATTTTTCAGAGTAATTAGATTCATTTTATCTAAAGTTGTTCAACACATATCTTCATAACAATTTAATTTGCATGCCTTGTTGGTACCCCCTTCTATCAGTCGCTTTCATTTTATGAGACACTCAATTAGCCACATCAGGCTATATAGAAAGATCCAAGCAGATTCAAAGTTTGATTTAAGTATCCTTTCCTCACTGAAATCCTTTATAGCGCTTCAGAAGTGCACTATCCTTAGGGCTGAACCTGCAGTGCAGCAACACAGCTATCAGCTTGTACGTGGCACACCAAAGCGGAGCAATTCCAGGGGAATTACTTGGTATCAAACAAAAGCAAGTGCCCGCGAAGAGGGAGGAATGCTGTCTGCATGCATCTTTTTCCACAGCTCTACAGAAAACGCAGAGTATCAGCAGTGCAGTTCTCCCTACCACGGGCTTCTGTTATTTGAGAAACTCACTTCTACTACTGGGCGGTGGGGCAGTGGTGATGTTATAGCTGGTGCTGCATCAGTCCCAAACAGAAGGCCGGCTTCAGTCAGCAGTGTTGACCTCGAAGTAATGAGCAGCCACTATATTCTGTTATGTATGAAAGTATTATGTGGAAAAAATAATCGGTTTGGTCACGGTTGTGAAATGTTTAACAAGTAAGCAACTTAGAGATTAGCACCCACTTTCTCATACAATTAAGGTGAACTCAGACATAAAGTAGTTCTTGTATTAGCATATTTATGTTGCTATTGCTATAATATTATCTTTTTAACAAATATTCCTGGTAAGAACAATTTCCTAAATGAATGTCAGCTTGGTTAGCCATTCCAGATCAAGTCCTGTAGAAGAATGGATCATATTTGTGTTTAGCTTTGCAAGAAGCTCCCACAGAGAGTAAGGTGAACAAAAGTAATTTCATGCTGTCTCTGTGTTGTCTGAATTTTGGGCTTGATTGGGTCTGAGTGCTTCAGATCAAAGAGCTCAAGGGTTTAGATTCATAGTTGTACAGAATTCAGGGTCCATGTAAAGAGAAATAAAACTCAGCAAAGCTTGGCACTAATGAAAAATGCTTTTGTGATGGAGTCAAAATCACTTTGGGTTATATTTTGATAACTTACTGAGGTGAACTATATTGCCCCAAAGGGAAGAAAAGGCCATTTATGCTTGGAAAAACAAAATTGTTTTAGCCATGACTCTCCACTCTGCCAGCACATAGCATGTGAGATGATTCCTCATGCCTTTGATGTTGACTGATTGTCGCAGTAAACCTTCTTGTTCTTCCTGGCTTTACTCAATTTTTTCTGTCATATGATGGATGTTGTGCCATTTCATTGTCCAATGGTCATTTTCTCTCTATTTTAAGGAATCGGTGAATTTGGTTTTCTCTTCTGTTAGATTGTGTAGTGAAGTGATTGGATCTTTCTCCAGTATCATAATTACATCTTTTCTAAGTTCCTGCCACATTACTTCCTACATACACATTTCTTTCCACGTTCTTTCTAATACACAGTATCTGAATGACCAAAAACTAGAAGTACCTGTCAAGAAGTTGTTAGAAAGATTAAGCAGAAAAATAGCCTAGAAGTATTCTGTGTTTCCAGTGGACGGAAAAAGATTGAAATGCCAGTCTTAATACGTTGTCATAGAGAGAGACATTTCCTAGTGATTTTAAATGTTTGTATGGAGGAAGGATTGATTTTTGTTTACTTGTCATTGCCCAGAGTCTCTTGGCAACTAAATTCCTTTATTTTGACTTTTAGCAGCGTATGACTATTCTGACAAGGAGGAAGACTGGAAATAATGATAATAAAGGTTAGGTTTTCCTTAGCAGGGCATGTCATTCACATGAAAAGTGTCATTTGGCTGTGAATTGTAACACCTCAGGCTGCCTATGGTCAGTTCTACAAGAAATTTGAGTGAAGGGCAAGAAGCAGGGTCAGTACTGAGTTTCTTTGTTTTTTTCTCCCTTTTGGGAAATTCCTAGCTGCTAGAGATCCTAAAAAGGGGAGATAAATGTAAATGGCTGAAATGTACATTTTCCCAGGTCATGAGGCTTTGCTGACTCAGAGGACATGGGTTTGTGGGTTTGTAGAGAGTATTTAATGGAGCTTTTTTACTGCCAAGTGCCGATAATACTTCTAATAAATTAAATATATAGAGAGAAATCTGAGCATCTTTTTGTGAAGCAGTATCTCCACCAAAATTAAACCAGCTCCCAACACAGCACACCTAAATGACGTAACATGCATGTGTCTGACTGTTGACAGATTTTAGTTAAATTTGGTTCTCAGTTACCCAGGCAAACGTAGAAACTCATCTCTGCCTTTGTACATATATTTCTGTTCCTCTCCTACCAACAGCCCTTAACATATGAGCAGCAGGCAGGAAGATTGCTTCTTGCTGTAGGAAGACCTTAGTCCGTGGCTCTCTGGCAGCTCTCACTGAGCAGGCCTGCAGTGATCAGTTGAGTTTGCTCTGGTTTGTTCATTGATCCTGCAGCCACTGCACATGGCATCACTCTCACATGACAAATCTGAAACAGAGATGGCTTCCCTGCTAACATTAACTTTCGTTCATCATGGTACTTCAGCAGCCTGCCAAGCTCTCCAGTAGTAATGTGATAAATATAACTGACTGAAGCAACAACACGAGTGTAAGCAGGACTTTATCTTGCCATTTCCACTTTACGCTTGGAAAAAGAAGTGACCATTCCAAACAACTGTCACAGTGGTTGTTGATAGTAGCCTGAGCTGTTGATGAAGACAGGGCTTCCAAAGGGGACTTAAAATGTCCCAGTGAATTCACATATTATATATGTCAGCTTGTAAGTGAGTGGAACTTCCTTTTGGCACTACAAGGGATCATAGTAAAGGAGCTGCATATGCTGAATTCTCTTTTGCTATAATTGATGCAATTGACTTTTCAGAGGATCTGGCCCCAAATATACACTTTATCCTTTCAAAGCTAGGTGTTTTTAAATTATTATTTATGTTAGTGAAACAGCTTTCCCAGGTTTGCCCTGGATTTATACTGATACAAGTATTCAATGAATACAAAATCAGGTTCCTAAAGTGACCATCAAAGTACTTAGTGCTGTAGAGGGAAGGCGAAATACTCCTCTCATCTACACTGTTGTAAATCCAAAGAAGCATTGACAAATCAAAATAATTTAGTTTGACAGAGAGGAAAATTCAATACCTGCTACAGAATGTAGATAGCCCTCAGAGCACATAGTGGTGGTAGATCTGTGCTAGCAAACAATCCACCTGCATTGATGAGACATTGCAGTAAAAAAAATCCATGCAGTACACTAGGGAGAAAAAAGGCAAAATGGTTTTAACAGAGCATTATGAGAAGCTTTCCTGCTGAGCAAAGGCAAGTGACCTGGGGGAGCTTCCAGTCCATCCTGTCACTGTGTGTGGTATATGTACAGGCAACTCTACAAACTTCACTAAGTGTAACAGAGCAAAATATGTCCAGTACAAATTTAATATAAACTAGGAATTTTAGGAAAGCAAATGAGCCTTCATGTGTGTTTTTAATGAATCTGCAGCCCATGTGTCATGAGAATCTGAGTTTTTAACATCCTGCTTATAAGAATGCAGTAGCAGGTAGTATCAGTATATCTGTGATTTGTGTTATTCATTCAAGGATGATACTTATATGTTATGCTTGTTAGTGTTATACGTTAATCTTCTTTGCAGTTTTATGTCAAATACCCTTTTGAAATCCAAGTAGATTATGTCCTTTAATCACTTTGCCCAGTCTGTGTTCCTTGTGATCTCATCTCTTATTAATATCTTTAGGATCCTGCCTACCACCAAGGTCAAACTGGTCTATAATATCATAGCTCCACCCTAGGTCTTTTTAAAGAGGGTTATGTTTGTGTAATTCTGCCTCCAGTAACTGCCTCACTTTCAGAAGGCTATGAAGAATCTTTTGACTGTTTTGGATGCTTTTATATTTTAAAGTTTTAAGGAAATCCTGAAAATGCTGCTTTGCGTGTTCTGATCTGCCTCAGTGTTAAAGTTTACATCTGGACTCCTTGCTGCTAGGTTTTTTTTTCATGTTTGGCATCATCTCATCTCTTCTTCCTACATAGAAAGTAGCTCACTTTGCTTTTCATTTATGTCCTGATAGTGCAAGGTTTCTGACAAGTATCCATCTAATCTAGAACCAAAGCTGTCATTGTTTCTTCACTTTTGTGAATGTAATGAATCTTTTACCACCAGCATGTGGGCAGCATACAGGATTGCCTGGTTTATAGAAATGTTCTTGATTAGTTTCTACTTTCATGGATGGAAATCCAAAATAATTGCTAGGAAAACAGTAAATATTTTTTTTACTTATCTACTGAGAACAGAATCATACCTACAACCAGTTCCCGCTGTATCCTCTAATCTCTACGTATCTATCACAGTAGAAGATCTATAGAGGCAGGACCATTTGATTTTGTAACCTCAGACACCCCCAAGCACAGTATTGAAACTTAATAAACAAAATGAAATAGAAATAGCAGCACGATGAGGAACAGATTACAGCCTAAAGTTTGTCACCATGAAAAGCAGCAATCAGATGGAAATAATGCTCTAAAAAATATTTTTTAATTTCTGTAGGTTTGTACTTGGTCCAGATTAAATTAATCACATTTGCATGGATGAAAATGAACTGTAGAAGGTTAATTAAATAAGCAGCATCCTTGCCAGCAACTTCGATGGAAATGCAGGTAGGCAAGAAGTCCTATCCGTCGGTGAAGGCTATAATGGTCACAATTAGAACTGATGCTTTTGGTAAAGCTCAACTACAATAATGAGATACCAGAAGGGATTTTGACTTTGTATTGTTAAGTCTATGTGTTTTTTGGTTTGAAGTTACTTCTCTTGCCATTTTTAACTTTATCTAAAATAATTTATGTCCAAATTTTAACTAGATATATTTTTACTTCTTTTTGATTGGAACTTTCTATCTGAGAGATTGCTCGTTCATTTTGTATACAAAGCAGTGCAGATAAGGACATAGAACATGCCACTTACATGGTGTCAGCATTCTCAGTATGTAGCATAGCTTCAAGGGCATGTCACAAATTGAGATCATGTTTAATACACTTTTGTCTTTACGTTGCTTATGAAATTTGCCTCCAATGTTATTTTTTTTAATGTGTCCGACATCTTCATGGTGAAGCATATGCACGTGGTTTGTTCAAGGGTACAGCATAACAGGCGATTGAAAAAAAAGCGTTTCTGTTTGGTTTTTTTTTTTTGTTTGGCTTTTTTTTTTTTTTTTTTTTTTTTTTCCAGTAGTAATTAGCAGTATGGCATGGGATGGGGCACAGATGGTGTTCTCAGTCCTGCCAGTGAGAGTAGGCAGAAGTGGGTACATTCAGTGGATGAATACTTGGTGCATGGCTGGTGTCACAGCCAGAAGTTTGTCTTCTGTACCCATGAAAACATTCTGGAGGAGCAAAGACTTCAAAGAAGGAACAGAACCATCTGATGAAGTGTGGCAATTGTCTTTGCCAGGCTTCAAACCCAGTGAGGAGGACTTCAAACTAAGCGAGCTGAGGAATGCTAATCATAACTTCTAGAGGAGTGAAGGCACAGGGAGCAAGGAGGAAGTGACAGCCCAATGGGGAGAGTCTTGTGAAAAACCCATGAAAGATGGGGAAAGCAGTGAAAACAGTGTGACTGAGGCTGCATTTGAAGTACCTATACATGAACATGTCTTGCAGGGGAAAGAAAGAGAAAGAATTCGAAGTTAGTGCAGACTACATAGGTATGATCTCATTGGGGCATATGTGGTGTCACATACAACACATTTGACGCATATGTAGCAGCTCACATAACTGCACAGGGGAGTGTAGTAGGCCCTTCAGAAAAGGGAAGCCAGGAAGGCCTGTCTCTGCAAACAGGAGCTGCACGACGAGATGTGTCTAATGGTCAAAGAACAGACCAGCACGAGGAGAAAAGCTGTGGCTGGCATCTGCAGCATCTCTATCTGGTGATCAGGAACAGGGTGTGAGT
>JAOWBP010000001.1:97184280-97215693 GCA_028571105.1 Tragopan temminckii | reverse complement strand
TGTCTTTCTTTCTTTCTTTCTTTCTTTCTTTCTTTCTTTCTTTCTTTCTTTCTTTCTTTCTTTCTTTCTTTCTTTCTACACAGATACAAATGATCAAATGAGAGAGAGGGTGTAAATAGTATTAGTTGCTTGAGAGGGAGGAAGAGGGGGTTAAGTTCTTCACATGGACCAATCGCAGAAATTACGGAGATAGGAAACTCCTGGAGTTGCTGGAACATTGCATCCAGCAGAGGGCAGGAGAAACTACAGAACAGGCTGCGCACACCGATCTTTGCTTCATATTCCGTACTAAGAAAAACCCACAAAAAGGGTAGAAGCGACCTGGACTTCACAAATACTTCTAGAAAGAAGGGATAAAATGGGCAGATTAGCGGCTAACTGTAATTATCTTGAAGTGGTCTAGCACAGCTCTGAGCACAACAATTTTAAGCAGAAGACTGTGAGACAAATTACCTATCGATTATAATATTTATTCTGAATATGATAATCACAGCATTAGTGGTGAGGGTATAAGGCTGTGTTAATATAATGAGAAGAATATATATATACATTATAATTTCTGAACCAAATATCATGGTAGGAAGTAAAGCCAGACTATTTAGGAAATTAGTGTTTGGTAGCACGGAATTTTGGATGAACAATTTCAAATTACAAGGAGAAAAATGTTTTGCAGTTTGCACTAGGGGAATAGAGGTTTCTACTGACATTTAATTCAAATAACTCCTCATTTCAAATACAAGGTTTATTCCCCAATTTACAACAATATAAACCTATCTGACACAAATGCATTTTCAGATTGCATCCACAATAATAAGTGAATGACATTCAGAAACAATAAAAAGCTACAATTAGCATGGGATGCAGAGAACATTATCAGCATAAAGATCTCTGAAAACGTCTATGGAATCGTATAGAAGGACTGAAATTAGTGGCAACAGTTCTTATCTGCAGATGACACCTTGAATTGTTAGGAGTAGTGAGTGAGTATAAATAAATGATACTTTTTTCTTGCTACTTGTCAAAATCACTAACAGTATTTTTAAGTGCCTGATATAATTGTCGTAATGTAAATGAAACCACTGAAGCATCTCAGGTGTAGGATACAGAACTGTGCTTTTACTCTGGACTTTTTAATATATTCTTAGATATATATATGCAAGGAATGTTTAGTACCTTGGGTGGAGGCAGAAGTGAAGTGCATCTAAACCCAATATGGCAAATACTGGGTTTCCTGCAAGAAATGTTGTTCAGTGCTGGAGAGACTGTCCAGATCCCTTGAATTTAGAAGTGTGCAGGATTTTGCTTCTGGAAAAGGCAGATGTTGATGGTTCACTTCTTCTGACTGCTGAGTTCAGTGAAATCTAGTTGGCAGTTGACCTTGTTGCTCATAAATCAAGATTCAGCTAGAAGATGCAGCCAATAAATGGTTAATTCAGATTATCTGAAGCCTTTTCCCCTCACACAGCAGTAGATCTTGCTGCTTTGAATATTCATTCCCTTTTCAGTCCTGAGTAAATGAATACATCAGTTTTCACTCTTGGTAATTTATGTAATTACTTCTGTCATTAGCATAAGATTTAAGCAGATAAAAAGATTGGAGATAGATAGGAGATTTTTTTTCCATATATTTTTAACGGTGAAAGTAAAACTACAGTTTTGGTAACGGAAAACAAGACACACACTTTGCCACACTTGGGGGCAACTGCAGCAGTACCTGTTACTGATGCCTATGAGCAGATCTAGCAGGCAGGCAGGACATGTTCTTTTCCATCACCAAGCAGCAGAAGTGGGAGAGTGCAGGTTTTTTTTTTTCCTTGGAGACAGAGAACATAAATTAGTTCTATTTAGATTATAATTTTGTTATTTCTCAAAGAGGGCTCTGGAAGATAAGTAGGAAGCAGACATTTGGAGAAGGCTTTTACTCATAATTGCAGATGATAAGATTTGAACAGCTAATATTGGTGAAGCATCTACAATATGTTCCACATTGGACTGGCACCTTTTGCATCACGTGCTGATTTTGCATACTTTCAGGCTTACCTTGAGGCAGCAGCACCATCAGTTCGTTTTCAGACTCTCTTAGGGAGCAGTCAGGCTGGATGGGGCTCTGAGCACCCTGATGTAGCTGTGGTGTCCCTGTTCATTGCAGAGGAGTTGGACCAAATGGCCTTAAGGATCCCCTCCAACTCAAACGATTCTATGATTCTATGATTTCACAGCCATTCCGACACTGGGCTTTGCTCCCATTTCCTTAGCTTACCACAAGAACTCTTGTCTTCACCAGTGCTTCTGTATGAGAACCTAGCTTGCAAGTTGCCTTATCCAGACCTTGGTCACTGTAAGTTTGGGTTTGAAATGGTAAACATTGGTGCTCCTCCTCTCCTGACATCATTCATCAAAGTAATCTCATTCAGACAACAGCAGAAAGCTAAATCTTTGCTAATCAATGCTGACACTGGCAGCACAAGGCAGGGACTGATGGGAAAAGGGCGAAGAAAAAACTGAAGAAATGAGAATGAAAAAGAAGAACGCCTGTTGTGGTCTGTTCAGGACGGTGAGTCAAGGTGAGTATTTTTACCAGAAGCAACAAACCCATATCATACATCAGAGCTCTCCTGCCTAGCCCTTAAAACTTAAAATTGAGTATATTCTGAATCCAGTATGTAATGAATTCCTATCAGTGTCTCATACCTTCTCTGTATTTTTTGCAGGTCCTGAAACATTGTTTTGGGAGAAATTTACCCGTCGCTTCTAAATACTTTAAATTAAAAAAAAAACAAAAACACTAAATTCTCCATTGGAGAAACATCAGTCTGCATTAGGAAAATGTGCACCAGGGCCTTCAATTTCTTCAGCATCAAATGAACAGAAGTTTTAGGGCACTTTAGATCATTCAGAGTCTAAAAGTGAAAACAGTGAGACATCACTGGAGATTACATGGGTATTAGGCATGCAATAGGTCTGCAGACACAAACAGTACAGCCTCCTTTTGCCTCAGGCTCTCAGACACAGCATTTTAATCATGAATACGGCTCACGACACAGAAGTGTACAGGTCAGTTCATCTTTTCTGTAATATTCATTCTCTACATCCTACACAGGGAAATATTCCCACTGATGCCTCAGTTCTACATTCACTATGCAGCGTCAGACCAGGGATTTCCCGCATGAGACTCACAGGTACAAATTATGCTACTGTTTATAAACTGTACAGCTGAAATTTCCTGGGAGTGCCATTGTATGAAATTATGTTGTCTCCCTCTAGTGACTGCTACTGCATCTGACTTCTATCCTGGAATGTTCAACAGTAACATATTTTACATTTTGTGTTACAGTCAGATCCACTTGCTTGTATGCATCAGTATATTGGTGCATTGGAGACAATCACTTAGTTTGTGGTGAGTAGGATGTTTTATTTAAAAGTGCAAGTTTGGTATATATATATTTATTTCTTAACAAACAGCAGATTTGTTGTAACAGAAGATAAATATACCAGTATATTTCAGTGTTGATTGAAGCTGAGTAAATGGCTGTGAGTTGTGTTTCTGTCTGTTGTGTTTCATAACTGAGAAAGTTTTGTTCAGTTGTTTATAGGATAAAAAGTATGATGGCTAGGCCTTCCTACTCTGCTGCTGAGTCTGGCAATATCAAAGACAATAAATGTAATATTCAGTGTGGGTCATATGCAACCCTAAGAATGCCACCACTCATGCATCACAGTTCTGTAGGGTTTTTTTGCAGAACTTTTTCTCCATAGGTGAAAAGTGCATGCTGGTGTCTAAATGTGCAGGGAAGGAGGGCACTTCTCACTGGTGGCACACCAGGTGCAGGTGCAGGTACATGCCAATGGCTGCAGGAAGCACTGTGCCAGGGTGACATTTGGACTTGGAAATACACAGATAAATGCTTGATTGGCCTAAAGTATCCAGCGTGGAAGTTACTGTGTAAGTAGCCAATGAATATACAATGAATATACAGATTGGAAGGAGCAGTCCTTGAGAGCAGCCCTGCAGAGAAGGACCTGGAGGTCCTGATGGATGAAAAACTTAACATGAGCCAGCGGTGTGCTCTTGCAGCTCGGAAAGAAAATGGTATTCTGGGCTCCATCAGAAGAGGTGTGGCCAGCAGGGACAGGGAGGTGATCGTCCCTCTCTGCTCTGCCCTCATAAAGAGTACTGCCAGGCCTGGAGTCCCCAATACAAGAAGGGCAGAGAGCTGTTGGAGAGGGTCCAGAGGAGAGCCACAAAGATGATCAGAGGGCTGGAGCAGCTCCCCTACAAAGACGGGCTGAGGGAGCTGGACTTGTTCAGCCTGGGAGAAGGCTGTGGGGTAGCCTAATTGCAGCCTTTCAGTACCTAAGGGGAACCTACAAACAGGAGGGAAGTGAACTCTTTGAAAGGGTAGATAACAGCAGGACAAGGGGAAATGGTTTTAAATTGAGGGAGGGAAGATTTAGGATGGATGTCAGGGAGAAGTTTTTTACTATGAGAGTGCTGACATGCTGGAACAGGCTGCCCAGAAAGGTTGTGGGTGCCCTGTCCCTGGAGGTGTTCAAGGCCAGGTTGGATGGGGCTCTGGGCAGCCTGGTCTAGTATTAAATGTGGAGGTTGGTGGCCCTGCCTGTGGCAGGGGGTTTGGAGATTCATGGTCCTTGAGGTCCCTTCCAACCTGGGTCATTCTGTGATTCTGTGTGATTCTGTGAATGGGAGGTGAGTGGGAAGCTCAGTGCCTATACTCTTTGAGGCTTAACCTGATAGGGAATGAGTGTGCTGGTTGCCCTTAAAATCACACAGACTGAAGACAGAGTAACAATCTAGTGTTTGTCTGGTGTACATGGCTGTAATTAGATAAAATCAAGGAATTATGGATGAAAAGGAGAACATAATGCAGGAGAAGTCCCTTAGTTGCATCCCTGTGCTAAAAGGGCTGCCCTGAGTGTCCTGCAGCCCCTTGGCAGACTGAGGCCAGGAAGAACCCAGTGGTAACCCAGCAGTAGGAGAGGGCTGTGTTGATGGCCCATGTGCTTCTGCTTACAGTGCTTGGCACTGTGGCACTCAGGAGGTGCCCTTTCTGAGCCCAGCTGTGTGCAAATCAAACAAGAAAACAGAGAGCGAGGCAGAAGGCATTGGATTAGCCAGACATGTTTTGCTGTCATCTCCACTGAGAGAATTCCTCTGGGTAATGGAAAAGGAGAAAAATAAATGTCAGGTCTTGGGAAAGAATACTCAAGCCTTCTCTTTAGGAAGTTCATTTTAGTAAATGGAGTCACAAATGGAAAGGCATTAAAACTGGTAGATGGCTCTGCTGCCCGAAATCTTGTGGACCAAACAGCTCTGGCAGTGGTGTGCTGGAATGCTGCAACCATGAGAGCAGGGTTCACGGAATCATAGAATGAGAGAATTGCTTAGATTAGAAGAGATCCTCAAAACCCATCCAGCCCCAACCCCTGCCATGGGCAGAGCTGTCCCCCACCAGCTCAGGCTGCCCAGGGCCCCATCCAATCTGGCCTTGAGCGCCTCCAGGGATGGGGCACCACAGTTTCTCTGGGCAGCTGTGCCAGCACCTCACCAACCTCTGGGGAGAGAATTTCATCCTAACTTAAATCTCCCCTCTTTTCGTTTAAAGCCATTCCCATTTGTCCTATCGCTATCATACCATGCAAAAAATTGGTCTCCCTCTTGTTTATAATCTTCCCTCAAGTACAGGGAGGCTGCAGTGAGGTCTCCTCAGAGCCTTTTCTTCTCCGGGCTAAACAAGCCCAACTCCCTCAGCCTGCCTTCATAGCAGAAGTGCTGTAGGTCTCTGATCACTTTCATGGGTCTTCTCTGGACCCACTCTGATACTCACTTTGAATATATGTCAACGCAGCAACATGTATGTACAAGCTTCATGTATGTTGTCCTTCATTCTGCCACGTGTGTGTTTCTGAGGGGTCTGTTCAACACTGGTGGCACACGGTGACGTTCTTCAGACGCTTCCAGTAACTGTGTATAAAAGTGTGTGTCTTTTCTTTCAGAATATTAAGAGAAAAGCCCTAATGCAGGATTTCTATTTTTTTTTTCCTGCAAGCTTCTGGTTTCCTTACATTAGTAGCTGAAATTAAACACATCTTAAGTTCCTAGCACGTTTCCAAACCTGAGCATGTGGAGGCAGTGTGGTCCTGGTGCCCCCATGTTTATCTTGCAGATCCTCCAGTTGAGGTACACCAGAAATAGTAACAATAACTCACTCTTCCACTAGAGTTTCCACAGGAAAACACTTTGCTAGAAGACAGCATTACCACCATTTTATGAGTGAGCAAACAAGGCAGCTGACTTCAGCTCAGGCAATGAGGGGGTGGTGAGGGCACAGCCTTGGCCTCCTCGGGCAAGTGTGAGATCCGCTCTCCAGCTCCAGTGCACCCTGGTTGTTTTCCTATGGAAAGATGTTGGCAGTGCCTTAGTGCTGCAAAGGTCTGATGGGTGACTCTGGGAAGCTTTACGTCGGCTTTGTTGTAATTTAAGCCGTTGCTGGCAGTGTCACAATGTGTGGGCAGATCTCAGACACAGTGCTTCGCCTCCTTGTGCTGCCCCTTCTCCTTTGGTGGGAAAAGGGAATGGTGTTCTGACCTCAGATGTAAAGTGCTTTGATCTAGCAATGTCAAGTGCTACAAAAGAGCAAGACAATTAATTTTAGCAAGAAAGTGTTCTACCTTGGCATACCAAGGTCTTTAAGCCTCAGTGTGTACTAGTTTGCAGCTGGCAACCTCAAAGGTTGATCCAGGCTCTTTGAAGCTCACTGTTTATTACAGGGCAGATTAGGGGTTCTGCTGAGGCAGGTTGTTGCTTCCAATATGCAGAGATTTAATTCTGCATAAGCAAGCTTTGCTTTTTACTAGCACAGGAAACTTCCGCTTGCTTAGGGAGAAATGCAAATCATCATGCTTTTCTTAACAAAATAATGGCAATTCTTCCCTAAAAGCTACTCCACTAAGGGTCAGTGCTCAGTCCCCCAGTGCCCACCTGCTCAATGAGAACTGCAATAATGAAGTTATTTTCCAGTGTCTCCAAAAATTGCTTTTAGAGTACCAGCTCCAAAAGTACACATCACAGTTTGCAGCTCCCATGTGTTTTTGCAGAGCACAGGTTGCCACATTTATGTTCAGATCTCATTTAAACAAACGCTTATCCAGAACTAACTTCATAGTGTAGCTCTCCAAAACTGGGATGAGCATCCTATTGGCAGAGATCAGTAAGATTACAGAGGTAGAGATGATGTTGATGGCAGTAAGTGAAATTGCTCAATAGTCCCAAACACCCTTCCTTCAGGTGCCCCCTCTCTTCAGAGCCCTTTGCCCCTTCCTTATCCCTAAGCCTGAGTCCCTGTCAGTCGCATCTCAGAGGACTGACCTTTGCTTTCCTCTAAATTCCTCAGTGGTAGCAGAGACACCAAGGGCACCACTCAGCAGCTGGAGGGAGAAGGAGTATCTGAGTATTGCGGGTGCCTCTCTGCTACCGTGTAGTCAAAGAAAGAGACTGGGCAGTTGAATGGCCCAGTTCTCATAGCTCCATGAGAAAGCACGCTCAGCTGTATAGCAGAAAAGCTATAAGGTGATGAAGTTCATTGTAATGGTTGCAACATTCACCATGGATCCCTAAGAAGTCTACCAACAATAAGCAAACTCAGCTCTTAATGCTTGTTGTCTGGGATGCTTGAGTGGATAGATGTTCCTGGCAGTGACGAGGACACATTGCTGACACCAGCATGACCCTCTCTGTCATATTTCATTTTTCTAGTACCAACACTTTCCCTTAATTCTCTGGAACAGCTGGATTACTGTGACTTACACTTAAAACCAAGAGACAACTCAAAGCAAGCCTGCAGCCTGGAAAAATTTGGTGCACATGTTAAAGCTTGCTAAATCATAAGAAATCAAAAACAAGATGTGTAAGTCTGGCAGCATTAGCTACAGGAAAGACAACCAGGCACAACTGTGATATGGGACTTCAGTGCCCAATTCATCCTTAGAAATAGGAACTGAGATGAACTTCTGCTAAAAACAGAAATCAATTGGCTTATTCATTACTGCACTTCAGAAAACAGCTGGGGCAGAATGAAATGGGCAAGTCCAAAGAAGGATGACAAACCTGACAGCAAAGAACTGTTCCTTAGTTTTTGGGTCCTCACTGAATTATCTTTTCACAGGGAAGATGATGTTCATTTGTTTTGTTTTGTTTTGTTTGTTTGTTTCTGCTTTTGTTTTATATATATTAAAATGGAGAAGCAGAGTTGGCCATTTTGTATGAAGGAGAGTATTTTTGGATATTCAAGTTAAACCAGAGGCAGACAGCTGATTAGACAGAGCTCTGGATGAGACCATTGTGACTATCTGAGCACAAGGGGAATAAATCAAGCTTCCTCAGGCAGCCACAGTAAATATGAATTTATGCATAGATTAGTGTGTTAATGATTTATGTGTCTGCCCTTTATCTGTAAGCCTTTTTCTCTGGGATTAACTCTTAATTTCTAAAGACCTCAGCACATTGAAATAGTCTCTCTTCATTACTAATTCTACGTTTTTCCTCTTTTCTCTCCTTCCCACCCATTTTCTCCACATCTAAAAAGGCAATATTCAGTTTGTCACTATTCAAACATTTACAATTCAGTGCATTCCAATGCACAGTTTGAAATATAACTCAATACAACCAAAACAAGGATACTCTCATCTTCTCACTGTAATATATAGCATTTATTTCCAGATCTAAATATGTCAGCATAGTTCTTGTGCATGAAAAAGCTGTTTCTGTCTCTATTTTTTTTTTTTTTTTTTTCCTACGGCCATATGAGTCTGGATTCGGAAAGTGAAGGTTTTTTAAGGCTGGGCCCCTGCTGTCTTGCAAGCTGTCATAGAATCACTGAATCACAGAATGGTTTGGGTTGGAAAGGACCTTACAGACATGGGCAGGGCTGTCCCCCACCAGCTCAGGCTGCCCAGGGCCCCATCCAACCTGGCTTGGAACATCTCCAGGATGGGGGACACCCAGAGCTACTCTGGGCAGCCTGTGCCAGGGCCTTACCGCCCTCTGAATAAAAAGTTTTAAAATCTAATCTAAATTTCCCCTCTTTTGCTTTATAACCATTCTCCCTTGTCCTATCACTATCAGACTGTGTAAAAAAGGTTGATCTCCCTCCTGATTACAAGCTTCTTTTAAGTACTGAAAGGCCACATTGAGGTCTCCCCACAGCCTTCTCTTCTTCAAGCTAAATAAGCCCAACTCCTTCAGTTGTAGAAGTGCTCCAGCCCTCTAATAATCATTGTAACCCTCCTCTGGATTCCAACGTCTCCACATCTTTCTTATGCTGGAGACCCCAGCATCCAACTCTCAATCAAGCTGACTGTTCCTGGCCAGACATCTGCTCATGGCACCAGGGGTCGATCTGCAGGTGGCCGGAGGTGAGGTTGCCCCTATTCATCAGTCTAACCAGTGCTTTCTGTTAAAGTATCACAGAGCACCAGCTGGATGCAGCTTTCCATCACTGATATTTCCTTTGTTGGACACCCTCCCAGGGCATTTCACACAGGATGGGACAGCATGGCTCAGGACAACTGAAATAATCCTGTCTTGGTAGAGAGAGGAGATTTGCTTCAGTAATAATTTTGAAGCATTCTTAGTTCCTTGCACTTTGATTTGCTACCTCTTCTTTGTGGCTTCCAGGGTTGTGGTATCTAAAACATCTGAAACAGACACGTAATCATGGCACACTGTTGCTACATGGTGCCTCTTGGCTAGCACTGAAATGAGAGCATCACATAAATACCCAGGAAGAGTACATAAAAGTTTTATTGGCACTAATTTGAGATGACCTGCATGCTGTATTTTCTTGGTTTGCTGTTCTAAACGAGCTCCTATAAAAACTTTGTGCCCTACCATCCCCTCAAGCCTTGGATAAATATTTGCAGCTTAAGTAGAGGAACTAAGTGGCAGTAGTATAGAAGGAGCAAGGGTCGCACTGTTAAGAATTCTTAAGATGCTGATTTATTGTCCCCTTTTACCTATATTCCTTCCCTGCTTTCAGCCCGAATAATATTTACCCTACAGAGATTTTTCTGTGTAGTATCAGTGAGACTGTGGACCTTACATCTGTGACCTGAAATTCCTCAGCTGCACAATAGGTTATATTGAGTTTGTTCTCCTTGCTTTTCCAGCAATAATGAGTAAAGAGCATATGTTTGAATAAGCATAGCTTTTCACAGGGTGTGTCAGAAGGCAAGATCATGCAGTTCAGCTACACTAAGGAATTATCTGAAGGAACACAGATTCAGAAGGGCCCACCATCACCCCTGCAAACCACTTCATGGGCTGCAATTGAGTAGCATGCATAGGTTTTGTAGTAAGCTGCAAACGCTGAGGAACTGCTGGACCCAAAGTATTTGCCAGCACATCTGATAGAGTCAGAACCAAAATATGAGCAAGGAAGGCTCAGAAAAAGAACAGGTGGTCACTCTAGGTACTGACTGTAGCAAGAGGTGAATTAGATAACGCTGGAGACCTGCAGAGGTGGAGACTCCTCCTGCTGCAAAGAAAAAGCAACACCTCCATCATATAAAAACTGTCTCAGGCAATTTTTGGTATGCAAATCTCTTCTATCCTACCTGCATCTAAGTTGATATGCTATCTGCATTTTGGGGCATTTAATCTAACTCTTGGCCATTTGGTGGCTGGTCCTGTTTGCATCGCAACCACCAGTAGGGCCCCTCAGAGCTTGTGCAGCGCAGGCAGCACTGAATTATGAATGCTTTGAGTGCAACACTTACTGCCTTGAGGCTTCCTTAATTTTGGTCAGCGTTTGGAGTTTTCTTCCTGTTTTATTTATGTTAACTTCAATAAACAGTGATTCGGTAGGAGTTGCTTCTCATGACCTATATTGATTAACAGAAAGTTTATGCTATGTATAGTGCTAAATAATCATTTGGTTTGTAATTAAATACAAGCTTGTAATAAAGAGTGGTCAGGTCATTAAGGAGGGTTTATAACACAAACATCATGAAGAATACAAAATTTTCCTTTTGCCTCAGTTTATTGAGTCCTAGAGGCTAACATGGAAGTAGTATTTTTATGCCTTCAGAAAAGGCAAA
The DNA here is from genome assembly GCA_028571105.1 of Tragopan temminckii. NCBI lineage: Eukaryota > Metazoa > Chordata > Aves > Galliformes > Phasianidae > Tragopan > Tragopan temminckii. Next base: position 97,204,578 of record JAOWBP010000001.1, on the reverse strand, counting down.
TGTTGATGAAACAAAGCAGGCATATTTTCACATCTTCATAACATATAACAGCGGAATCAGATTATTGAGCTGAGAAGACAGTAGTTGTTTACATTCATCTGCAGAGAAAGTGATTTCAACAAAACCAAATATGCTTATTTTATGTAAATAGCAAAATAATATGAGTTCAATTTAGAACTGCTCTTTTGACTTTCCTTCGGCTTTTCAGTTAAAATGAGAAAAGTAAAAAAACAAACCATAGGAACACAAGTTAATCCAAATTAGACAGAGGACGCTTTTCCTAGACTGAGATTTTTTTACTTGCTTTTAAGCACATTTTGAAATCTTAGAGAGTTTTTATGTAGCATTGCAGCAGGGGATTAGAAATTGTTGAATTGTTAAAAGTGTTAAAAAACTGTTTAAAAAATAAGATGTGATAGAAATTCTAAGAAAGTTTTAATTTCCCAATGTCTGTAGTTTTAAGATATTTTGCAGCTGGTGTAAGTGCAGATGTTTAACTCCACATTGTTGTTGCTGATTGTGTTGGCAGATACGGCTCAAGGATCTTGTGGTGCACTGAAGCCATTTCCTGAGCACTGAAGTCAGTGTTGTATCTCTGAAGTGTTGATTTTAGCTAAATTCACTCATGTAAATGATTCACAATGCAGGTCTGATATTATTTTCACCTCAGAATGTTGCACATAGGTTTATCATCAGCCATGGGAATTCTCCAAGAGACTTCGAGTCCATCAAGGCCAGTGCAAGAAATTAGTATTATGGAACTTCACTGGGGAAAACTCACAGAATCAAAACTTTAAGATGGAGTAAAAGGAGGGTTTAGATTCTAGAGGCTGGTTCTCCTGAACCAACTGCCAGACTGCTCGTTCATGGGATATGCTCTATTGTATTACAAAGAAGGTCCTGTTGGCCACGTTTCCTCTGCTTTCACAATGATATTCTCATCACCTATGAATAAACTAAGGACCTGAGCTGTTGCCAGATGAAGCTAATGAGAACTCCTTGTCCAGCCTTGGTGGTTTCCCATCAGGTTCTCGTGGATCTACATCACCATAGCAGTCAGACTCACTGAAGGCAGAACTTACCTTTATTCTTGTTTCAGCAGTGGATACGATAATTTTCCCTAATTCTTTTTCTCATGGCAGGAGTACCGTCCTAAGACGGTAAACTAAATAAACATCAATGTGGTCTCATGTCATCCCATTTCTGTAGCATACACAGTGGTTGAAATTGAATTTATTATTCAGATGTATTCAGCTATTGAAAACAAGCTAATTAGCACAACATATGCCTCAGGGAGTTTTCAATATTATGAAGTCACAACATGTCAGATGACAAAAGTACTAGTTTTTGACATGCTTTTCCAACCCAAAAATTGATTAAGATTTGGTTGGTCACAGCTACCTACAACAAGTCAGATAAACAGGACCTAAATATGCAAAATCCACAGTTGTCAAGTGATTTTATTCACAGATTACCCCATCAAGATGAATGGCTCTGCTGCTTGGAATATGGCACCGGTCACAGCTGAGCCTCTTGTGAGTTCAGCACTCATCTCATAGCAATGAGGGAAATGTCCCTCTTTCTGTGTAACTCAGCTTTGAGCCCGGTGACATATATACATATATTGAGAGAGAAATGTCAACATTCTGTTTTACAACTGTATCGAGTCTTCTCCTTACCTCATAGTGAATTGTTTTGCTGGAGAAGAATGGATAGCCAAGGCAACTTTCCCAGATGCTAGGAAAAAAAGCAAAGTAAAGTATTTTATTGTGATATTCTACAACTGCACACCAAGAAAACGTTTCTGATGAAATCCTATAGTAACTCCTTTTAAGTGCTCTGACCACAGGTTCCTTGCTACTCTCCAAACTCTGCTCCTCTGGGTAGACCAGCTGCAAAGCTGCCAGCTGGAGGACAGTGATGCCTCTGTCCTGCTGTCCTGCTCATAAACTGCACCTGCACAGGTCTTTGGATGTCTCAACTGGAAAAAGAAACTGTGATTTTGATGCTTTAAGCGTTGAAACTTGCTATGCTGTTCACATCGTTTTATGTCATCTCTGCCCTGATCAGTACCATGTCCGTGCAAAAAGGGAACTGGCAGATGTTCAGATTGCTCTGCCTGAGCTTTAGCTGATGGCAGTGCTGGAGTGCCTGACACTGGGCCACCACCTCTGCCCCCATGGACACACACAGGACCCCAACCAGAAAACAGACAGGTGAGATTGTACTGAGTCTTAACAGAACTGCTGCCACTTTCAAGCAACAGGATCCTCGGCTGATTTCTGTTAGTGCCCTCTCATGAAGGGGGTCGCTCAGCTGGATGTGGAACAAATCAAATGGTACTCAAACCTTTGAAAATGATAAACCTTGCACAGCAGAGCACTTACAGACATCTGAAAGTGGGACACATCTGACACATTATTGCTTTTCATCCTAAAGTGGTTTCTTTCTAAACAAAGATTTTCTTCTTGTATTAAGTTAATATAACTGAATTGTGTTCATACAAAACCTGTAATGATCATTATTTTTTCTTACCAAACTGCTGCTGTAGCTTCTGTTATAAGTTTAATTACCATGCCTATTCCTCTGAGGTAATGTTAAATAATTCTAGCTTTAATCATTATAAATAGCCCAAAAAATGTTGATAGGGATGTGGACGTAAAAATGGGGATTCCTTTTTTCTCATCATCTTTTCCACATTCTTCACTGGCTCTTCAAAAATATTATTTTATTCTAATAATGATGAGCACCTGTTGCAGCACTTCCATTCTTCCTCAGGCTGACATTTCTCAGCTCTCCATCACCTGCCCCTCCGATGCTCAGTCCTTTGCTCCCATTGCTGTCGCAGCTCAGAAAGCTCGGTGCCTCTGCACAACCAAGCTGTCCACCAGCACGAGCTGTTGAAGGCTAGGCCTGGCCTGATCTCTGCTGGGAAAATATGGTGATGTCTGATTTCAATGGAACCAATGTGTTCCCTGGAGTCAGGGGACCCATTTGCTTTGTCAGGGTACGAAACAGCCCACATTTAAGAACATGCATTGGCATTTTGTTGTACTTTGGCCACAGAAATCAATGGCAGTTTTGTGGATGATTGAATGTCCTACACATTCTTTCAGTGCTGGCTCAGTAGAAAAGGATGTTTCTGAAGAAAACGGACACAGTCCCCAAGGTATCTACAGTCACAGACTGATGAACCAAGTGGGGACTTTCTGCATATGATCTCTGCTCTCCTTTCAAGGTGGTATCTTTTCTTCCCTTGCCTTCTTGCAAGGCATGTGTCAAGGAGATGCCCACTATGTTGTTGGGTAGCTTCTACCTTAGAAGTCCTCAAACCAGGCAGCTCTGTCCTGCAGGCAGCATGCAGCTGACTTTTTATTATTTTTCCAGTATTTGGGGGTTTTATGCTGTTTCTTCCTGAATGGCTGTCGTCTGTCAGCGAAGGTTATACACCAATCCCCATCACAGCCATGTCTCAGCCTGAAGCCAGGGTTCTGTGGGTGCTGCATTCCCAGCTGCAGTGCAAAGGATGGAGAAAGATGCAGACACACTGCTTCAGCAAGAACTGTGGCCTTCTCTGTGCTGCCTGTTGCAGCCAGTCAGTGTGAGGAGCATCACTGCTGCAGTTGGAGACACCAATGAAGACAAGAGCTACAAATTCCCCAGCCCTGATCTCCTGCCCGTTCCCGTGCCACTACCACGAGGTGGAGACTTTGCTGTCAGCGCAAACAAGTTTCATCCTGAGCTCCTTGATCAGGGTTTATCAGTGAATAAAGCATCTTCACTATGTATTCACTGAGGTTTATTGCTTAGATTTTGTTTTGATGCAGAAAGAAGTTCCAGGTTTTTAAACTTTCAGTGGCCACAGCAGTGTTAGCTGGCTGTAGGTTTTCCGTGTGGCAGGCCTTGGGCTGCCAGTGGATGTGTGAGTTTGTAATGTCTGCAAAGCCAGCAGCACAGTTTAGCAGAACTGAGCATTCTGTTACTGTTTGTCAGCAAATGCAATGAAACCATATGAAAGTCTGTGGGCTTCTTTCCAAGTATTAAAAATATTCATTAAATGTATTTAAAAGTATTTTAAAAGTATTCATTACCTGAGGAAACAGAGTTAATCCATTAAACTGAGAGTTACAGAAAGGAAATGGTAAAATAAAATAAAAATATAAAATAAAACATAAGTAACACCTTGGACAAATAGTTTGTGATTTGCAGGGAATGGGTAAGCTAGCCACAGGGCCTCCAAGGAGGAAGCAGTCTCTTAATCAAGATGTGCACAAAGCTCTGCCAAGCACCTGAAGGCTACATCACTGTAAGAAGCAGCAGGGAGCAACAGGAGCAAAAGGGAATCTGCAATGCTGTGCTTTCTGTAGCAGCTAGAACAAGAATTTTTAAAAAAATGCTTAATTGCTACTAGAACATTTGGTGGGGTGTGCTCCACCTTTTATTCTTTTCATTAAATGTATTGTGATTTTTCTGTCCATTCTCCAAAGGTCCTGGCTTGCTTGCCTGTCCTCTGCAATGCCCAAGACCCTGGGGCAGCTGCCCCATCTCACCCTGCACAGAGCGGAGCAGTTGCTGCCACAGGTGTCCATGAGGTAGAGTGGAGGGGACTAGAAGGGCAATGTTACTAAATGTGACAAAAATTGATGAGGCATGTGGATGTGCATGTGCAGGTGAGTCCACCACAGGTGGGTCACTGTCATGCTAATTGGTGTTACCAGACAAGAGCTCAGGCTGGGAGAGCTGCTGCACAGTTGTGTCTGCAGGGCCAGTCTGCTGCTCCTATGTAATTACTGTGCAAAGCTATAATAGCCACGTGTGTCCAGGAGTTTAAGAACTAGTGAATTCCTTATGTGGGAACTGGTTCACTTGGGGATTTAATGAGTATATATCCAAACGCGGTGCATAATGAGTTATTGATTCCCACCTCTGGACATGCTCTGTATCATGCAAATAAGCCAAGAACCCTTTCAGTAAGCAGTCGGGTCAGGGAGAATAATTACACAACTCCTTTTTAAGCCAAAAGTTATTTCTGTAGGGAAATAACAAGGATAATGCCTTAAGGAAATAAAATGTCATCAATAACATGTGCTTCAGGGTAGATGTTGTGGCAACTAAGTGATATGAAAGATCTATGGACCACCTCACCTTACTCTAGTCACAAATGCAACTGGGATAGAAAAATAATGTAAGCTAAGCTTATTTTCCTTAGATAAAATATTTCTATATGTAAAATACACTAAAAAAGCGAAACAAAGAGCATACAAAAACCTAAGAGATTAATTGGATTTAGGCTCTGTGGAAAGCAAACAAAAGCAGTATATAGTAATTGCTATTGCAAGTTCATTTGGAAAAGCAGCTACCCTAACACAGGCTGTTACGTCTCCCTTGGGAAGAAGGAACTTAAACACCTCAGTGCCTTTGCTTGCTTCCCCACAGGATTCATTCGTGTAGATGTTCTTACAATGACGATGGCAACATGCCTTCAGCTCCAACATCCATGCAGGCATTGAACCAGATCTGCTTGGCCACTGGCATCCCATAGAAAGGCTGCCTGGACAAACCTACCCAGATGACTAGGGTTTCTGAATTGTAATACTGCATCTGAGTGACAAGTGTGTTGCGACACTGAACCCTTGCTAACACTCCCTGCCCAGAGGCCCAACAGAGCCCTGATGGAGACTGACAGCTACAAGTGCTACAGAGAGCAGTGGCTTCGCAAGGCCTGGCAGGGTTCCACTGAGCTGGAGCACAAGGCAGGGCTGGGAGGTGGGTGAGGCAGATGGCAGCAGGCCTCACTGCAGGCCAGGACTGCTGGACATCCCCAGTTAGGGCACTTTCCTCTCCCAGATCTGCTCCAGCACAGAACTGATAGAGTAAAAACATGGAATGAGTGTATGTTAAGGCCTAGCAGGAAAAAGTACTTCTTCACTCTAGAAAGCAATATTGAAGAAGAACAGCAACAACACAGATACTCACGATTTATTGCAGTGGTCCTTAGAAGCTGCAGCAACAAAAGATGTTTTCCAGTTGTCACTGAGTATTTGAACAGAGCAACAATCTATAATGGCATACTGCACAGCAGACTCCTTTTTGCCCTTCTGAGGGATTTGCCCAGGAACTGATTCCACTCTCTTTCACTACGTGTATGCAGCTTGCCAGCAGGTCAGAATAACATGACCTCAGAAACTGTTTTTCAGGAATTAGAGGGTTTTAATTAACTGTGAGCTCGAAAGGGAGTTGGAAAGAAAGCCACATGCAACTACAGTAAGAGGGCAACCTGGTCATTCTGCCCTTTAAATGCATTTCCAAGTAGGGAGAGAGCAGGAAGAAGGAGGAACCGTTTCTTTGGAAACAGACAGGGCCACAGAGCCCCATCCTGATCAGATGTGAGAAAGCTTGTCTGCTGGTGCCTGCTGAAACTGACTCTCACTGAAATCAGAAACATTAGGGCTCACTGCCTGCTTCTTCTGTGGGCAGCGGCACTCCCCAGATTGAGAAAGTTTTAAAACATATTGAGACATTTTTTTCCCTTCTTTTTTCATTCTTCTGATTCAGCTGTCCATTGCACCAATTTATTCCCCTGTTGCAAAGAAAAGTCACACGCTTTCTCTGCAGATGCCAGATCTCTGTGGATGTAGATCTCTGTGGAGGTGTGTGACATTGTAGAAGAGTGCTCTGGCCTGCAATGGGTGCAACACCATAAAATGCCCAGACCAAGGCTCCTGCTAGCTTCCAGGAGCAAATTCTGGCTGTTGGTGACAAAGTATGACAGTATCCTTTGTGGTGTGTAATAGGGGGTGCATAACAGTTTCTTACCCTCTGTGGATGAAGGAAAGGAGAGGAGGGATGCATATTACATTGGTGAGTGGGGATTACATATCCTTCTCACAAAAAAAGAGCCAAGAAAGCAATGACTTTATTTCACCAACCTGGCAGTCACTTCCTTGAGTCATGTAAAAAGGTACTTGGAAGTCAGCGTAGTGCTGAAACAGAGAGGAGACTTTTATGTCTGAAGAAGAAGGGAATTCATGCTGAATATGTTTGGACTTTCTTCTCTCAGAATTGTTGCCTGCATAAAAATACTCTTTTCTAACATCAGCTGGAAAGTCCTTTTAAAAGTAAAAATAAAATTTTAATGAAGCTGCTGCTAATGAGAGCTCAGTCAAAAACTGTCAGTTATTACCACAATATTCATTGATGTTTGTGGAGAACCAGAGTATTAATTGACCTTCTGATAGAAGAACCCTGTAGCAGAATGAGAATTAAAATAGAGAAGCTTTTGGACTCCTGTGTTACAATAGAGAAGACAGCTCCAAAGGTCATCAAGACAATCCAAAAAAACTTCCTCTGCAGAGAAGTGAAAGCAATTGGAATAACAAAATACCTTCATATTCAACGCAGAAGTCAAAATGAGTTGTCCTCTAGCAATAAAAAAAACTATGTATGAGATCTAGATAAGGAATAGTGTCCTGCTTTTTTTGCCCTCTATGCATGCCTCTGGGTACCCTCAACATATCTGTAGTCCGTAAATTCTTCTGTATGCCATAGCACCAACAACAGGTTTTTGAGAGCTGTTTTCAGTCAATTTTGCAGTTAAAAAAAAAAAAAGCAATTAAAACCAGGCTGAAACTCAGAGAATCCGGTACTTCTTCTGGAAGTTTGGGGATGGTGGAATTGCTTCAGCACTGCTGTCACAAGTCATAATGACTGCCACCCTGAAGTCCTTCATTATTCCACAGAAAGAATAAATTGTCCAAGGATGAGTAACATTTCTCATCTGAGAGAACAGGAGTAACACTCCACTGAAAAAAAAAGCAAAAGCCTGAGAGAGTAAGACTAATCTGATGAAGTTAAATGAAGTACTTACGCTTAGAAGAGTATTGTGACAGAGTCCATAAAAATGTGTAACCAAGTTGCAGTTGACTTGCCTAATCTATAAATGTCAGGTTTAATTCATTTATTTCACATTGTTAAGAGCTTGTGTACACTGTAATCTACATATAAATTCTAGGACAAATAGCAATCTATAACTCAGCCCTGCCTGACCTTTCTAGAGGCGTGCAGTAGAGTTGCATTTCTGTGAGCAAGACCCACAGACACTGTCTGGTTGTGCTGATGGCACAAGTTACGCAGGTTGTTGTCAGTTTGACTGAAATCTGAAGGAAAACAACTCTAAGCAGAGATTCTCAAATCCCATTTAACTGTGATGAACAGTTCTGTAGTCTTATCTTCCACAAATATAAAAGGCAAATGTACGTATTGTAGGGAAAGCATGAAGTAGGGTAAGAAGAGGGGAAGTCAAGAGCAATGCATTCAAAGATATATCCATCCAGTTGAGCGTATCACCTCTTTCACAATTCCGTGCACAAACAAGGAGATCAAATTTTGGTATATTTAGGCTTTTTATGCAAGTTAATTGCAGAACCCCAGAATGGCTGAGAAAGGCAAAGACCTCTGGGTCCATCTGGCCCAAACCCTGCTCAAAAGCAGACACCCACAGCAGGGTGTCCAGGACCATGTCCAGGCAGCTTCTGATTGTCTCTAAGAAGGAGACAACAATCTCTCTGGGCAGCTTGTGCCAGTGTTCTGTCACCTGCACAGCACAGAAGTACTTCTTGATGTTCACGTCCATTTGCCTTTATGCCCATTGCCTCTTGTCATGGCGCTGAGCACCACTGAAAAGAGCCTGGCTCCATCCTCTTCACACCTTCCCTTCAGGAATTTATACACGTTCATGAGATCTCCCTGAACCTTCTCTTCTCAAGGCTGAACAGTCCCAGCTTTCACAACCTCTCCATACAGGAGAGGTGCTCCCGTCCCTTTATCATCTTGGTGAAGATGGGAGTATACTTACCTGACTCATCGCATATCAAAACTTTCACATAACAGAGAGCTCTAAAAACACACCACATGCATTGAAGGAGTGACAGAATGAAAACTCCCAGCAGTGTGAATTAAATTCCCATCATGGCTGAGAAAGGGTTGAGCTTTTCATTAGGCACCAGGAAACCTAGTGAAATGAATTCTAACAATTGGATTGCTGCCTGCCAAAGTGAGAGCAGTCCCAGCCTCATGGTCATGAAACAGCTTCTGAATAGATCTACATTAGAACAAGCCATGTCTTAAAAGTTATGAATGGGCTGCACTGACCTAGTTTGTAGTGTGTGAAATAGTTGAGATAACTCCCTCTCAAGCTTTCCGAAGTTTATGTGGGCCATTTGAGCTTCATGAGTAACACACTTGGAGAAAAGATAGTGTTTTTCCATGTTTGTTTCACTTGTCTGTGGCTTCCTGCCTGAAAGACCTGATTTATCTCACACTGAAACTGATGCTCTTTCCACACTCTGACTGGAACATAATGTCTCATTCATTTCTACGACTTGTGCTTCTGTGGAAAAGAGTTAGAAGAGTGTTTGTCAGTGACCTGGTGAAGTGGCCATCATTTCAGCAGGACTAGCTGGTTACACACTGGCAATGAGGTCAGTTTGTGCAGAACGGCCTGAGTGCACTGTTGGTCTTTCTTATCCTACTGAGCAGTGCAGCCCTACACAGAGTGCCATGAGATGATCCTTGAGCTGTGCTAACTCCTAGCCTGAGGACAGGGGCTATTCTGAAGAATACAAATTACCCTGGGCCAAAACTGTCCCAGGGATTTCTGCATTGGTTTAAAAGTACACCTGACCAAGTTGCAATGCTGCAGAATCCTTTATGGAGTTGAATTTTATAGACATAACCGCAGTCTGGGTCTGCTTAAAGCAAGCCTCAAACCTAAGTACTGAATACAGGCCTAACTGATGACCTTTCAAAAGAAAAAAAAGGAAGGCACCTTCGTTTTCTTGGTATTATTTAACTCTGCTTGAACAGAAACTTTACACAGGATAGAAAACTGTTTTGTTTTTTTTTCGTAATTAAGTAGAAACTGAAATACTGTGGCTGAAAATTCAAATCTGTTAGTTCACACAGTACTTTGCAGGAAACAATTTGGCCTTGATGCAGATGTTTACAGTTCTGCTGTGGATGTAGGAGCCACTAAAGCAACTGAAATACTGGATGGGAGAAAAAACAGTGCAACAACAGACTGGAGTAAGCCCCAGTTTGTTAGTAGTAATTTTATAAATGGCTTGACAGTCCTTCTGTCAATAGTCTTTTAAATAGCAAAGCATAACTCATTCAGTCTTTTTGAGTAGGATAAGACTTTGTTTGACAAAGCCAATGTCTGTAGCCAGACGTGATCTATTCTGTGTCACCCCTAGCTTAGTGATATATCAAGCCATTGTTGAAATAGCAGATTATTAGAGAAGTTAGAAGTAGTACAAAAGACAGTAGGATAATGCCAGATTTGTGATCCCAAGCTATGTGACAGAATGAGAACAATTTTGAAAGCTTCAGTATCAACCAGAATAGAAATGCAGCTTTTACTATTTTAGTAATAGCGTCATTAACAAACTATCTTTAAACCATACCGAACTACTCAATGTGCTATAATAACATCAATTAAAATACAATAATGAACTTAATAATGTAGTCCATAATGGAAAAAAAAAAATCACATATTAATGTGGATCATCTTCCCATACCCAAGAGAAATATTCCGATGAAAGACACTATAATGAACATCATACTAAACATCTTTAATGTAATACAAGATAGAAATAAGTCAGAGGGGAAAATACCATGGAAAAAGTCAAGTGCAGTCCAGAATGTTCATCAGCTTCTTTACTTGATACTTTGAATACACAAATCTTCAAACACACTGTTAGCAAAACCCAGCCATTGTCCCAAGTCTTTTTGAGCTGCACTTCCAAGTGAAGATCCCTTCAAATCCACTCTGGCCAAAGGCAGGGCATCTGGGAGGCTTCTTCCAGGATCACTGCCTCATATTAATTGGTACTGGTACAACATTGACAACAGGAGGTTTTCTACAAGCCAGTTGAGATAGGTGTGGTGAAACATCTGAAGTTTTTTGTCTACTGTCCTTAGTTTCTACTGAAAGATTACAGGTGTCTAAATCACTTCCAAAAACTTCTGAAAATTGCCTAGAATTGAAAAACATACTTAGAACTACACTTACGGTAAATTTAGTTACAACAAGAGTTAATTTTGTCGTTTCTGAGAGCTGAATTTAAGTTTACATTCAAAAATTCATCTCTAAGACATAGTAAAAAAAATATCAAAAGGTTAAATTCTTATCCTCAGTCTGCTTATTCTGAGCATGTACATTATTTGTAACATCAGAAAGCGTGAGCAATAGCAGCTAGTAAGTGTTTCATCCAGTAAGCAACATGCAAATTTACTAAAAAAGAAGTGCTTTCCTCTCAAAATGAAGGCTCTTTGAAGAAGCACTCAACTCATTTGAAAACAGCAGAATGAAATACACAGTGTGCAGAGAAAATACGTGACACAGAAAGTAAAGAAGGATTATTAGAGTACTTTCATTTAGTGGCTACATGTTTCTTCTCTTAAAATATGCTACTACACTGTAGTTGCTATGTTGTTTTCTGTGCTTGTCTCTGTTTATCTTTCCAATAGTGTGTTTTAACCATTTATACATTTGTTCATTTATGACAAACTTCATTTGTTGCTATTTTGTTATTTTTGCTTAATACTATAATTCCTGATTTTTTTTTTAACGTAGATAGACCTTATTGTGTTTCAAAGAAAAAAGATCTAGTCAGAGATGTATTTAACAAAGTGAAAGAGATTCTCTAATAGGAAGATGTGACTAAGAAAAAACAATATACAGTAATCAGAGAATAAAACTTGCATGAAAAAATACACTGACTGGGAAAATTCGGATTTGCTCTCGGTCTGTATGTGGTGGGAGGAGATACACTTTAGGAGCTACACTGAACACTCCTAAGGAGAGAGATGGAAAATCTTGTCTGGTCTGGTTATGATACAAGAGACATGATGCTACGGAGACGTGGCAGGCACAAGGAAAGCTGTCTGGGTGTGGAGGCAGTGCTGGGAGGCCTAGCAGTCCAGAACAAAACAAGCACCCCTTCTTCCACCTCACTGCCCCACTTCAGTGCACTGGCTGCTCGTGCTTAGTGGTGGGAGGTCAGGGAAATTGGCAGCTGACCTATGCTATCCAACTCCTATCATCCCATCACTTTCTTTAATGAGTATTGAGTGCATATGTCCTTGAGATGATGATGGTGAAGAGTATTTTCAGGTTCTTGAATGTCAGAATAAAATTTGAGAAACATTATCAGCATTAAAGGTCTTTGGTGTTCTTAACACTAGATAGAAATGTGCTACAAGCCTTATTGGATTTGCATCAGCGTTTGTGAGTGATGAAGAGATTGGTGCCAGCACCTTTTGCTCAATTTGCTGCAGCCTTCCGGCTTGTTGGGATTGTTGGCTGATACCCTTACAGTGGCTAGTGGGTAGAAAGCCTCTGTAAACAGACTGTCAAGTTTAATTGGACTGCTTGGTAAATACACTGTTATTAAACAAGGATGTGCTCCTGTGTGGTGTTGAACTGCTCTCCTGGGTCTGGCTGGGGACTTCAGCAGCTCGGAACTTGTCAAGATAAACCCCAAGGTGTCCGCTGTTCCTCTCACCAAATACAATTGCAATTTCATCACTGACGTTATTACCATCAGGACTAAGCTTTAAAACTTGTAGAAGGCCTTTGAGCCCTGTTTGATCAATGCATGGCATAACAGCAAGGCTCTCCAACACTATTAAGCACGTATTGGGAAGTTAGATTGCAGTTGCTGATCCAGGCTGTGACAATGCAGCCAAATGAGCCCTGCTGCTGAGTGTTTGTTTTCTCAAAGCCCTGGGGATGAGTGGCTATGGGCAAATCTTGAGTTCATTAAAATCAAATACGTTCCTGGTGTGCACGATTGCCAAGGAAGGTGATGTAAGTGTTCCCTGGGCAGAGAGCAAGCAGTATGTACGTGTGCCTATGTGATAATGTGCCCACTGCGATTTTTGAGAAAATGTAATGAATTCCAAAAGCCTGACTTTGTGATCTCTGGATGTTATCATGCAGTAATATGTGGTTGTTTGGTTGTAGGTACTGATGCCTGAAGCAGAAATTTTTAGGAGACATTTATTTAATGATAAAAAATGTGTTATCAAGTCAAAGTGCTGATATTAATTCTGTGAGCTAGCCTTCTTGCTTGCTCTGACTGTTCTACCTCACTAGAGATGTGATGTTGACCATAACAAAGGAGTATCAGCATACCCTCCTGGTAGTGATAAATGCTATTCATTCCAAACAGGCAGTTACTTGGAAAGGGTAAGGAATAATTTCAGACTTACACAGAGGAAATTTCTCTGTCCCAGAACCAGCCCTGGAGCCAGCACCAGCTCCACAACCCTCAGAGACTTACCAGCTGGAAGTTCTCATCTCACAGGCTTCCGGTTCAGACAAGTTGAGTAAGATGAAAACTATTTGATTTCTAGTTGTAACATTGCATTTTGTGTTACTTTTTCTTCAAAGATTTGTTCAAAAAGTCAAAAAAAATTGCAGTCTGCTTTGTACACTTCAAGTACTTCTATTTGCTCAGCTTCCTGCCAGAGTGCTGCCTGCTTCATTTCCAGCATCCTTCCTTCAAAGAATAGTATAGCAGTAGAAATTAAGTAAACAAATAAGCCCACCTGCTTTTACTGCTCATACATACCTAGAAATACTTGTGTTGTTGCATTAATCAACTTAGTACTTGAGGAAGAAGAAGGTTTTTGTTTTGCATAGTGCAAGTCACTTCACAGCTCATTTGACTTGGTTTCCGAACAGGTAGTAAAAAGAAGCACTACGCTTCTGAAAAAAAATGTGTTTTTGCTAGTAAAAAGTAGCTACTTTGGCTGGAACAGCTCAGATTTAGCACCATCAGTTTGTAGTGCTGCACATAAACTTTCAGACCCTCACTTGTGGATAGGAAGAATCCAGCTGGCAGCAGCCATACAGGTAAAGGAGACACTTGACAACTTTATGCCTTCTTCAATCACGCTCTGAATGCTGGAGTCACTTGCTCGTATCTCACAAAGCTTCAAACATCTTTACTCCAGATACTGACAACAGGAGATGAATCCGAACTGCTGAAGTGATTGCTGCTCTCTGGCCAAGAATGCACTTGTTTCATGAGTGTGTCATGTTCACAGTGAACCGAGCCCAGAAATAAATCTCTCTTCGTTTTACATCTCCTGTGCTAAAGTGCAGGAAAAACAGAATTGCAGGCTGAGCTAAGATAACGTGATCAAATCACCGTATAGAGACCAGGAAGCAATGGAAATGGCAGCATGGTCCTGTCTGTCTCTACAGCTGAAGCAAGACCAGCTTGCAGGCTCTTTTGCACCTTGATGCAAATAAAGGCTGGCATCCCGGGGACCTTAGGAAGCTGCCTGTGGCAGGCTCCCAAGCCATAGGTAGGACCGTAGCTAATTCCAAGGAAAGGCTGGCCTTACACTTATGGTGCAGCTCTAATGTCTGGGGGAATGGCCTTACCATCAGTGAAAGTATATTTAATAAACCATATTTGAACAAATGCCAGACATATTTTTGTGGTTTTATTTCAGTTTTTGTTCTGTTTTAATATAAATAATAATTATCACTTGTGGAAACACGAATAGGTTCTTTGTTGTATAAAACAGAAAAGGACACACTATATCCTGCAAAGAGGACCTGAAACTGCTGAACCCTTGACAGTATTGGACTAGAAGATTCCTTATGCATGCAGCTGTCTCCAGGTGTTTCAGTAGAGTCTCTTACTCTTCACAGAAGTCTCCCTTTCCTGGAGGGCAGAGCTGATGCCACCTCACCTGCTTTGCTCAGTCACCCAAAACAGAAGTTAGACCAGAACCCAGGCATATTTTGACCCTAATGAACTGTATTGCCCACATTGCTGGAAAGATGAAAACAGTGCAGAACCAACCATGCTCAAAAATAAACTGTATTTTAAATGTCTATTAACGGTACTAATTAGTTATTTCTGATTTGCTGGATTTAATCCAATAAATTTTGGCAAGTCATTGAATATATTCTTTCCAGAATCAAATAAGCATCCATCATTCAAACTAGATGCAATTGACAGCTCATTATATCTAAGTGACTACTATTGATTAGCAAAACCCAGGCCAAGAGTTTGCAAATCTCTAAAATTCATCACCCGGCTTTCAGAGGCACCAGGTATTCAGCCCTGTTAGCCTCAGGGGAGTCTGGCAGCAGCTTTGCACTTCCCAGACTCAGGTCATTTCCTTGACTGGATAAGTGTAGATTTATAAACCTACACTTCCATTTAAAATTGCAATATGCTTGCTAAATCCATGCCATTTCAAGAAAATAAAAGATCGAAACCATAAGGTAGGCTAATGGACTTTAGAGAACTGCGCTAGGCACATTTTTCATGTTGCTTTTCTAACCCCAGTCTCCCTGTGGTCCCCTTCATGGGGTGGATCTGTCAAATCTAGGCAAAAAGACAACTCTGCATGGAGGGAGGTGGAGGCTAGTGAGGAGGGGGCTGCACCCACACGAGGACAACTGGCCCCGGGGCACTCCATGCTTTCTTTTCTCTCTCTTTCCTTGGAGAAGCCCCAAACCAGCCTTCCCACACCTGATCAGGAGAGATAAGGTAGCATTAATGCATTTTTTCACCTGATCTGTGCTGTCACTGTGAGGTCAGGCAATGTGCTGGATGTCAGCACTCACTCACACAGCAGAGGAACAGGTTGTAGGGGAGGGCTGTAGGTGCAGCTGAGGCCAAAAAGTCACAAAACAGCCCAGGTCAGAAGGGGCCTCAAAATACCACCAGCTCCAACTTTCTGTGGGAAAAGGGTGATAGATGAGAATATCAAGCAACCTGTTCAGTCATATCTTGAAAACTTCCAGTGACAGGGATTTCTCCACATCCCTGGGGAAGTTGTTCGAGGGATCAACTGTTCTCTCAGTAAAAAAAAAAATTCTTCTATCAAGAAAGAATCACTGTCTTGGTACAATTTGTACCCATTACCACTTGCTCTTCCGTGTGGCTCCTTGTGAAGAAAGAGCCTCTGTCCTCATTATAGCCACACTGGAATAATGTGATAAAGCCTCCCCTAAGCCTTCTCCCAAGTGAAAAGCCCTAACTGATTCAGTCCTTCACAGCCTGGTCTCTCCGGCCTTTTGACCCTTTGTGACTTCCCTTTTGGCCTTCTCCAGTCAGAACAGAACAGAACACTGTGCACCGGAGCAGCCTGATGAGTGGGATGATAACATCTCTCTCTTTGCCACTAGTTATCCTGTTAATTTCCATGCAGAAGGTGGTCCCTAGTCTCAAAGCCCACCCCTCAGCCCTCACATTAGGCTCAGTGGGAGCATAACATGGGAGGACAGCCAGCAGACGTCTCAGGATGAAGTGTGTGACCACTGCTTACCTGGAGAAGTGATGATCCAATTCCTTCCATAAATTACCCCAAACTGCACCTGACCCCAAAGGAAAACAGTCAGATTATACATTTTTTCACTGAGGAACAGAAAAGGAGGCTATATTACAAAATACTAATATTTTTAACTAATAAAATCTGACAAAGAATATGACTGAATATTCTGGCAGAATAAGAAAAATTGTGCTAACTCTAACGGCACTAGCGCTCATGTAGCTCATTATGAAGATGATACTGTAACAGTGCTGCCATCTGCAGTTTCACCTTCTGCTTGTGAACTTCTCTGCTTTCAAAAATTGTTGCAAGAGCTGCTACTGTCAAAGTCAACTTGGTGTAACAGAGCTTTTCCCCTTTTCTGTGACCTTGGTAGTAATTAAGTGTCTCATTCTCACAAGGAAAAAACATGAAGCATGAATAGGACCTGCCAGCCTATCTGCTGATTTATGGGTCAAGTCTCCAGTTGTCCACAGACAACATTTTTACAGCTCTGGTTAAGAAGCCCCGCTGATCTAAGGATCTCACAAGAAATGTGTGTACAATGAATTATCTAAAGATTATAATTCAGATGATCCTTCATGATTCATATCACCCTCTATTAAATAACAGTTTTAGAAGTCTAACCAGGGCAACGCAGGCTGACAAGTTGTGATATTATGCTGTATATGGTAAGTGAACAGGGTAGCAAATTTGGGTAAGCAGTATTTGGTCCCAATTTGAGATGTCAGCAGAAGGCAGAGGCTTGAGGAGATACAAGAGACAAATGAGCACCATTTCAGGATAAATGCTCCCCAACATCTCGCACACTACTTCTTGTGGGTCTGAATCTGCATTAATTTCTTTCCTTACTTGAGTAAAATTTTCCAGCAAGCTGTCTGCAGTAAAACCCCAGCCCCCAGTATAACAAACTTGTCCTGCCTGCTCTAGCTTAGGAAAAACCGAGGGCTACCCGGTGTTCTCAAAATATATATGGGGTGGATTACATGATACAAGCACATGTAAAAAGGTGTGGTAAAGTGAATACTGTTTTCGCATTTGGGGTTAATCTTCTGTTAGCAAAGGCTTACTGCATCTGCAGTTGACAAGATTGGGGACCTGGAAATACCTGCTGTGTCCTGTGCCCTCCAAAATGTCTGTCTAGCAAATCAGGGCTGTAGATAGCACCTGTCTGCCATGGATAGTAAAAAGAAACACAGGCAGCTTGAGTAGTGGGAACTGGGAAATGCTAAGAAAACCAAATGCACACACACACACAAAAAGAGCAAATTACAGCACAGATTCTCACATTGGCTAAGTGTCACATTGCATTTTTTTTCAAGCAGATGCATGACAGCAATCTCAGCCTCTGAGCATGACATATACCAGGAGACAATCTAAAAATGTAATTACCCACTTTTAGTCTTTACCTCAGCATATCCCAGTAAAATGGCTCTGCTTTTTTCTGTTCACACTTCATAAGCTGATGGGACTTGGTCAGTACCACAGCCAGGGCTTCCAGGGATCCCTTTTCCTACCTGGGTTGTGCCTCCATGCATCCTTCTGTGTACCTCTTGCAGAGCCCATGAGAAGCTGCCTCAGGTTGTGGAGGCTGTGCAAGGCCTGTCTAGGGACCCCAGGACCCAGATGATCTGGTTCTGGAAGAAATTATCCATCAGGTATTGATGCGATTCATATAGCCCATCAGGTATTGATGTGATGGTTTTTCCCATGTGCATCAGCTGCCACACATGTGTGAGGGTTGAAGGCAGTCTTTACAGTCAGATGTACTTGCCCTACTGCTGGAAAGTTACCTGGAAAATGGAGTGAATTTACAGGATCTTCAGGTTCTCTTTTTCTAGGAAGTATGGATGGGGCTTTAGGGCAGAATGCATTAAGTCATGGGGACCCGTTAATTCCCCAATGACTCCTTACCTTTGCTACTTCATCGGTCACTCATTGTGATCATCCTGACTCTTGGGTTTCAGTGCTCATTTCAAGAGGCCATTAGTACATTTAACAGCACCTGACGGTGGCATGGGATGTGAAAAATCCAATGGATTCCTTCGTACTATGCCCACTCTTGGACCATCCTGGCAGTAAACTGGTTTCTGGTATTTGATTGAATGGATTTGGGTTTGGACAGTGAGCCAAACCACGGTTTCAGACCCTAAGAATGTGGTCTCCTGATGTTGCTCATCAGACTGCCTGAACCTGAGCTAACCCTGATATTTTGCCAGTGCCCACTAACACGTACTGTTTTAACTCAGAGGTTTGGAATGGACCAATTTAGTCTATTTGCTATGAAGCCCATAGGCCATTATTATCTCTCAAATGTAGAGGCTGGTCTTTTGGAGGGTTATGTTCTCCTAATCAAATATGGCATATGCCACAAGCCAAAATGATGGTGTTACACCACTCTCTAGTTATAGGCCACTCACTGGCTCTTCAGTCTCAGCTTCTTTAATGATCACTCCACACAGCTACTAACTCTTCTACTTGAACCAGAGAATCGTATGAACACTGCCCTCTCTGTCTGTTATAACTCAATATCTTATATGAACACGTAGCACCCCTACTCTGTACATTCGTACCTTTCCCTCCTTTCCAGAAAATTCAGTAAATGTCTCATCCTCCACTCTGCATGTATAGCCAGGGTTGCTCCTTTCCTTGTTCAGAATTCAGCACTTTTTCTTCTTAAACTTCAGGTGATTAGTGATTGCTCAGCTCTTTAATTTGTCTAGACCTTTCTGCAAGGTCTTTCCAGCCTTCATCAGCAATTCCTCACAATTTAGTATCATTGAAATAAAGCAGGAACCCTACAATCAGTTGCACAGGTAACCGTCCAGATGGGTCTTGATTATCTCCAAAAAAGGAGACTCCACAACCACTTTGGGCAACCTGTTCCAGTGCTCCATCACCCTTACTGTAAAGAAGTTCTTCTGCATATTAGTATGGAACTTCCTATGTACAAGTTTTAGGCCATTAATCCTCATCCTATTGCTACACACCACCGAGAAGAGCATGGCCTTATTCATTTGCCTCTCACCTCCCCTTAAATATTTATAAACATTTAGAAGATTCTCCCTCAGTCTTCTTTTCCCCAGACTGACCAGACCCAGGTTACTTAGCCTTTCCTCTTATGTGAGGTGCTCTAAGCCCTTTATTAATTTTATGGCCCTCTGCTGGTTTCCTTTTAGGAGATCCCTGTGAAATGGCATTCAAGTGCAACCAGCTCTTGTAGGTCTCCTTACCATATCAGAGGCCCATGGGCTGGGGAACTGGCCCTTCACTGTGCTAAGTGGCCAGCCCCACAACTGTGGGACAGTGCAAGGGGCTGGGGAAATGCTATAAAGGCACCCCTGACCACACCAATCATTTCTTGAGGAGTAGAATAGAGCATCTTGACATTGCACACAACATGAAGGAGGAGCCAGAGGTTGGAGAGGAGACGGATCAAGATGGTTTGGCAAAGAAAAGTGAAAAAACAGAGGGAAAAATGGACAAAAGGGAGCAGCTGTATGTACATAAGCTGCTGGTCACCACGGTTGTCTCTGTATTTGATCAGTGCAGGCTGTCGTGTGCATGTGTCTGTGTGTGCATTTGCATGCATGTCCATGTGCACACCTCTTTGTGTGAGTGCATGTGCCCAGTGGAAGCAAGGCTCAGACTTGCTCCCAGCTGCCCAGAGCCGTGCAGCCCCTTAATGCCAGCATCTATGCCATCCAGATACAGGCTGCCAGACTTTTGGAAAGAAATCATGCTTCAACTCACTTGGAAAACATAATTCCACACAATAAAGCTGTAATCCCTCTTGAAAGCTCTTCACGTTCTCAGCTACAAAACCGTCACAATCATGAGCTATGCCTTTTCACCAGCAATGAGCAAGAGTTTGCATGCCATGCTGCACTTGTAACAATCTGCACCAGCGGAGCTGACCTACTGTTGCTGTTG
>JAOWBP010000001.1:97152480-97166812 GCA_028571105.1 Tragopan temminckii | reverse complement strand
GTCGTCAGTCATCACTGTCACTAAGGTTTCCATCGCTCTTCCCAAGTCATCTGCCATGTGGAAAAGGCTCCCTACATTGTGGCCTGAAAAAGAAAGGCAAAGAAGAGGATGTTAAATGAGAAACAAACATCTCATGGAAAAGGCCAAGTACAAGATGTGTCACTCTCCAGGAACGGCTCACCGTCATCCCCAGCGCGGTACGCTACAGAGTGCTGTTTCCAAAAGTGTCCTGTATGAGCATATGTCATCATTAGCAAAAGCTGCCAACTTCCTGAAACACTTAACAGCAGCTCTGGCTGGAACAGCTAGTGTAAGCTACATTGACAATAAGCCAGCGTGTCTGCATTCCAACAAAAATTCCCAGTAGTGAGGAAACCGTATTATAACAAATGTTCACCAAAAGCCGTCATTACAACCAACAATATCACTGAAAACCTTCCAACTGGTGGTGCAAGTGTTTGAGTGTTCAATGTTCTATCAAGGAGAAAAATAGAAAACAGATCAGCAGTAATTAACTACTTTATTAAAGGCAAGAAGTCCCAGCAGGATGACTGCACTGATATCTGGAACAAAGTAAATGGCTGCAGTTTACTCAATCTCTTCAGTAATAGTTTCTGTAATGTCCTCTGCCTTTCAGATAGCAGTCCAGCAGAACTAAGATGCCCAGTTATCAAGTAACTACACACAGGCCTCCCACAGAGAAGTGACAAATAAATGCAGACTACAGTTCTGAAGACAAAATCTGTAACTTCTTCTCACACTCATTTCACCAAGGGAAAGTTAAAGGTCACAATGCTGATCAGCAGTAATAAATTGCTTCAACAAAATTAGAGACTAAACAGACGTGAAGGTAGGGGGATTAAACTGCTAACTGCTGTCAGGTTAGGCACTTGGCACACCCTGCTGGTCTCTGGCTACTGTTCAGGAAATGTTGGGTCTCCTCTAAGCCCTGTGGCAGTTCTGCAGCCCTCTACCACTGTCTGAAACACCCCTGATACATCTCAAGTGACAGAGATCATGGTTCAAGCAACCGAAGCTCACCTGGAGCCTCCTTCCTGAAAGTGTATGACTGAAGAGGGAATATGGCAGAGATCTAGACACCCTAAAGGATAAGCATCCAATTCAAGATTCCTTGCAAGGACGTGGAGAACAAGCAGACAAGTCTCAAAAGCTGCAGAAGGAAATTGTATTCCACACGGTACATAATTACATTATCGAACTCATCGCCACAGGCTGATGTAGAGGCCAAACATATAAATGAGTTAAAAAAGGAGTCAGAAAATAATCACAGAAGAAAGATTTATTTAGATGCGAAGAAGTGCATGTGACCTCCAACTCCTGAAAGTCCCAAGCAGCAGAGTGCCAGCAAGTGGAAGTATTTAACAGCGGAAGCATCACTCAATAAAACTCCACGTTGCTATGGCCTGAAGGGTTTGATTTACTCCCTGAGAGTACTTGCAGTAAAGTATTTTCTTGGGAGAGCACTGAAGGTGCAACGCTGTCTGCCCATGGCTCTGCTTCCCAGGAATGCTTTGTGCTAACTTGCATGCTGGGCCCTCACCACAGTCCACAAAGAAGGAGCACCTGAATGAATTCAGGACATGACCAGAACACCCAAGATGCACCTTTCATGAAACTCACTACCTGTGCCCTGCAGAAGCCTGACTAAGCCAGGCTTAAGCCAGTTAATACTGCCCACTTACAGGGCTGCCGTCCCTCCTGACACAGCTGTTGTCTTGAACAACAAGAGCAACCCTTTCCTGTGAGACAAATCACACTTACCAACACAAGCTGGAAGAAAAGACCATTCTCTTCCAAATGTTCAAATATTGCGATAACCATGCACTGCCAGCATTTCTACAGCGCACAGAAGCTTGGAGTGACATTACTTAATATTCACCAGCATATACAGAGTGCAAAAAAGATGACCTAAGAAATGTCCACAGAAGTTTCTTTCTTCTGGAGAGCTACTACCACTTTTTACCTTCACATACATGCTAATTTTTAAGTGGTTCTTTTGAATGTAGCATTCCTTACACAAAACTATCCCACATCTAAGCAATAAATGCTCATCCATTTCAGAGTGAGCTGTGCAGCACATGACACAGTGCCCAGTATCAAGACAAAGAAATACCTGGCTCTAATGCAATGTTATCTCCTTTCTTGCACTAATGTACAGAAAAAAGAGATGCATCACACAGTAATTTCATATAAAAAACATTAATGTACAGTCCTCCTCCTAATCCTATGCAAGAACTCGTCATTCGCTCATAAACACGTCAAGAAACAGCATATGAAAAATTCCTGCCAAGTTTTGGTCAAAACATAGCTTAGATCTAAGGGATAATATTTCTTGCACCAGGCAGGCTGCAATTAAATGCTAGCAAGAACTTTAAGAAGCAATTGTAGTAATGGCCCTCAATCTTCATTTACCCCTATTACAGTGCAATCCCTCTGGCTGAGATCAATCCAGGAAAAAGAAAATTTGACAAAGTCAAAGGAAAGCAATAATTTTGGATTGGAGATCCTCTGGTAAACTGAAACATAACCGTCACTGGCCTGCTCTACTTATACAAAGCTCTGATATGCTTATGTAGCAAATGGTACCAGAATAACACTGGTACAAACTGACTATTCTGCAGCATCCCTACAAACATACTGATTCTGGAAGCTCCTGTCAAGCAACCTCTAGCTTTAAATATCATTCTTCCTTGCCTGCAGCACACTACAGACATGGGGCTGAAGGGTGCTGGGGGCTGTTACCAGGTAACCTGCAGAGAGAGCAGACATTACTTGAGGGATGACTCGTTCAGGTTCATAGTGATGACTTATTCTAGAATCAATACCAGACTTTTCCAGGACTCCAAGGCCACTCATTTCGATTTCATTCTCATTTCGAGAAAGAGTTATCACCCAAACTGCAACCAAACTGCAAAAGCCCATCTTCAGAAAAATTCAGTACTAGTTAATACTATTTTGTTCTGTCAGACACAGAGCAGTAAAGGTAACAAAAGCAAGCTGATTTTATAGGAAAAGTCTAGGTCTAGAAAGAGTAACTTAAATCAAAAGAAAATATAAGCAAGTCTTTCACAAGTCTGTCACAGCAGGTACAAATTGCTAAATTGTTCAGGCAACTGAAACACAGGCCAAGATGGATGCAGAGATCCCTAGCTATTCTTGCAATGCATAAAAATTATGGGCATGTATGCTAGTGCTTTTTTCTTCTCTGTTAATTGCTGCCATATTTTTGAGATAACCACGCTTCGAATCTGCTCTCCCTCCACAAAAGCTGTGCAGCGTTACGCTGGGGTGATTAACCAGATATGAGTCCCTCTCTGTGTTCTGCCTGTACCATGGGTCATAACTTCCTCTGCAGAAAAGCAGAACAATTGTGCTCCTTCTCCTGAGCCATCTGAGTTTACAGTTCAGAGCACGACCATAAACCACTGCTGACTGCAGTTTATGTTAACAGCTGGACTGTAAAGTCCATCAGCCTTGGCTCTGCGGTCCCAGGACAGCATGGGAAGGGAGGATGAGCCAGAAGAGCACACAGTTTGGCCGTGCCCCAGTCAACCCTTAGCTGGACATCACTGCCCCGCCAGCAGTTTGGATGTACATGAGAACAGCAGAGCTCTGGGTGATGGTGGCCCAAGAGCTGCTGCCTGTGCCCCTGCCAGCCCAGTGCCCCGGGCTGCCCTGAGGTGGAGGAAGAACGAGGTGAGGGGGGGCTTTCAATTGGCTCTGAGCTCACTGCCCCCTCGTGACATTGTTTGTTCTGCAGCAGCTAGAATTAAGCCTTCCACTACTCTGTTACATCAGGTGCTTCTGTATTTATTCACTGACGTCCACCGTGCTTCAAGTCTGCTCTTTTTAAAGACCTGTCATTGCTTTGCATTTCGCTGTCTGGGGGAGAGGTGTTTACTGCTGAACTATGTTAGCGTTAATGATGCCACGAGCCCCGGAGCATCTTTGCAACACAAAATAAAAGATGAAAGTCCTTCTTTCTTACCTTGGGCTCCCTTGTAACAGCACCAGAGGCAGATTGAAAAGCAGCCTAATTTAGATTCATGATTCTTCACCTGCTTGCACAGAAGAGTGAAGCGTTTCACAGGTTTCCTGCAAATTCTGTGTGGAAAGCTATCATGTTTGTGGGTACACAGCTCAGGCTGGAACCTGGCTGCCCTTGCTCTGGGGCACCTTAGCTTCTGAGCTCCTTTCCAGTGGCAGACATGACCTGAGCAACCTTCTGAATGATGCAGCAAAAATGTATCAGGGTTAAGTGCTGGGAGTGGAGGGGTGGAGTCACTTGCACAAGGGAGTAAAAGATAGGACAAGATTGCAAACAGTTGAAAACAACACACAATCACAGAATGGCTGGAGTTGGAAGTTACCTTAAAGATCACCCAGTGCCGACCCCTGCTGTGGGCAGGGCTGCCCCCCACCAGCTCAGGCTGCCCAGGGCCCCATCCAACCTGGCCTTGAGTGCCTCCAGAGGTGGGGCACTCTCTAATCCACTGCCTCACCATCAAATGAGTAAAGAATTTCTGCCTAACATCTCACCTAAATCTCCCCTTTCTGTTTAAAGCCATTCCCCCTTGTCCTATCACTATAAGCCCATGGAAAAAGTCTCTCCCCATCCCTTCAAGTACTGGAAGGCTGTAATGAGGTCTCCTTGGAGCCTTCTCTTCTCCAAGACGAACAAGCCCAACTCCCTCAGCCCGTCTTCACAGGAGAAGTGTTCCAGTCCCCTGATCATCTCTGTGGCCCTAACATACGCAATAAATTCCCAGTACTGTATATGTAATGAATATACCTTCTATAATGCCTATTATCGACCTAAGAGCTCAAATTAACTGTTTCCATATAGCTTTTTTTTTTTGAACACTTGCTTCCTTACCTGCTGTGAGACTGAAACATAAGACACAGTCATTTTTAATTAAGAAGCAAATGAGAATAATACTCTCCCTAAAGCACTTAGAAAAATATACATCATAGCTTTACACTCATTATTATTAATATTTTTAATATACTTTCACCAAAGGCATTAAATCCATTCTTTTTTTCTTTTTTTTTTTTTACATTAAAGCTGAAGAAGTTTTATCCATGCTGTAGGCACTAAAAGATTGAAAGACGTTATTTAAGAAAAATACTACTGCAGTCTTTCAATTGCAGCAGCATCACTCAAAGTGGGCAAGGAGAGTATTAGCTGATACTTGTAAAATGGAGGGAATACTAATACAAGAGTGTTCGCTTTGAAAGTGAGAGATCCTTATTTCTGCGGACAGTAGCTCCATCATTTCTGGTCACAAACAGAATGATGTGTTCCATATCTGCTGAATTTGCTTTAGAGGCGATACTGGAATTAAGGCCCTTGGGTGAGGGCACAGTAATTGAATATCAATCTCCCAGTACAGCCTGTCACAGAAATAAACGTGGAGTACTCAGCCTCCAATGAATGGACAGAACGTAAATTAAGAAAGCCCAGAGCAGCACGGTCTCTTTTCAGCAGCACAGACTTCTAACCCTTTCCCTACAAAAGAAAAATCCTTTCTGTTGGTGGCTTGAATTTTGATGCCCTTATTCATATTGAGTTAATGCCAGGAAATCCATGGGATTACACATGAAGACAATACCTAATGTGCGAAATGGGATCAAAACCTGGCCAAGTGGGTTTAAAATTGCATGATCTGACAATGCACAAATGGATTCATGCATAAAGTAAAAGCTGTTCTGTAACTTACCTCATATACTCCACGAGCACACAGAGAACTGTGCTTTATATTCAGCTCTGCAAGTTACTAAAGCACTCTCTGGAATCATCAGTGAGCACAAACACAACTGGAGGGCAGTATGCAATTCACTGAAGAAGTCAGTGCTTTTAGGGTTATGCTGATAGAATGCGAGCAGGTAAAGACATGGCCATTTTTCTACCTTCATATTGTTAATTGTATCACATGTCCTCAGCAGCAGAACTTTCTCCTTTTTCTGCACAATACGCATACATATGAATGAGGATAATGGAAATCAACAACCTGTTTTGCTGAACTGGAGAACAATTCTCAGACCATACGTGAAGGGCTGGATATGAAATCAATTTCACACCATTTCTGAACTGGTGCAGACTGATGACATGCCAAGCACCCTTTTTCATTCATTTGAAAGAACCTGACCTTTGAGGGCAGATGTAATCTGCACCGAGGATCTCACTCCTCCAAATACCTGTCCAAGCCGCTACAGCAAATGCAGAGAACCGCTGTATTTCAAGGCATCACATCACAACAAATCCTGGCTTACCCAGTGTAGTGTGTGGGTGACTGGGGGCTCACAAGAGCTCAGCCAAACACCCAGTGTAGTGCATTTTCATGAGCTCGCCCTGCTGCACAGGAAAGGACATTTCACAGCTACCTGCAACTGCACTCAGGCAGTCCCTGAATATTTTATCTTCAATAATAATTTTCCCTGAGAATTCATCTTTGAAAGCATTGTCTCTGGTTGGAGAGTGAAGAGCAGCTTCACAGAGGAAAAAAATAAAGGCCTTCTGGAAATACTTTAAAGGGGGCTATGACAACACACCACAATACATTTTCCTCCATTAACGACGTACAAATGCGTCAAAACAACCATGTCCAAAGCGCCCACTCAAAACCACTGTCCATTCACTGAAAGCAACGCTGTGGATCTGGTGAACATTAGTAGCATTCTTCATAGTGCAACAGTGTATCAGTAAATTAAAACACCTGAATCTCTTGTACCTCTCAACTCCCACTGCGTTGAAGAAAAAGAATAGACTATCTAATTTCCGCGGTTCACGGTTGGTATACTGGCGCACAGATGTAAATAAAACTGCGAGTATGTAAACAGAACAGTAAGGGACATGGGTCTCTCTGTTTTGTTTACACGCAGGAAAAGCAGAATGTAAGTCAATTACAGCAGCATTTTTTGCTGACCACATTTGTCACACAAAGGTTTACTTTCAACGTATTGCTTTCTCCTCCCCGTCCCCGAATTCCGTCTTCGGGAGGAAAAGGCACGCTCCTGGGCTAACGCTGCCTCTGTGGAAAGTTGAGAGGTACGCTGCTGTTAGAGCACACGTGGGAAATGCACTCAGCAAAACCAAACAAAACTAAAACCACAAGAAGACAATCCCCGCCCTTTAACAAACCCAAGCAAACCGTGCTGCTGTCACACGCATGCTGGGCACAGAAAGCAAGATGTGACAAACAGAAGCCATGGCAGTGAGCTTGCATCTCACTAACCTCTCTCACTGGCTTTCCAGGGGCATTTCTTCCTTTAGGAACAGAGAGAGGAAGTGGAAAAAATATCAGAAGAGAAAAAAAAACAACAACACACACATGAATATATTCTTCATACCATGAAAGACACTTCAGTTTCCATTTAGGAACTTAATATAAAATAACTGCATTTGTGCTTTAAACAAAGACTGAAAGTACATTGAAATCCACTGACAATTCTGAGCTGATTTATTCAAGAACAGTTCTGTAATCTGCTGTTTGGTTTCAACTCAGCAAAAACACTTGAGAAAACCACTAAAACCAACACACAGCCCTTTCAGCTGAGGATAAGGATGAAAGAGAAAATCTGATTCATATTCTGGGCATGCACATTTTGTCAATTTGTGTACTTCTAATTAGCACTGGTGGTAAAACCATGTTTATCCAACTTCAAAATTATTTTACCTAAACATATTTTATTATTGCCTACGTATGTATGTACATAGGCAATGTACCCATATATACACTCATATATACACATATGTGTACTCACATACATTTTACACCCAAAGCCATTAGACAGAATATTACTATTCTCACATTCAGGATAAATAGAGAAGGTATTTCCAACAAGTCGATCCGCATGCATTTAACAATGAGAGAGCAAAGGCACAAAGAAGGAGAAAAATGAAGTAAAAGGGAAAAAAAGGAAAGTTTCTCAACACTTTTAAGTTGCAACAACAAAACCAAACAGCCAGTAATGACTTCAGCTGAAAAGATGTCCCTTACGAACCTTCCTAGAAGCCACACTTTGATGCAACAGTTTCTTCTCAAACACTTGTTGCGGTGTATTTTGCTTTAAAAAAAAGAAAGCTGGGTGCAAATCAACTGCTGAAACACTTCCCCCTGTACCCATTCTATGTCCAGTGACAATAAACACTCGCCATCTCCAGAAGCCGTATTCCATTGCTACTGGTACATTCTTGAAGCACTGGTACTGCCAGACCGTGAGTCTTAGGCAGAAGAGTCTCTAAGGCAGATACTGTTTAAGAAAGAGAATGATCTTTGCCCCAGAGCTGCTGCAAATAATGTAATTGTGAATGTTACGAGACAACAGGGGGAGAGAAAGCTATGTGAGAGAGAAGACACTGGTGAGCGTAACAGAGACTGTTGCTGTCAAGTTTTGGAAGGTATCATGGCCTGCAGCAGAAAGGCAGGGAAAGAATATGATAAATACGTTTGCAAGTGTTTTACAAAGAGCAGAAAAAGGGTCAGCAACCTCATGCATCTATGCACTTCTAGATCAAAGCCCGAGCACAAAGCATCCACTGAACTGCTCCTCTTCCACAGAATGCAGGAGAGGGGCAAGCTGTAGACAGGAGAGATCTGCAAACAGTACTTCTTTCTTAAAAGTCGATTGAAGTGTTGTGACATTTATTAATGTATTCATAGTTTACAGGACTGAGTACTCAATGTCAGAAAGGATCTAGCCCTCCATATCACTACTGCAGAACTCTGCAGAGCAGCTCAGCCGCTACATACACTACAGCACTCTGCCCAAAGAGAGCCATAAGGAATCTCAGTCACCTGGGCCAAGCGATGTGCTATGTAGAACCACAGCACGGAGGGAGGGAATACGCTCCAGAAGGAGCCAAGCTACTCAACTGGAAGAGTATTTCCAGAATTCCCTACAGTGTAATTACTCCAGCGTATTCTTCTGATTCAGCACACTGTGGAAAGAAAAGTCTGAGTCATGAGGCGTTTAGCTGCCAGAATAAGAAAAATTCTGTTATTTGCAGTGACCAAAGCTGCTAGTCCCACTTACAACATTATCCCATTCATGCCAAAGCAACAGAGGCTGGTTGATGCAAGACTGAGAGAAAAGAATGTGCCTGGTATGCTTCTATGTGAATGAGATAAAAGTAAAGTATAACTTACGCTATTCTTAGTGCCATTTATTTAACGTCATGGGATCTTGTAATGTCACTGCACAAGAAAACATCTGTATTAAGCAGTACTGTGTTAAATAATTATGGTGAATGCTGATCCCTCTCTAGGGGTGTCCATGTAATGCCACAGCCTTGTAGCTCTTTGAAGCCACCATGGTCTCATTTCTAACCACGCCATTGCTCCCACTTCCAGAAGGACTGCTCTGCACTGACATCGTGAGGAACTCATACTGAGTTCGGTAACTCAAGAACTGTCTTGAAATTCACTTCTGAGTTTCACTCAAAATACCATTTGCCACAAAACCAGAACTACAAAATAGTCTGTTCCACCATGAGATCCACCTGCAATGATGCAAACTCTTTGTCCTCAGTGTTGCAGGAGAGACGAATTTGACTTTAAAAACACTACCCTGCCAATCTTACTTTCTAATTCCCAGGAGATTCAGGCACCCAGGCACAAACACAGTGTGAAAATGTTTTCCTCTGTGGCCCATTATCTAGCAGGGTCAAATAAACCACTGAGGTGGTATTTAATAGTAGATTTCCACTAAATGTCAGACCTCTGACTTTGACATCTGTTATGAGTTAGCACAGCAGCTGTCTTGAGCAGCTGCAGCAGTTGTGAATTTGCTGGGAGCAGCAAAGTAAAGCAGGAATGGATGGGAAACCTCATACGCTTCAAGGAAAGAAAAACTACTTAGGGACAGCAATCATCAGGTATTCAGCAACATTTTCCTCCACAGAAATCAAATTGCTTTCAGCACCTACAAAGTTTTCAGCTGTGCAAAAAGCACGGAGGTCCTGCGCTACTTAGGAAACGCTAAGAACTGCCAAGAGGTTGAACTGAAGAAACCAAACACCTATAAAAGGTACAAAGGAATATAAGCTACTTCATCTGAAATCCGCTCATGAAGATCTGTGACATAATTTGTTTAATGCATGCTTTTCTAAAATACATTCAAAACAAATGTCATGAAGCCTTGATGTCTTTTTCAGAGCACCAATATATAACAAAGGTTTGGTAAATACCATAATCAAAACAAATCTGTCTCCAGGTGAGTGAAAATTAACCAATACCATATAATTTATTGCTTTGTTTCAGAAGGCCAAAATAAAAGCTTCATGAAGCAATATCCTGTTTAATGTATTGACAGTAACTTCCCAGGCTTTTAATATAACCTCAGATTTCCTCCATTTATTCCAATTTCAGGTTATTTGGGAGAATGCTTTCTCCTTCCTGGATTTTATTTTTTTATTCTCCTCTCTTTCAGACTAAGAAGATTTTGCTGTGTGCATTATGTCCTTTGTAGCTCTTCTGAAATTGCATGATCTATTAATACCATAGCAGAACGCTCTTTCCACAACATTAGTATAGAAAAAAAAACAAAGTTATTTCAAATCCTAGTCAACCTTGCACATTTAATCTATCATCCTGCTATTCTGAACTTTTAGAGATGGTATGCATTCTGAGCAGTTGCATTTAATCCACATGGTTTGAATTCAAGTTTTAAATAATATTTCATGAGCTACTGCATCAGAAAGCACTTTGAAAGCCAAACTAAGATGACTGTGTTTCTTGCATCAGATAATTTTTTAAGTCTGCTTAAAAAAATAAAAGAATTAATGTCAGAAAATTTAATCTTGATAGATTTGTGCTTGTTGCTTGTTTATTGCTTTGTTTCCTGAATATCTACAAGTGGCTTGAGATTTTATGCTGCCTGTCGTGTAAAGAAATAAAATAGCGCTTCCACCACTTCTGAATCCTTATCTTATGCTGCCTTCTCAGGCTGCTCTGACACTATAGATATAGTGATACAGAGATACAGATTTGCACGTCTCAACAGCAAAATGGCCCTCAATTCAGTGTTTTGCTGAAACTAATCAGCTTTGCTTCCTTTTCCCCCATCTCCAGTCTTGTAAATTACAAGTAGGATCCCAGAAACCTGTGGAAGCTGCCTGCACATGGATGGCACCATCTTATAATGACATTCCAATCCCGGCTGTGGCAAAGTATCTCTTGATGTAAGCTTTGTTTATGCAGTATCATGATATTCAACTGTAAAATATCACTTAATCATTAAAATGAAGCAGAAGAAAACTTCATTACTGAAGTATGCGTGAAGTCTCAGCAAGATCGATAATTTCAGTAGCCTTACAGATCAGTGACTGGAAAGCCATTTGCATTGGCTGTGGGAGAAACTACTTTTTTCCACGGATAGCTTTACCTTCCCTACTCTTCAACCAAAAAGCAACTATACAAACCTAACATTAGTGCAAATGCATCAAAAAATAGAATAAAGAACAAAGTAAGATGATGAAACGCATCCCTGATCTCTTTAGCCCAAACTGTAAAATAACAGTCACAAGAAGTGAACAACTTTTTATCCCACTAAACTAGTAGCTAATCTTACTGGGTAGCCAAGAAGAGGGGAAGAGACAGGCTCTTATAAAGCCCAAAATTGGTTTGGTCAGATCCAAGAGAAACGTCCTGTAGGAACTCAGATTTTGTCAGACTCTCTGTTAGAGAATAATTTTGTCCTTTACTGCTGCTGGTCAGGCAGAAAAACAGGAACAAACAGCAGCTGTGTTTTAGAAAATTTGATATGATATATTATTTCAGGGACAGGAGAGCTTATAGAGTCTACAAAGGCCAAGTATTGTGGAGCAGTCTTTCTGCTGTACAAGCGAAGGATAGAAAAATAAGGATATCGCATTTATAAGCAGTGGGAAAACAGCTCTGAATCAGCACTATCTGTGAAAATAAATTGTTATCTAAACATACTAATTCTGATTTGTTCTCATCTGTCTCAGTAGGAGACTGTCCCAGCAAATACTCTGCCACTTTTTCTTCATCGTTTCTTCACAAAGAATATATTTCTTGCAATCTCTTTTAATACACTTTTAATATAGTTATTGAAAAGAGAAATAAAATCAGGAAATATATTCTTTTTCCACATTTAAATCATCACATTCTGTAACAACAGAATGGAGATGTAAAGTTACAGCTTACCCTTCTGAACTAAAATATTAACTATTGTTAAAAATTTCCATTTTTTTCACTAGTATGCATATTCTGTTATTTTTACCCGTAAACTTTTACTTTTCATTTCTCTCTAATAAAATAAAAACCTTTTTTTTTCTATTCCTAGGTAGCCGGGAATGGTATCTAAGAGAGCTCCTGCAGGCAGTCTATGTCCCTATCGAAACCTAGCCAACCAAGTATCAATAGACACTGAGACATCCTTCTGCCAAGAGGATTACGTCTGAGCCTTCTTAGCTGCTACAGGTAACATCCTGCACATCCCCTTTCCTGTATTTCAGCTGAACTCAGAAAAGATCTCTCCTTGGTGAAAAAACAAGTTCCAAAAAATACAAATGTCTAGCTTGAGCAAACAACAGGAATGAGTAGAATAGAGGCACTGAAAGAAATGCTGTGGCTGTACACAGCCTACGCTGCACAAACAAGTCACCCACTTGTTTTTCCTCTGTCACTCTGAACTTACGTGCTACAAGGTCAAGAATTTTGATTTAGAGTTTAATATTATTTAGAAGCATGTTCATCTTGGAAAAAGGCAGGAAGAAAAACGTGGTAGGATGTATTGACATAAATCGGAAAGGGGGACAGCCTGAAGGAGAGAAGCTGTGAGAAAAGGAACACAGCCAAAAGGGAGAAGAATAAAAAGCTAAGGAAACAAGAGTCGGAAAGGATGCTGTTTCATCCACTTATCTAGCTGTGGACATACCTTAAGGTAAAGGAGGGGCAGGTTGCTTCTCCACTCTAAACGGGACAGGTTTATCTACAGCAATTGGTAAAATAAAAAAAAGTAACAGCAAAAGAACGGAAACCAAAACCCAAACACCTGAAAACATGAAGGAAGAGAATGCAGTTTTAACTTCCGCTCTGCCCAGAACAACCACAACTTGTTTACAAGATAGCGATGCCCTCCTCCACTGGCACATGCTCCCGGGCAGCAGGGCTTACCTCTGGAACTGGGGAAGGAGTTGTTAAGCTGCTCCATCACTTCCTCCAAACCTGTGCTTGTGTCCTGGGGAGGGCTGAGCAGGTCATCCTCGCCTGGAAAGCAGATCCAAACCACTGCACTGAAGCTACTATGAAATCATTTGCTAACATCCCACTATTGCATATGTCCTTCATGAAACTATGCTCAGTGACTTAGCCACATTCTCTGCTTACTACATAATGAAAATTGCCAATTTGGATTTACTATTATACTTCTTGCTTTTTTTTTTTCTTTCAAGTTTAAGGATCTAAAGAAAATTAAATGGATTTACCACAATTAACCCTGATTTAAATTTGTAATAAGAAATTTAAGAAATAACCTGCTCTCGTAAAAGAAGTGGGGCAAAATGTCTGCTAGGAACATTTAGTTCTATAGATGACGCTCCTCGCTTCAGCTTCTCTTATTCTACTAACGGTAAAAGAAACTGCTGTTGTGAGTGCTGCTATTGAGCAGCTTTCTAACTGTGCTGGATGCACATTAGTGCTGCTTTGCCTAGCTGCTTAAGTCAGTAGAAACCAAGATTCTCATCTGCATCACTATTAATATTTCTGACAGTTTAATTGCATCAGATTGGTGCTCCAAGAACATTCAATTGTACTTTAAAAGGGTTTAGCAGTAGTTTAATAAAGCGAAACACATCTCTCCCACCGAATAATTTCTATAACCTGATCATAGGGCAGTAGCTTAATGGGAAATTCAATATATTTTATTTTAACTGGAGTTATTTTGGTTGTGGTTTCCAATAACCACAATCAATCTGTTTATTTTACTGTAAAACCCTTGCCTCTCATAGGAATAAAACACCTAAAAAGAGAATATACCTAAATGATACTTTCAGTGAGATCCTCTTTTGCTAGATTTCTTTTATCTCTACCAAAACACAAAAACAATTTTGCCTTTTGTAATAATCAAAGAGAGGTACACCCTTATTTTGAAAATGACTTTATGGTCCTTTTTTCTATTATGCCTTGTCCTACTCAACTTCAGTAATAAATAATCTAATTTGCTGTTAGCCTTAAGATTCTTTAAACACTATCAGTGTTCCACACTAGCATTTTGCCCAGAGAGGTTGTGGATGCCCCGTCCCTGGAGGTGTTCAAGGCCAGATTGGATGGGGCCCTGGGCAGCC
>JAOWBP010000001.1:97126822-97152380 GCA_028571105.1 Tragopan temminckii | reverse complement strand
GTGTTCCACACTAGCATGAAGTCTACTAAAAGAGATGCTGCTAAAGGAGCACTTCACAGCTGTACATATTCCTTATGACTTGGATTAGTGTTGGCCTCACCTTCAGGCCAGGAGTTTCAAAAGACTTAATGGTCAAGAATTACCGGTAACAAAGTGAGGTAAAGCATCTGCAAGAAGCACATAATTCATGTGAACAGCTATTCCATTAATGGTTTGAAAAACAGCTGCTGAGACTGCTGCAGTTTGTTCAGCTTTTTCTACTGATGTTGGGTTCACAAGCCAGTAACACTCAACTCACATCATGAGCTATTTCTGTATCAAGTGCTACATCAACAGAGGTGCCTTAACAACACGACGGTCCTTTCAGCCTCTGCTGGATGCTAAGGTGGAAACCTAGAGCAAGATCTTACCGCATCTACCCAAGCCTTGTGAGCATGCGTGTAGAAAACAACTGAAGATTGTAAGAAGAGGGCAGTAGCTCTGCTGTCATGGCAAAGAACTGCCTTAGACAAACTGGCAACAGTTACGGAATTCCAAATATCCTGGTAAATGCTGTTATAAATTGAACCATATTCACCCTCAAGACTGCTATAACTTTACTTAAAATGCACTGGTTTGTTCCTTCCCATTTGGATGATTTTTCTGAGCACTTCCTTGTAAATAACGCAAGACACCAGCCAAGAAATCTTCAGATGTTCATTACCTCTCCACCCAAACTGGTCTTCCCTATTTGTGTAAAGGGAGTGGAGAGCTGGGTGGATCACAAATTTTGGCACCTGAATAAACTGAAGTTCAGCAACAACCTCTTGGTTCAGAGCTTCATGGCTCAGAGAGTCTCCGTTACCACTACATTACTGGAGGGGAAAGCCAAAGACTAGGGTCTTCCCATTTAAGATTTTCAACTTGCTTAACTGTCTGTTTATCAAGGGATTTGCAAATTAGGCTCTGAGTGGGTTGCTGCTTTCACCAAAAGGTTGGACAACACCACTGGTGGAAAGTTTTTTGCATTAATCCCTCCTTGAGAAAGCAGAGAGACACAAAACAGAGAGATGGGTTTCCTGTCAGAAACAAAAATATACAAAAGCCACCACTGTATTATGTCATTGTCTTTAGAGACCTACAGATCCTTGGCATTTTCTTGAAAACTATGACTCCCTCTTTATTGGGAGCAAGCTTCTCGTATGAAAGCATTATTTATAACACCATTCAGGTTCCATTCACAATTTCAGAATACTTTAAGTTATGCTTTGAAAAAACTCTCCAACTAGCAGACGATGCTTTCTGGCGTGAAAGGTGACAGCAACAGCTGTGATTAGTAATTCTTTTTATAAACACTGTTCCTTACTGCTGACCCTGTTGCATTGCTGAGTCTCCGCATGATCATACTGATAACAATTCAACACCTCACTGTTCTTCCACATATTGTCTCAATTAAACAATTAAAAAAAACCATTTCATGTCTAAACATCTGTTTCAAATAAAAAAAGCTTCAGCAGCTAATATGATTATATGCATATTAATTAATTTCAGTCTCACATATTAAAGGGGAATTATTTTAGATCAAGTCAAATGAAAGGAAGTACATGATTGTATTTCTAGCCTTCTAAAGGAAAAAATACGAAACTACAAGACTTTTTAATTAGCATACTTAGTGTCATGAAATTCATGACATTTCTTCAGAAAGCCACTGAAAATTACTCTGCAGCAAAATATTTACTCACTAGTAGCATAACTATAGAAGGAATGAAATGAAATTCCCATTATCTGTCATTGTACTCTTGTCCCTAGCCTTTAACTTAAGCGTTCCTACGATTTATTTCACTTTTTTTTTTTTTGGTGGTGGAGCCTACAGAATGCATCTTGTTTGATACCAGTACAAGTTGACATTTCCACCCACACTCAGGAGGGAAGACAGAATTCCTTCACAGGCTGCATCTCTCATAACTACGGCACTTCAGACCAACCAAAACATTTCTTTCCATTCCATTTCTCACTGCGACAGACTCTTTCTCTAACCACAGTAAAGAGAAAAGCTTCCATTTAAGACTTCCACTTCCCCCAAAAGCCTCTCTTGGATATACGCTTAATACATTTATATTTATGAAGTTGAATGATACTTTCCGATTTCAAATATTATCTTGTTGAAGTAATTTAAGTATTCTTACTTAAAGATGCTGCAATGGATGACTGCATTTCACTAACAGAAAATCCTTCCCACTGGCTAATAAATACTAATTTTAAAACAGACAGAAAATCAGGAAAATGCTACAGAACAGTGGATAACAATTCCAATCTCTATTCATGACATCTTATTACTCAACCTTATGCTACATCTCATGTGACATTTACTTAGAAGAGACACTACATGAGCTGCTGGAGAGTGACAGCTCTATCCTACTGCTCAAGCAATGACATATTAAAAATACCATCACCTCAGTTAACATGGGGATGATTAATCATACATTTAATCTCTTTGTCCTAATTAATACTATGTACATTTCAATCAGCCGTGTTTTGCTCAATAGCTGAATGTCAATCTGAATAAAACACTGAACTAGTTTCTTTGTGATGTTTGTTTTCAGAATTCAAGCCCTGACTGATCTCTACATTTAAAGTCAAAATATCTACGCTACTGTGCGCATCATCATCAAATCCAAAAGCCTGAGCCACAATGAAAATGTAAAGAGCCAAGTGACATCGAAGACTACTGCAAATGTCTACTTCATTTCACTTGAGCTAACAAGGCAGCAAAATAGCTTCTGCCTTTAAAGACTTTTTTTCCTGGAAAATAGGACTGTAACTATTTCTTATGACACTCTGAACTTTGTTATCTTACCCATGGTTTCTGAAGTCTGGCTGCCAACTACACGAAGAAGCATTGGCTGACTGCTGTCTGACCTCTGCAAAGAGGTAGAAGGAGATGATAGTGTTGTACCATTCACCTTGGCATCTGCCTGTGGCTGAAAATTGAGGGAAAAAAGAAGAAATTGTTACTAACAGTTTAATACAGTTGCACAAGTCTTTGTATCTCCATATTTTTTATTTATAGCATGAATACACACAATTTTCTGCTTGTTTTTAAGTATATCCACACAACCAATGGATTTAAATTCTGAATAAAAGAGAAGACTAGATAAGAACACTGAAACATGATTTTACCTTGCCTACTGAAGTCAATTTTGAACAATTTAACAGATATCTAAAGATATGATTTTGTGGTATGCTATCATTATGGGCAACAGCTCACACCCTGTTTGGAAAATCACTCCACAGAGATCTCAGAAAAGGCCTGAGGACTCGCCTGCTCCAGCAGCTGCCTCAGCCTGTGCAGCTGTGACTCCAGCTGTTTGTTGTGATCCTCCAGAATCTGCATCCTGGCCTCCAGGCGGCCCTTGTGCTGGCGAAGCAGTTTGGCTTCTGCAATAAGTTCAGCATCGCGGGGACTTTGCGGAGAAACTGGCATCATCTCTGGTGGGGACGGCAGTGGAGATAATCCTTTGTGATCATGCTGTTGCTTCAAACGGTCATACTCCGCTTGCAAGTTTCTGTTGAAAAGTGACAGAGAAGTAAAGCTTTACCAACCAGAATAGCACTGTTCACGCTGCCCTCTGCCCCAGGCAGTTGGAATGGTCCTCCTCTCCTGTAATGTAACACCTGCAGCAACCAGAGAGACAGAGGCTCAGCTTCAGCACCTGCCTCAGATTCTGCTGATACCGAATCCATGTAGGATTACACCTCATAGATTTGCACGCAGCAAACAGACTGTGGAACTGTGATACAAGTATTGCCTAAAGGCTCTCCGCGTCATGAGAGTTCAAAATTAATTCCTTTCCAGGGCACATAAAGCAGAAGGCTGGCTGGGCTCCAGACACCGTCCTGCTTAGTAAGTACAACATGGCCTGAGTTCAGTCCTCAGCTATATTTTATGGTTGCTAGTAGAAATCGGATTGCCTCTGCACTACCAAGCACAAATACACTAGTGTAGTAATTAGTACTAAAAGGGCAATCAAAGCACTTAATAAACACTAATCAAAGCTTATACCACCTGGCCAACCTATCCATTTCACAGATGAGAAAATTAAGAAAAAAAGAAGGATGCTAAAAAATTCAGAGCAAATCACAGAATTCAAGACTTCATTTGCAACTCTGCTCTCATTAATTAGGCCACATAATTCTCCTTCTTTTATATGTGCAATTGCATTTATAGTCTAGCTTTAAAATTAAACTGCACTGTGTTTCACTAACTGAAGAGGCTTCAATTTCCACCTTAGTTTGGACTATCTACAGTGGTGCAGTCTACTGTGACATTATGACACTACTAAGCTTGTTTTTCTATTGCATAAAACTCCAGTTTCACTCCAGTAAAACTCTCCATAGGTTATTATGATCTATAACAACATATATATGTTACTGGGGTTAACAATCCAACAATGGAAAAATGGTACCCGGTAGTAGAAAAGCTTTACACAAGAGGCGTAATAACCTGCTCTGGGATTTTGTTGTTCTGATGTTTCTCTACTGCTTCCCAGAGGGGGGGAGATGGCTCCGTAGATGGTAGGCTGCTAACTGCTTACTCACCACAAGCAGTGACCCAGATTTCACTTTTTCCCAACTTGCTCTTACTTGAGGTTGTGAGATAAGACACTTTTTCCAGTTTTGCCTGCAAACCACAACACACTTCGACATTTCGGTCTGAAATCTAACTAGCACTTCAGAAACCTCCCAATAAAGATTAAGTTCCAAAACATTCCTGAAGGTACGTTTTTGCGACCAGAACAAGAACCAGAGCAGTGTCACTTGGACAATGAAACAATGCCAAGGATAAAGACAGACTGTTGACTGCTCCACAAATATTGCACTTTTGTCCCATGGCAAATGTATGGTGGATGTATCCTAAGTTGGGACAGTGACAACCCCCAGAACACCATCCCTCAGGGATGACCCACTCGCATGGCCTCTCTTCTGCAGAAGAAGCCAAAAAAAAGAAAAAAAAAAAGAAAAAAAAGAAAAAAAAGGCACTGATCCATTGATTCTTCCTATCTTCAGGCTGTCCCATAATTCAGAATCTCTTTTCTTCTCCAAAGCCCACACAACGAGTGGAGAGAGACTATGGAGAGAACTCAGCTGCTGTTAGACATAATCTATATTATTTTTTTGTTATTCTGTGAATAGGTATAAAAATCTAATTTCATGAAAGGGGTTGACATGTTCTAAAAAAAATCCTAAATAATTGCCAAATGAGAAAAACCTGTGGATGGCAAATTAAGAAGATGCTAAAAAAGTTAGTTATTTGCTTCCAAATAAGACAGGTTTTTTTAAAAAAAAGATTTTTTCTTTAAGTAGTTTCCAAGTCCACAAAAATATCTGAAAGAAAGAAAGAAGGGCTGTAATGAGTGTTGCCTTTCATGAGACTTAATGTTTTCTGATACTGCTAGCTGAATGAACTGGTGAATAATTAATAAAAATACTAAAAGGAAGAGGAATGAGAAAGACAACAGTATTGCAGAGTCCTACTGCATGGTAAAGTTTACATACTATTGATCATTAAGCTTGTTTTTCACAAAGTCTGTAGACTGCGGCTATTAATGTCCTGTGAGGAGTTTCACAGATGCATAAGGCAGCAATATTCTACAAACAGCAGACTTAGAAAGTCTCAAAGTGCTGTAAAGCAAAAGATTTACTACCACCCTAAGGGAAACCAAACAAATGCAGTTGGTCATACCTACAACATAATCACTGC
Organism: Tragopan temminckii; assembly: GCA_028571105.1. Taxonomy (NCBI): domain Eukaryota; kingdom Metazoa; phylum Chordata; class Aves; order Galliformes; family Phasianidae; genus Tragopan; species Tragopan temminckii. Next base: position 97,146,640 of record JAOWBP010000001.1, on the reverse strand, counting down.
TACAAAGAATCTACGATTATGCCTTCAAGTATCAAGACAGAGAAGTCCCTCCAGTAACTATGGTACTGAAAAACAACTGAGCATCAAGGAGTAATCCAGATAAAAATGTTTTCATGTTTCATATAGAATAGTCTAAAACTCTTTCTGAAATGCTGCAGGAAAAAGAATTGTTGTAAAGGATAGTGCACATTATCCAAACAGAGGCGTCTGAATTTATCAGTTGCATGAGATCTAACATACAGGAATTGTATTTACATAGAGGAAAAAAGCTCCAATGTCAGAAAGAAAGAAATCATTTGAAAGTTGTTCTAAGAACCTCCTTGGGAAGAGAACAATCTGTTTTTATTCCCACCTCTGGAATAGTTTTAAGCTATGTGGTGAAACAGAAATGCTGCTGCAAGCCAGGCATCCAAGAAGCGTCCACAGCTCTCAGAAGACAACATCTGTGTCCTGAGGAAAGGTGCTGTCTTACATTTTCAGCATAAAAGAGAAAGGAGAAATGAAAGCATAATCTTCTGTAAATGAATGTGACTGAGCAATGAGTGGCAATACTCAGAAATCCAGCCTCATTGGATGACTTTCACAATTGGATGTCACAAACAAACAAAGCTAATGCATCTTCTGATCACTGGGAAAATATATTATACTTCAGTAAGAGAAAGAGACAAAGGAAAAAAAAATAGATTTCATTAACAACGCTTGCACCTCTTTCAAGCGTTCATGAAGAAAAATAACAGGGGAAGTATGCAACGTAACCTTGATTTATGCAACTGGAAAGAAAATGAGTAGTAAAGAGCTCATGAGTTATTAATCACATCTATCAATGGCAGGATTAATTGCCTGGTGAGAGAAATCCTAGTGGACTCCATTTGCTGAGTATTCCTCTCAGAGGCAATTGAAAATTCGTGAATTCAGGTTATGCTTCATCTGCCAACAGAAAATTAGTGTTTGAAGAAAGGACAAAGCGAGTGAATGAACTGCCTACCTCTATTCCTCATTAGAGTGCCACTGCTTACTTATGATGCTTCACATTCCAAAGATATAGTTCCACTTTTTCAGTGCCAAAATAAACATCAAAAGGAGTCACAGCATATTTAGAAATACATCACTTTCTGGATACTGGCAACTGTACAGAAATAACTTCGTCGAGGAGGCTAGTCAGGTTTGGAGGAACACTACAGTTGCTTTAAAATGGCAGCTTTGAGATTTGGCATGTCACTGCTTCTCCAGTGGCTCACAGCCCACTGTGCTTCCAGTGCAAGTCAGAAAAGCAAAGGAAAGGCAAATAACCTTTTCTAATTTAAATAAATTAAACAATTTAATTATTTAATTATTAATTATCTAAGGGCTGGGAAATTAATGAGAGAACAAGAAAAAAGTCTCCCTTTTACAGAAGTGTGTTAGAGGGATTGAGTCAATGAAACTATGAGGAAACATTAATCTTTTAAATCACTAAAAGAACATACAACTATTTTAATTATTTGCAAAAAGTTTTGAGATTGTCTTGTAACAAAATCATGCAGTCCTTATAATGCTAGTATGGTACATCCACATTTATAATCTATGTCATATACTGCCATAGATGGACACAAAAAGTTCCACCTTGCTTGTTATGGAAATATATTCACTCTTAAATTTCAGAATGTTCTTTTGGGCATTTTTATAAGTGTTTGTGGTTTTGTTTTATATAGCAATACTGTCTTCAACAGCAAGATTACTTTATGTCTATTGGGTACACCAAGATCTTATCACAATATTCAGTGTGATGTAAAACTAAGCATGAGTCTGAAGGCCTAATATTCAAATAAAACAGTTTCACGAATTGAAACTATTCTCCAAAATTTTCAGATTTTAGCAAATATAAATTATTTAACAGTCAAGTTTTAGGTATAAATTATTTACAGCAGTCATACTGCAACTACAAAAGCACCAAGATCTCAAAATTCTACCAGATAAATAATTAATATCTAACAAGAGGTCCTTGGAATTGAAAAAAATAAACCACCACAAAATAAAATAAAAGCATTCAGAAGTGTGTCACAGCTAGGTTAGTTTGTAATTTGGATAATACATTTCAGAAGAATTCAAAATAGGCAGCAGAACTTTCAAAACTGTCCAAAACCAAACCTCAAATTTTCAATTTCAAAGAGCCTTCGTCAAATCAAGATGGAAATGTCTGGAGACCAGAAATTGCAACTGAAAACCAAACGGAAGTCAGAATTTTATAAACAGCTCAAACAAGATGAGGAAAAATAAAAACAAGAAGCAAAAGGGAGAAGGGCTTCTTTAAAAGTAGGAAAGTGTGGAGAGCAGAAGAAAAAGCAGAATGACAATGAAGTGTTTTGAATATCTTAGTGTTGCTTCTTGTTGGCACTTAATGCAACTTTTCCAATAGCTGCTGAGAAGTGAACACATATGCTGACTGTAACTACAGAATAATAAAAGACACAGAAGGGAGAGCTAAATCCTCATTGCCAAAATCTATCAGAAGTGTATGCAACAAAATTTCTGTCAATATAGGCATGAAAAGATGACTGTTTATGTAGCACTGCTTGCCTTCAAGCCATGTACCTTCCCAGAAACAAGCATCACATGTAGCTCAGAACCAGGAAGGAGAGGTACTCCAGTGACAAGACCTGAGGTATTTACAATGAAAATGAAACAGTCCAGTCACCTTAAAGCTGGACAGAGGACTAGGAAATCACAACATGATCTGCAACACATTCAGCCTTGTTTCCAGCAACAGATTCACCAAGTCTTCATGCTACGATAATAAACAATGTTTACCTGGAGATTACTGTTAGAAGTAATGTGAAGAACACGCTTTAATGCACCAGAAGCAGGGCGATACAAGGAATATGATCACAGTTTGTTGACTACCTTTCTAAGAGCCAAAAAGTTTTCAAAAGACTCATAGGAGAAAAACTAGAAAAGACAGATCTATAGGGACCAAACCGTTTTTTAAAGATGAATGCATATGAATTACTCCTGAGTCATCCTGTCTGAATGGTTTATTTTTGTGACAGGAATCAGTTTCCTGTATAAAATCAGTCACTTTGGTGTGACAATCTATCAGGACAAAAAGCAACAACCTGTTCTCTTTTAAGCTCCTGCCTTGTTACTTTAAGTACAAGTTATTTATAGAAGTTTGCAAAGACGTCTGCAGAGGCAAAAGTCATGATTTTGTCATGATCAGTGAAAATCGCAGCAGTGAGACTTCCACACTGCCCTGAAGAAGCAGACCTCTTCGTCCCTGCTGCTTTTAGACCCGAATCATCCATAAAAGCAGAGCCTGCTTGTGGCAGCATCCAGCTAGGAACTAAGCCTCTAATAGCAGAAATGTGCAAACTACAAACTATAGTCCTGCTTATACTTTATGGCTTTTGTTGGATTGGCAAACCTCAGAACAGGTATTTTTGAAGTACAATTCTCCTCTGTTATCTCTGAATGTATTGATCCTCATCAGTAGTTATTACATTAAATAAGGTTAATACTAAAATTTAAGGCACACACTCCCCAAAGTTATTTTTTAGAACTTTCAGTTATGTAACTCAAGGTAACATTAATGTTCACATACCCATTTTTTAATCTAAAACTAGGCTGCTTTAAGAGTCATCCTGCTTTCCAAGTGAGCAACATGTTTTGAATACAGACAGAAGAGCATTCAGATTTTTGTTCTTTTTCCATGAATCACTTACCTGCTGCAGTTTGAAACAGCGATGTCCCTAAAAACTAAGCTATCTTATTATTTTTATTGTATCAATTACCTAATACTTCTAAACTACACAAGTCCTGAAAATGTGAAGTATGATAGCTTATTTTAAAATACTGATTCTCCTCCAAATTAGAAAGTACTTTGGCTTTATGTACGATGTATTTGCCTGGAGTTCGCTTCCAACAAAATCTGACTGCTGTTTGTTGAAGAAGGGCTTTTTTTACTACAGTTTTCTGTCTCAAACCCTTTCCTCATCCTTTATGAGGATCCTGTACATTCTCCTAAATCCTCCTGAAAAATGTGAGTTCTTGACTGTTCCTCTTTATTTCTCAGTCTCCTGTTTATTAACTTTGCAGAACACTTAAGTAACAGATGGAAAGAAGCTTCAAACAATGCCTTGTCCTCAGCTTTAATGATATCTGAACAAGCCGAATTTGATTTCATTGCAGCTACTAATGGACTATCCACAGAGTAAGGGAAGTCAGCGTTTTCAAGAAGAGGTAGGGCTCGGACAGGGGTCTGTCAGACATCATGTCAGCTTTTTTTCAGGCAAGATAAAACATTTCTCCAAGTCTTCTCACTGCTACTGATTTCCCACAGAAAACAGCTAGACTTAGCAATTTCATCTAAAGCTTGACATGGCCTGAAGATTTTGTAGTTTGATTTAGAGAGGGTGCAACACTACTGGAAACAGAAGGGCATGAGAAAATAATGGTGGATTAGAAGTAACATCTATAGCAAATTTCAACTTTAATGAAAAAAACCTGTGTGAAACAAACTACTAGTTATATTAATTACTTCTGCCCCTGGAGATTTATTGAGAAGGACCTATTTGAAAGTAAAAACTGATATTTATGGACAAGAGGCTCTTCTCTTTTCCTGGCTGAAGCACATTATACAGAAACACAGACCTAATCTTCAGGGGACTATCTGATGCAAGTCCAGAAGGAAGCACAAGGCAGATTTACATCCTCCTCCTATTCTAGGTGACAGATAGCTTATTTCAGGTTTCTAAATGCCAAAATCAGCTCAAGTTGTTCTGCAAGTCCAGGCTATGCTCTTTGTGAACAAGTCCCAGCCACAGTGTTATAGAGATGATGGGGTGATGGAGGCACTATAATTGATTACCAGCATCAAAAGAAGACTTCTGCATGGAGAGAAGATCTATAGCACTGCCAACTCTTGCAGTTATTTCCTTGACATTCCTAAGGTAAATGATTACTGCATTACATCCTCAACATAAACAAGACAAAAGTATCTAGCTCTTGCAGAAACAAGAAAAAGGAGCATGAAAATGCCAGTATATTATACCATAAAAGCTGAAGACAGGAAAAGGTAACAAAATGTGCTTTCTGTAGATCTAATAATTTTTATCTTACATTCTGATTTTAGAAGTTCTTGGTTGCAACTATTAATCTATCAATGTCAAGATCTACCAGTTTTTTATGCTGATGGCATACGGCTCCAGTGTACCGCAGAATCAGGACTGCAGTGTTGTGATGTTGCAAGAAACCATTTGGGGTTGGTTTTTTGTTTTTTTTTTTTTGATTAATGAAGGCAATTTCAATTAAACGTCAAATTAGAAGGAGCGTTAAATGATATTTGGTACTGAAAGGCTGAAGAAACGGCAAAAAATAAAACCAAACAAATAGAAAGAAAAATGGATCCACATTTTAGTTACTGTGAAAACACTCATTTTCTCTGAAGTAAATGCAACTTTATAACTTATTTTATCCCTAAAAATGCTACAGGGTGAATTCTATCTAGATGAATAGCAGTTATTACACAGATTATTTATTTCAAATGAATTGAAGTCTTCTCAGAACTTCACATATCCTTTCTGAGAAATGCAAGTCTTACCAAGAACCTCCTTCTGCTTTTTCCAAACTAGAGTGCAGAAACCAGCACACCCGTTGATCAATTAGCAGCAAAGTCTAGTACGAAGCTCATTACTATTGTGGAAGTAAAGGAAACAGTGGAACAGAAGGATGCACTATGAAACACAGCTAGCAGAGCTTGTTGGAGGTGACACCATAATCACAAGGATATTGAGTGACCCATGCATTTGTTTGCAGCTCATCATTTTGAAGGTTCAGTGCTGACTCACCACTGCACTGAACAAAGGAATGAGTTAATAATGACGCTTTTTCAGCCTCATCATCTCACTCACAGAGGGAAAACCACGAATGGCTTAGGCAGACTTAATAGAATGAATTTAATTTAAAAGACATTCTAACTGCAGGATTTTATTAGCTTTCCCTCTTCCCATTCGTATCTTTAGTGTGCAGATGATCACTGCTGCAGCTGACTGTAACCCACCGATTTTCTTCTTCCAGATCTGCAAGAATTCTCTCCAGTTCACCTCTTTCTTCGCTCTCCAGAGAAATCAAGATCTGGGCAGGGCTTCGGGGCTGGCTCAGGGGGGATTCCTGGTTCAGACTTTGGCAGTAGTGCTGGATTAACAAGTGTTCATCATCGCTGGAAAACAAAGGAAGATAAACCAGGCAGTTCTGAGACAGGAATTCACTGAACTCTTTGTAACAAAAAACAGAGCAATATACCTCAAAACAAAATCCACTCAAATGTTCAACTTAGTCTACGGCATTTTTCCCCTTCTGTAGAACCGACCTCTCTTTCCCTCTGCTTCTCACATATTTAAAGCATAGTTTGGCTACCGCTGACAATCACAGCTTTCCTCTTTTGCCTAAGTGAAATTTGAAATCTGCTCAAGAAAAAAATCTTATCCTGCTTGATCTATGTTCCACAAAGGTTATTCAAGAAAAGGAGAGGCATCTACTTTTATACCAACTCATTTAATAAAGGCATCCAAATACTTTCCTATTTTACCCTATAAACTTGTAAATTGAGTGAAATAAAAGAAATATTGACTTAATAAAACAAAATTATGCCGTTTCTCAGCGAGGAGTTGCTTTTTTTTTTCTTTTGAAATTACAAGTGATATACACTTTCAGAATATAAATATATTCTATTTAATATAAGTGAACAACTGCTTTATTTTATTGCCCCTGAAACTATCAGGCAATTGAAACAGAGTGTCTCTGGGAGAAAAAAGCAAACTGAGTTCTGAAGACCTTAACTATCTCAGAAAATTAAATGGATGTATTTTTCAGGCTCTGAGGAATGGCATTCAGGCCCTAAGCTATGCAGCTAACATCAGCAGTAGCTGTAAGAAGCCATGAAAGGTAGCAACACCTCCAGCCAATCACAGAAAAAAAACTACAAAGCTATTGTGAATCTTACTTTTATGGTAATACTTACAACAAAATATTTCAGTCTAGCTTTATTTTTTTCTTGTTACCTTTGTAATTTAGAATTTAACTGACATTTGGAATAGCCGTTATTGCTCAAAATTCAGAATATTTCTTGTTGCATTTTATTACTGAAAATGTTAATGACGCCATTTTATAGACTGCAGGAGAGTTAAAGCAATGCAGAACACATTACCATTAGTTCATAAACGAGAAATACTAAATTTTTCACAGGCATAATTTCTTCTTTTTAAACAAAATTTTAAAGGCTTGCCTATTTCTGAATTTGTAAGCAGCTTAAGGAAATTAACAGTGAAAAATATTGCAGCATAATGCCATTTCCCAAGACACTGTCCTGTGTGATCTTTAACCTGTGTGTGTTTATGTATATAACTATGATGACAAAGCACATTGAAATATTTTGTACCTGTATACACAGGCATTTTCTCTTTATTTTCCCTAAATAACATCTCCATATTTATGGCGTTCTAACTGTAATTTTAAGCCAAACACCATGAGAACATCAGCAAATAATATCTACAGAGCATCAAACAAAACTCAGTTGCACTTGTGAATTTATGGTGAGCTTTAATTTTACTGCAATTTAAATCTGGCTCTTATTTCTTCTAAAACAAAGAATATTTATTCTAACTTTTATAGTACAAACTAAGTAATGAGCTGGCTGGATAATCAATGGTTATGTTATTTACTTAATCACATTAATATAACTTTTAATTAGCTAAAGATGAACCGATCAGTGAGACAAAGCTGTAATAAAAACAATACAGCTTATGTATGATTTTCTGACTAAGGGCACTGAAATATTTTAATGAGAGCAACAGGAAAATATGTAATAATATAATGACAACAATTCAAAAGTGACATTCAGTTTGGGAAACAAAGTTCTCATTAACCGATTGAAACTACCCTGACATTGTGTATGTGTTAGTTTTCACGTGTCAGTTTAACTTTCTGCTCTGGGAACCAACAATATAAAACCAATGTACAAACAACATATTTGGTTGTACACACAATTTCCTTTCAAAGTTAGTTGGCAGCAATCCTAGCAAGCCAGAAGAGAAAGCATTTCAAAACACAGAAACAAGCTATTTTATTACTATCTGTGAACATTTCACTGGGTCACAAACATCCTTACAAGTCATTTGGAATCTGAATTCACAAATGAAAATTGGCAGTACAGCGCTTTAAAGGAACTCTTACTCAAATTCATTATGAAGACTCTGTCTGAATTTTCAGAGAAAATCCTCAAGCTGCGCAAAGCATGAGATTAGTGTAGAAAAAAAGATTTTTAAAAAAATATATGAATGATTTGGAATCTGTGGCATGACTTCTACACAGTCAATTAACTAAGACCTAATTTTCTAGCACCACAGTGACTTCTGCACTTCTCTCCTGTGTTCAAACATACTACTCACAGTTTGTTTTCTGGTTCTATGCCACTTAATTCAGAGAACAAATGAAATCAAGAAAACCAGGACATATCAAGTTTGAAAACCACAAAAAGGTCTCAGTATGACTTCACATTGAACCATTCCTTAAAATTTTCAGACTACATTCCTTTAATTTTATATGTTTTTACATTTAAATTAGTAAAACCAATGCTTGTTAAAGATATGTCTAACTTAAAGGTTACTACTTCTAATATATCATGGTGAGGATGATTCCCTCATGGCTTATACCTGTAATATATTTCTACTATTTACAGGTAAAATTTTTCTGCCCCAACAGACTTTTGATTCACATTGTGCCCTTACAGTAATTTAACACGATTAATTGCATTTCAGATAAAAGGGATAACTTTTTATCTTTTTCCTTAGAACACATTAGATGATGTACATTTTTTTCTGAGTAATTTGGGAAGTATTTACTAAATATTTTTTTGAGAAAATCAGTTATTTTATTTTGAAAGCATTAATCATCTGTTGCACAAGTATTAAAGCCATAAATCCAGACACTACTATACAAATTGAAAGAACAAGAGTTCATCAGGAAATGGAACTGGGTGTGGTGCAGAGTACTACAGAACTTCATTACAAGTTATTAACCTTCACAAAAAATTCATGTAAAAAATACTGAAATGACCTACTTACATGCTCTCATTAGGTGAAATACTGTCATTTAGGTAAGAACCATTGGTGTTCTCCATTTCTGCTAGCCTGTGGAAAAACCAACAGACTCATTAAAATAAATTATATTTACCAAAAATCTTGTTTGCTTTAACATTCCTGAAAGAGTTAAAGAGTGTGATGTTTTTGATGACTTATAGAATTTGAAACCCAGATGAATTTACGCTCTGTTGATTATCAAAAGGTTTTGCAATTAGCTATCATGAATAATTGCATTTTCATTACAATGACCTGGCTAAATTCACTTTTCATCTCTTCAAATTTTCAACTCTTTATCTGAGATTTTATTCAACTCATGACTAATTAATTCCACAGGAACAGAAAGGCCTTAAAGTGCCAGGGGACTACACAAATTGTTTCATACCTGGCAATGCCATCATCAGAACTGAAATGATTAGTCATTTCTCATTAGTTTTCAACCGCTAGTCCCTCCTAAACATACTGCACAATTCCAAGAATTATCATATTATCATATTATCAAATGATTTTGGGGGACAGAATGAGGAGGTTGCAATAAGATTCTTTATCTCAAACCTTGCAAATTTGCTTCCTCAGTGGAGAAGCATGTTATTTTTCCTATCTGTGCAATTAACCCACTTTGTCGTTCTTAAGAGCTGTATGAAAGTGGAGAAGAGAACTGAACCAGTAAAATACCAATGATTTTTATCCTCCAAACCAAGGAAAGATCCTGTTTGTGGTAATCCATGTGGTGAATTACTTAACATTAAAATGGCAGTTGAGATTGTTGTAAAGTTTGGAGACTTCTGCTCTTCTGAATTGTATGATTACACCAGAGTAATTAAACTCTTTGCAAACTGAGCACAGAGCTTAACAAAGACCCCCCCCAGGAAACCTAGCGGCCATTTCTAAGCACACACACGCGCTGGCATGCAAGTTAGTGGGAGGCTGGTTAGTAGCAAAAATGAGTTATACCCTGCATCCCAGAGCCTGGAGAAGAAATCCCCAGACTCGACGTTTCTGTAAGACCCACTCAGGCAGCACGCAGCCTTTGGAATTTTTTAAATGACTGTTTAGAGAAAGATCTGCCTAACGTCCAGCTGGTGTCATACCTGCTAGCATAATGTTCAATGCGTGAATGAGTATCATCGTGTGAAAGCTGAGGGGACGAGGCAGGCCTATAAGGCAGAAAACACTGATTAATCACAAACAATACCCCCTTAAAAGTAAAAAGACACTTAGCTACGTCTACGCCCTCACATCTCTGTGCCTTACGCTTACACTGCGTTTGACAAACAGCATGTCGTAACTGTGACCACGCACGGTGGGCACCTCCTCAAGCAGGCACGCAGTGTTTTGTGGTACCACGCACAGCACTTTCACCATTTGGCAATCCGTCTGTTGCAGACTCCTCACACAAACCCCCAAAAAATCATTTTCCAGAGGATGTGTATAGATGAGCCCTTGCTCCCATTTTCCCTTCACACCTGCCTCCTCCATCTGAAATTGTGCCTGGCCTGCTCTGAAGACAATGCTGTCAGGTGTTGCTGGGAGCCCTTCCTCTGCCTTCCCATTGCCCATGGCATGTCCCTACCCTAGAAGAGGCACGTTCCACCTAGAAAAGCCTGCAAGTGCTACTCCACCAGCAGCCAGAAACATTAAATGGCTGAAACGAGCATTTAATAACAGACTGCTGAAAGTGATGAGTTTTGTCCAGTCTTGATCCTGGAGAACATCTTGGTCAGGACAATGTCACCTTCGAACTTCAGAAACAGATGTGCTTGCAGGAAGCACTCTGACTGCCACGTGGGATTTTGTCTACCTACATGTAGCAGGAGGTACCCAAACAACAAAACATAATGCAGCTTTCCAGATATTACAGTAACCCCTTATTTTAGCTGAATCTGAATTTCCATCTCTTGCAACTCCTTTTAGGACTCCTGATCAATGAAGTGTCTTCCCTTCATATTAAGTTAAGTTGTTGGATACTGTGGGTTTGGCTGGTTCTACCCAACTGGCAGTACACTACATCTCAAGTGCAGACAAAATCTGTTTTGTATTTACTGGTTATAAACCAGAACTAATAATCTCATGGTGCTTAATGCTTCTGTGCTAGGAGCTTGATCATCCTGCAATAAAACTGCTAAGCGATCATTATACTTCATTTCCAGTCATTTTCCAGTTTCATAAACAGTCGTCTGCAAAAGGCTTCAGAAATATTAGGATCTCTCAGAATTCATAGAATGATATGCACCATACAAAACAGCCAATGCCTCGAATAAGGGCAAGGCTTCTCTCTTTAAGATATTACGGACCAAGTATCGTGAATCTCATTTTATCTGAAATGGGTTGTGGCCTCCAAATGTAATTTTTCCCACTACATATTCAAATAACACCAGAGAAAGCCAGTGGATAAGTACTCAGTTCAGCATTTCTTGGTACAGCAGAGACTCATGGAGATGGACAGCCACTTGCCTGCAATTTTGCATAGTATTCTCAAGAACATGTGGATTACCAAGCAAAATAGTAACTGTTTTCTAATAAACTGATGCAATCTTCATTTTCTGTTTGACAGGTAGTACATGTCCAGCTGACCTAAACTGGCACTAACAATGAAAGAAGAGGTGTTGTTTTCAATGCGTACACAAATGCTGCTGCTAGCACTGTTCGTGGATTAGGGAACTTGTATTAGAAGGAGCTTCAGTTTTGAACTGGATCATTCTCCTGGTCCCTTTTACTCCATGATTCCACACATTTGTACCAGTACAAGGGAGACGGCAGCACTTGCCTGGGACCAGCTGGGCAGTGGAGGAACAGAAGTGATGTGCCTGTCTTTTGGCAGTAGTACAAGGTAAAAGCTTTGTTTGACTGCGTAACTGCATACTTGTTGCTTCAAAACTAAGCTTTGCATTCAGAAGTGAACAAAGTGTGCAATACGCATTTTTCTTAAAGACAGCCCAGTGCAACGTATTGAAGTTTCCTATGCCTCTCTGCCAACTTTGTAGGCATGGGATAAGTCTACATTTCCAAGTTTGCCCCCACTTCAGAACACGCTGCAATGGAGATCTACCCCACTCAGATTTTTAAAAGTTTGCTTATTAAAGCAAACCTGCTGGGAAGTACTGCAGTTTTCATGTTAAATTTAGCAGCTCAAAGGTACATTGTTACCAGTACCTGAGCCGGCCTGGGAATAGCTGATAGTTGTGCTGCACTGCAGGCTGTTGCAGACACACTTTTAGATGACCATCTGTGCAAGCGCTCACTGGCCTTACCTTCTGAGCACATGTAATCAGCTCATGTAATCAGTCTGAACATTCAGTGAGAAGGTCGAGAAACACAGCCAATATTTAACCAAGATAGTCATTCCTTTTACAAGGGCTCCACAGCTGTATTTCTCAAGCTGGTGTCTACAGCAATAGACTGAGGAATTCCATTCACGTCAAGTGGTAATCGAGCGGTAAACACCTCGTCCTGCAATTCCCTGCACTTGTGGAAATTCGACAGGAGGAGGGCATTTTTTGTGCTATCCAGCACTGCAGTTAATGGCTCTTGAAAGTGCAGAATCAAGTAAATTGTTTTTGTGCCACTAACAGTCCACAATCCAAGTAAAAAGACATGAATTCTCATAAAAAGCTGTAAGCTGCCCCTTTAATGCCGGGCAAGCAGAATACATACAGGATAATAAGTGATCTAAATCACTTACTTGTATCAACAACACATATATATATGTATGCACATGCTTATAAACAAATTCAGATATCATAGCATATGTTGATGCCAGAATAGCTGTAGCACTTTTGAATTTGGTCAGGTTATGTTTTTCTGCAGCACTCTGAAGACAACCAAAAAACTGGTATGAGAATATCAAAAAAAGGCAATGAAAGCCAGAGTAGGAGGTTTGCCTGCCAAAGCTGCAATGAGCCCTGTAACTGAAAAAAATAGCTTTAAAGCTGGCTAGTTCAGTAACTTACGCTGTGACTCCAGTGGTCTAGCACTAAAGAAAGAACCAAAGCTAGCAGAACAAACAGCAACTCTTTCCAGCCAATATCTTTTTTTTTTTTTTTTTTTAATTTCCTGATTTCTTGTCAGACCAGAAGGACTGTTTTCAGGAAGACATCTGAGTTGATCTGATAAAAGGTGTTAGGTCTCTCTCCATCCAAATGCTGTCTCTATGTATTTCCCAAGCTTTCTTAAATATTACATGCACATTAAGCTCCCTGTAGTATTCAACACTAAATCTTAGGTGTGATGTTATCAGCGTAGGCATATGTGAAGTTATTACTGTAAGTGAACTAGTGGCAGTGTGCCTTACAAACAAGCACGTTATGGCAGCTTAATTTCATGTTATGTCAGACACAGCAGTGGCATTCCGTATTATCCAAGCATTCTTTAAATGGTTACTTTTAACTTTTCAATTGTTCTAAAGGGTAAGGAACCTACAGACAGTGTTTTATATACAATATGCTGCAATCACCCCATGTGCATTTATAAATGCAAATGCACCCTTAAAGTTCAAAGCCATTCTATTTCAGTCTGGATTCAGCCTTCTGGCAGTTTTGTGGGTGGATCCTTAACCATATGTGGTTTGCAGAAATATACATTTCTTGCTTACACAAAATAAAATTCCTAGAGGATGAGCACTGCGTTTGACTTCCCAATGGTCTGTGCTCCAAATGAAAACTATACATCAATATTCCAATTTATTCATTTCACTCTTGTTTATTCTATCAAAAATTCAATGAAGGTGCAAGCCATATACATTTCACCATATGGAAATATATAAAATTCTATTTATTAGTCTCATTATCAATATGTGAATTAAAAATAAACCTTATTTAACATTGTTCTGAAATCATCCATGTAACACTAGTAGCAGCAAATGCCACAACGGTAAAGATATATCTTTAGTTTACGAGAAGAGTGTTACTACAACAGTAAGATGATGCATGTGCAAGAATGATGCAAGAACAAAAATCCAGTCCACATCTGAAAAACCCTGCTTCTTTTTAACTTCTGAAAAAATACACAGTAAACATTTCAACCTGCCTTCACAAATCTAAAAAACCTGCAGTAAAATGTCCAGTGAGTTTTGGATTAATTTGGGCACATGAATATGCAGGTGTGCATGGTTCTGCATAAAACCAGATTATTTATCTACAAAACAATATCATTCCTAAAATTGAATTAAATCCATTCAATTCATATCTTTCAAAAAGCATTTTGTATACATGTAGAGGGATTGACACATTCAGAAACGCAGCCTTTTAAATGACAAACTCTCATAAGCATTAGTAAGACTGTACCAAAATCCCTGTTAATTCCATGAAAATACATACTCCAGGAAGAGTATACAAAACACATTTCATGATTGCTGGAAGTTCCTGGATTTATCCCAATCTCCTCATCTGGGAATCAAAACATTCCTTTAGAGAGTGTAGCAAAGAAAATTATAAAGAAAGAAGGAAATGAACTTATGCAAAACTAAACAAAGAAATAAACAAAAAAGTGAGGAAACGCAGCAGCAGTAGCAGCAGCAGCACACTTCAGCAAAAGTACTCACGCAGAATCTACTGGCCAGAAGTTGATCAGAGTAACAGGACTGCAAGACAAAAAATGAGGAGGTGAAGAGAGAGGCAGAAGAAACTCAGCAGCAAAATAATTACAGAAAGATTAAAAAAAAAATCACAACAACTAAAAAACAGAAATCCAATAGACCAACATGAATGACCGTGGAGAGCAAAGAACCAAAAAGAGAAACGAAATATCTAAAATTAAAAAAGAGAAAGAGAGCGAGGACAAGCTGTGTGCAATTGCCATTAAACTTACAAAAAACCAAAACAAAACAAATAAAAAAAATAATCAAATAAACAAATAAACAAACAAAAAAAAAAAACCAAGGGGGAATGGGTTACTCATCAGTTTTTCCATGTGTACTATTGCTTTTTTTTTTCCCCAAAAAACTGACTTCAAAGTCATTTAATAAGACTAAATTTATGCGGTGAGAAAAGAAGAAACCAGTTGAAAAGCTTGCAAACATAGCAAACTAATTAAAAAAAATACAGAAAAACACC
The DNA here is from genome assembly GCA_028571105.1 of Tragopan temminckii. Lineage (NCBI taxonomy): Eukaryota > Metazoa > Chordata > Aves > Galliformes > Phasianidae > Tragopan > Tragopan temminckii. Next base: position 97,131,480 of record JAOWBP010000001.1, on the reverse strand, counting down.
TATTTGGAAGGAAATAAAAATTTAATGAAGAGATCATTAGTTTCCAAAGTGCCATATCAAAACTAAACTTTCATAAGGCTGTCAGACAGCATTTTTTTTTTACTGACTGAAGTGGAAGTTCCTGTAAGGACAGGTATGTAAACATATAATAGGAACGGCAATTGGAACTCCAGCTTGTGTTTTCCTGCCAGCCGTGGTTAACAAAAAATGAAAGAAAGAATGAGGCTTTATGCATGTAGAAAGTGACGGGAGTTGGCACCAGCTGGGAAGTTCAAAGAGCATACCAAATACATTGCTACTTAGAAGCTTTACAGCTACTCACGTTTCCATGTTGTCTCCCTCCAAGACAGTTTGCACAGGCAGGTAGCCCATTCGTGGGTGCTTTGCAAAATATCTTTTTGTTCGAAATTTGTTTTTTAGTACCTTGGCAAAGTCACGGACATCTTCTCCAGAAGTTGTCTGAAAGCCACAAATCACAATGAAATCATCTTTCATGACAGTTTATTACTTTTAGTTGCCCCTTTCTTTGCTGAGCCATACGAAGGAGCTGTGGCCACACCAAGCAGGGTTGCCAATGACTTGGCCTCCAGAACCACACATTTTATTTATCAGTCACATCAAAATGTAATATAAAACAGCACAGCTAGAGGGGAGGAAGAAGGAAAGGGAAAGCTCCATAACCCATAACAGACTCACGCCTCCTCTCAGTTCATCTAAAGACGACAAAAAATAATTAAATGAGAATTAGTCATTTCCTCATGTGGCCTGGGACTCTCCACCTACTTCTTGTGCAGCACTGAAATGGGTATAACAGAGGGCACATGGCCGGTCAGTGGGACCTGCCACCTGTCAGACGGGCTGCATCCTGACTCTTCCTGTATGCTCACTGCTTCCATCTCCTGGATCTGTCAGTCCATGAAAGCCAGGGCAATACTCCTGGCACCTTTTCTTTGCAGTTTTCCTCCTCAGTCTTTTCTGCCATTAATACTTTGATCAAAGAAAAACAAGAAGCAGGTGAGAGCTGCTGAAAGCTCTTACATCAGTTACTTCTTGCATCTGTTAAATCTTAAGCTAAGAGGCATTTAAGATCGATAACCTGAGGAGAGGATAATTTACAGAAAGTTTTCTACTCCATTGCCTGCACTCAACCTCCTTTCTCCTACAGACACCAACAGAGGAGCACAAAGTGCAATTAGTTTCCTGAAGACCAGAATGAGTCAGAAAGAGTTCAAAGCATGTCTGCTGTGAAGATGTAACACTTCTTGCAAGCCTGATTAAGAGTCAGACAATTTTCTGAAGAATTTTAATGGAAGACTTCAGTTACATTAGTCAGGCTACACTCCATCTTTACACCTCACAGAGAAGCTTGACCCCGAAATACTGCTTTTCTATAGTAAATTAAGTTCATCCTGACCCACATAACGATATCACTTCTCCAGTGTATCTAATTTGAAGGAAAGAAATGAGGGAAAGTTAATCTTTCTGACATTTTTTAATGAGTTCTATGCCTTCCGTTTCAGAAAGGAAGGAGGTGCTGGGATCCATCAGTCAAGCTCACTTTTGTGAAGCTGCTGATACACAGATGTATGTATTTTTAATGATTGTTCAGGTAGAAAACTTAAGCATGCTCTAAAAAATAATTTGCAGGAAGACTGAGGTGCATTAACAGAAAGGACAAACGTTCTTCCCATACTGAAGATACCTACAAGCTTCATGTAAAGCAGAAAAGAATTTGACTCTCTTTCCAAACAATCTTGTATGAAAATTCAGTGTGATCAATGACTGGCAGAGAAATAATACATCAAAACTGACAAGCCAGTACAGCAGCATTTGCATTTCCAAGAAACTATGATAACACTCAGCAATATTTCAATACATCTGAAATAAAGAAAAGGAGAGATTAAGTACATCTGGACCAGCCAGAGGACTTTGGAAAGGGCATTTACTGATGTGACCTGCAGTAGGAGGGAATTCCCTCTCCTGAACACAAGTTGCAATCCTACAGTGAGAATCCTTAACGAGGTCAGCATCATGAGACCAGTTAGAGAAATTCAGCTGGGAAATTTTCTGATATCTAGTCTTGGCACAAACAAATTAAGCACAGCATTCTGTTCATTTTACTGACTTGTGTCATTTATAAAAATTTATTCTTGCTTTGCCTATTTTTAGCGTGTATTTTCAATGTGTATACTTTCAACTGCATTTGATTGTAATTTGATTGTGTTTTTAGGCACAATGAGTAATAAAACATTCTTTGCTTCAACCTTCCTGAGACACGTTGTCTCTCCTGAACTTTCCACAAGACAGCCAAACAGCAAAATAGAGTGCTTGCATGGAAACGTCCTGATCTAGCCTGAAAGCTGGTATCACAAGCATCCCAAGAAGAAAGTACGTCTTTCAGTGACAACCTGAAACACCAGGCATCTCTCCTATGATCCAACTTCAATGTCAAAAATGTTCAAGGAGCACAGGAATGGCAAAAAACATATGATTACTACATGAACAAGCTGATAGACTGAAGCTATTTTCATCCAGACTTCCTGATTTATTCCATAGAAGTTTTACGCCACACAATTTTCAGAATGCAAAACCAAATTCACAGCAGAAGGATTTACAAGGAAGAAACAATGGAATTTTCTATCCCTTACTTTTAGCATCCTGTTTCTCTTAAATCAAAGCAGTATACAGGCAGCTGGGTCTTCCCAACCCCTCACTCCAGACCTCAGCCCCAATTTTAAACACTAGCTGTAGAAAATTATGAGAGTTTGATATGCTTAATTCTATCAAGGTAATTTGTTTGTGTGTGCTGGTGTTAAACCCAAACAGAAATATGACCCTACATTTAAATCTCAGTCTAGAAGAGTGCTTCTACTCATTATTTATTTGAAACCTTTTTAAAAGTCACTTGTCTTTGAACAAGACATCCAGCTGTGTTGCTTGCAGGAATAATTGTTGCAGTTTTTCTGTCTAAATGAAAACTAAGGAACTGCCTTGGCCTCAATCTGCCTCAACCTTTTGCAGTAAGGGAGAAGCTATCACACCCCCTGGATATTCTGAATGAGTTCTCAAATTCCCCTCCAGGAGAACTAAGGGCTGCAGTGCTTCAAAATTTCCTGGAAGTTCTCTGCCAAAGTGCAATCTAAGGTGAGAGATCTGTCTGGAGAAAGGGGAAAAAGTGCTTTGTCATCTGCAAAATCCTTTTCATTCATTTTGAAAACAATTACATACTAGACATGACAGCTTCAGTGGATATCTTCTTCAGTCACACAGTACTTCGGTTTACTTTTTCAATAGCTGCAGCACAAAAAATATCAGCACTTGCTGTGCCGCATTCACTTTTTTGCCCTAGTTAATCCTACTCTAATTCAGCTCACTGCTGGTACAAGCAGGCACGGCACATTAGCACTGGCTGCCACGGTTCAGAATTCACCAAAAAATTTACAGTCTTCAAGTGCTTCTTTATTTTGATTCAGCAATCTGGATGCTATTACGAGTTCTCCTTGAACCTGTCAGTAACCTCCATTGTCAGGGAGAACAGGAACCTGCTGGATGCTGTCTGTGTTGCAGTGAATTGCTTCAGGCTGTAGGAGTGTTTCACCACGCCATTTCATTTCTCTCTATTCACACCTTCCTCGAAACGCACCTTATGAACAAGTAAGAAAATAGCAGCGAGTTGTTGTTCCGTGCATTCCCCGAACTACTCACAATCTTCCACAGTGCTTTTTTACAAGAGTAAGAGTGGCAAACCACAGAACAAACCAGTAGCTGACTCAGCAAGAATGCACTTAGCTCAACTGGAAGGAGCGCTGTGGGCAGCCTGCTGCAGGAACGCCTGCCGTGGAGAGGTCTGTTCAGACTCGTCTCAGCATTGCTAAGGTTTCCCTCTGACCTGTGCAGCAGCTCAGGTAAATCACCCCTCCCAGTAACTTCAACCCACAGGGAAAGATGTTGAAAAGCATCACCCAGCGAATGCTGATGAAAAGTGAGCAAAAACATGCTGGTTTCCCTTTGCAGAGATTTGGAATAAAATATGCCATTTGAATGCTATGGTAAAAGTTGATAATGTAAAACATCCATAAATTAAAACTAAATTAAAGCACTGTATTTGCTCTACTATAATATTTTAGGTGATTATTTGTTCTCTGTCTTTCCTGACTATCTAAGAAAAGCTAAAAGTCTTTGCTTCATTTTGGCAAAGCCTTTTTGTTTGGTTTAAGACATAAAAATTGTTCACATAGCTAGCCTGTACTTAATTTTAATGCTTTATTTTCACCATTTACACTTGACAAAAGTACAAGATTAATGACTATCCTATAACATTAGGAAAAGAATCCAGAATGTGGAATGCTTCAGGATCACCACACACAATAGCAAAGATAGCTGACAGTTCAGGTATGCTGTACTGTGAAAGGACAGCTTGAGAGCTCCTCTAATTTATAGCCCTCTGCCACTGTCACAAGAGGTCAGAAAGAGAGGGACATGCTAAGAGAGTAGTATGGAGTTTTCTTTACCAGCAGCTTTGAATGAAAGAAACATTTATGCAAAAGTGATGCTTTTGCGTAAGAGAAGGCAGAAAAACTCCTTTACAGAAAGGGTTGTTAAGCAGTGGAATAGGCTTCCCAGGGAGGTGGTTGAGTCACCATCCCTGGATGTGTTTA
>JAOWBP010000001.1:97101162-97126799 GCA_028571105.1 Tragopan temminckii | reverse complement strand
TTGGATGTGGTGCTCAGGGACATGATTTAGCAGAGGGTTGTTAGAGGTAGGTAGTAGTATGGTTAGGTTGTGGTTGGGCTCAATGATCTTTAAGGTCTTTTCCAACCTGATTCTATGATTCTCTTCTGCACTGAACAGGACTTCAGAAATGAAATCTAATTTGCTACTCTAAAGACCTTCCCTGATATGTTGTATTCTCCAGTCAACATAAAATAAAAAAGTACAACTAAATAGTGAAGAATTTAAAGATGCAATTATAGTGTTGTCTGGAAAACAAGTACGAACTTCCTGGGGAAAGGAAAAGAAGTCTTACAGGGATAGGGAGAAAACATTATGACTAAGACAGAAACACATGTTTGTGCAAACCACAGCCTTCTTGATATATACATGGATGGCACTGAACATGGACCAGCTCATCAGCATGCAATAACATACTACGATAGAGCACTGTACAAACAATGATACTTCAATTTACATCCAACCATTGGACTCTATTTTTACTAAGCATTAGAAACTGTTGCAATGTACAGATTACAGCAAGCAGTTTCATTACAGGGGGAAAACACCACCCAAATGCTCTATTACCCTGAACGCAGCAAATGAAGTTTTTCCTTTCTACTTAACCATGAGCAGTAAGGGTCAGTAAAGCAGCTACTTACTGGTGTGCAGTACTCCACCATGGGATAGTGCATTTTGTGACCTTTTGCAACACGGCCAGAGAAGAAGCAACTTTGGCAGATGTCATAGTTAAAGTGCTTTAAACTTCTGTACCTAAAAGAAGGGGAAAAAAACACAGCTTCAGTGCTGAGTATATGAATACTTCATGTCAGCCTTTGGAGCTTTCTGAGTCATTAGGTGCTTTTCCCTTAGATGTCCCACAGTGCACATTACAGGACAGGGCCTATTTGAGGGACAGGATTGCTGCCTCAAACCAACAAAGCAGAGATGATCAGTAAAAAATTTTCAAAAAGAATCCCTCTGTGTCACAAAATTTCTAACAGTGGGAAATGCTGAAGAGTTGTAACTACAAATCACTCTCTCTCATAACACACAAAACACAGCACCAAGATTTTTGTTTCTATAATGTTAATTCCAGCCCTTTTGGTCTGTGACATGACACCAAACACAGAATTTCTTAAGCAAATAGAGTTCAGAGAAGTAATGCCTTCCTCAACATGTACCATCAGCAAGCCCTTCAGTGCTGACTGAAGGTAGGGATTTGTTCACACTCCAGCATCTTCGTCAAAATATAATTTTTATGTATAGAATGCCATCCATGCAAAAATCTGAATGCACTTTTAGGCCATTATTTAATCTCATCAGTTTTATGAGACAGCTAACTTGTATCCGCTGTGCTGAAGTGCTTGAAAGAGCCGGAGGCATAAGGGTTTTCTTGTTCCAAATACGCTAAGCAGTTCTGTCACAATAACCTCAAAAGAACATTGTTTTACGTGTACTGAGACTCACAGTATTAGCTTTCTAAAAGCTGTCCAATACAATGTCTTTTTGTTGAGTGTGTAAACAGGGTCTCAAAGACTTGCAAAGGCAGAGAAAAAATCTCCAAAAGACAGATTTGACTTTCGTAATAGAATTGTTATATAAATTTAAGGGGCAGATGAGATCAGACAAAACTGGAAACACAGAGCTCCAGTGTCCACTGTCCACATTTCTGATGCCAACTAACTACACACTATTCATTCAAATGGTATCCTTTGATTTTCGAAGTGCTGCATTTTTCCAATTCCATCCACTTGTCTCCAGCTGTTTATATAGATTGTGAGAGTAATTTACTAGTTTCATGAACTGTCTCTGGAACAGGAAGCTTTTTCTTTGTGACTGTGTTGAACTCATCACAACCCATCCCTAGCTCTTCTTCAGTAATACTTATCATTCTCCAGTTTCAAAAACCAAGAACAATAAAAGCAGGGGATGAGTTTACAAGATGAGATGAATAGCTCAACTGAAGAAAAACCTGGACTCAAAACAAAGCAGAACTTTAACTATTACCCTTGTTTCTCACTGCCTATACAACTGTATAGGAGAAAGGGCTACCCCACTATAGGTGTAAAAAATCCCATTCATCCTCTCACACGCTAGAGTGAAATGATGGCTTTTCTATGTGGTATTGCTTGTTGCTGTTCAATATCTTGGTCTTAGAACTAAAATTACAAAAAGGTCTTTGTAAACATCAAGATACTATGGAAGAAAAATGCCAAAAGTAAAAGAAGATCAGGAACAAGGACAGAAACCATACAAAGCAGCTATTAGGAAGAGAAGTGATAAAACAAGACTAGGCGTAATTGAAAGTGAGTATTTACTTAGCTGCTAAGTGGATTCTCAACAGGCATACCAGCACACGGCCATTTTACAACACATCGACTTATTCACGGCTATAGTAACCACAGCGTTGATCCAGATGGTTAAATAAATTAGCAACATGTCCAGCATACTAGTTAATATCCCACTAACCACATTCCTTCTCTGTAAAATGCACAGTATCTTTACACCTGGAAAATTTCAAGTCATTCCTTGCTTTACGCCATGATAGAAAGCAGTTCATCAGGACTCAATTCAGAAAATAAAGCTGCATGAATAAGAAACTGAATCTAAAGCAAATCATGTTAGTTGTGCCATCTGCCAATACAGTGGCTGAGGCACAGAAAGACTGGAAGGGCAGAATACAGAGAAGGGGTGGTATCATAACCAGTAAATGATTTTTGTCATCTTCAGCTTTTGCATTACTGTACCCAGTCTAAGTGTTACTCTCCCTCATGCCCCATCAAAACTCTCTTTAACTTCAACAACACACAGAAAATCAGGGACATGACTTGCGTGGGAACAAGCAGAGCTACCTATTCACCAAGCAGTGGTACACAAGGTAGAAAGGGAGTTAGTTTGTACCTGAATCCAATAATGGGGCACTCCTTGCAGATGTTACACTTCGCTTGGTGTTTGGCAGTTTCTGCAGCAGCCACCCTGTGCAGCACGGGCAGCCACACCATGGATTGTGGTTCCAGTCTCATCCAGTCTAGGAACAAGGCTGCTTCAATCTCGGGCTTGTTATTTGCCTGCAGCAGAGGGGAAGGAAGACAAGGGTTCAGCAGAAGCAATTAGTGTACCATCAGCTAATTAACAGATCAGATCATTGTTCTCCTACAAGCTCTGCATCCTTTCCCCAAGTATTATTCAGCTTTTCCCTCAGTTCACCCATCCCCCAGAAAACCAAAGCAACCATCAGGACACTGCCCTGAAAACAGGAACCAAACACTGTTAATGTTTCCAATCTCGCTTTCTCTCGTTCTCTCTTACAACAGACAGCGCTACTATGTAGTCTGTCACAACAAAAATCATCCACTGACAACACCTGGCATTAAAGATAATCTTGTGCCTCCTCTATCTCTTATCTGTACTTGCATAGCACTCTTCATTTTAACAAACACTGTGTTACCCAACCCCTAAAAATTGCATGTCTTTCTATCAAAATTCCTTTAACACTCTTCGTTGTCATACTTCAAAATGCATATATAAGGAAATCATTTAAAATCCTTCTCAAGCCTGCTGCTGAACATACGAACTCCGCCTCCTTAAAAGCCTCACAGTCCCTCTTCCCACCAAATCAACATTAAGTTCCTTGCCACTGCCTGAAAACACAATGCAGCTTTGTCCCACAGAACATGATGCTTTTAGTCTTGTATTCCAATACCTCCTGCTTTTGTCTCTTCACCAAGAGCAAAAAACTCCATTCAAACCTTGCAGCAGTCCTATTTCTTCGTTTTCTTCCCATCATATCCTAAATAGGGCAATTACTTTATGTATCTGTTGAACAGTAACTCCGAGGAACAAAACAGATTTCCATCACACCTGGCACTGTGCAAACACCAAAACCATGCATAGTTCCTGCTTCTCAGCACATAGAGCACGGAACAAGGAGTAGTAAACAGACTAGAAACACAAAGCAATGGAACAACAGAGATCAGCACAAGCAGAGGTCACACCACTGCAGACAACACTGAGGAACAGGGACAAACAGCTTCAGAAAGGATTTAAAAGAAAACAGTGAAATGAGTGTGAATTTCTATGGGAAAATTCACTTCACTGTGTAGGACTGAACAGAATAAGTACAGAACTTGTTATCTGAGAATCAGGAGCCTGGTTTCAGCCCTGAAAGAGATGATGGATCAGGTGGAAATAGCAAAGGGCTCCCTTTGACAGAAAGACACGAGGGAGGAAGAAGAGCCTACACAGAGAACAGCAACCGTGATGAAGTAGGACACCATCCTGCTCCATTTCTGTAAACCACTTTAATGTGTTATCTCAAATTCCTCAAGACACGTCCTTCTATCCTTCCAACAGAAACTGTGCATTTATGAACTAAATATGTTTTAATCCTCTGGTTTCCTCTTTTTTTTTTTTTTTTTCCTCTGGGCATTTAAACACAGTCCTCTGTGACCCAATCCTTCAGATTTTAAGTTTCACAAGGCAAAGACTTAATCTGTGGTTTCAAATCTATTTGAAGCACTTCAATAAACAGTAGCATTAATGTATTGCGTACGTGGACCACAATGAACAGGGGATTGAGTGCTGTTTTTTTTTTTTTTAATGCTTGCCCTGTTACTTTCACAATTTCTCATGAAATATGAGCTTAGTATAACCTATCTGAAACCTTCAGGTTTTGTTCAACCGAAGAACAAATATAACAACGAAGTTTGGGAAAATTTTACACTGTAGATCTAAACAGAAGAGAGCTATAAGGAAAATCAATTAAGGGTTTTTTTTTGCTCGTTTGTTTATTTTTTTTAAAGTTAACACTGTTTATAATCTTTACAAATAAATTAACTTATCAATACCCGCAGAATGAGAAAAATGCAAAGTCTCCAGGACCAAATTCCTGACCACAAGAAAGAAATGAAAAAACACAGAATGTCTCCTGAATAACGGATTGCATTCATACTGACTTAAAAAGCTGCTGCAATATTCTAATTAGAAATATATATATATATATATATATAGTCAGGGTTTTCTTACCGGCATGCCAACATATCTACAGTTATTCAGGCAAAATCCCTCAATGTTCTTCCCAAAAAAACCCCCAGCATCAAAAACAGAGAGAAAAACAAAACAGTACAGTGAAATCCAGGTAACAGTGGCAACAGAATTTGTTCAGAGGAGCGAATACCACTTTGCACTGAAGGACATCAATGAATTCAAGAAAATAAAATTAGTTCTAGAAGTCTCTTAAGAGAAAGAGGTATTCAGGAAATATAATAATTTATATGCCTCTTTCCAGTTGCAGCTACAGAAACAAAAGGGCAGGGGAGTGATTTTCTGCAGCTCATTCAGCAAGCCAGCGTCCACCAGAACTATGCTGGCAAATCTTTCCTCTGCCTGGCAAGCTACACTTAAAACGCAAAGGTCCTCTAAATCTCTAATATTTTACGAGTATCTCTTTAATATTCCATTTCTAATAGGAAAACATGAAGTGTATTGAAATGCTGCAGTGCAGGCTGCAGACAGAATAAAAATGAGCAGCTCAAAACACTAGTCTACACTTGTAGTTGCCTTAAATTTGCAGAGAAAAAATGCTGCAGTGATGATAGACTTTCCGTAACTTTCACAGATCTCTTTTAATTTTGCAGTCACTGTCGATTGCCAGCAGGCCCAATGGTTGCCTACCCAGGGCTCCACACCCCGGCTGTACAAAACTTGTGCTCAGAGAGATTAGGAGCATTAAAATGTATCAGAACTGGTTCTGAATTATACTACATGAAGATTTAAAGACGTGGAGAAAAGCTGGTCAGGGTCAGATGGTAGAGGACAGGCAGTTCCCAACTGTTCCCTGAGCTCCTATTACAATTTTTTTAATAATCTCTAAATCCAGTAAAGGCGGCAGCTGACGATTTTACATAAGGGAAAGTCTGAATTCATGCAGTACGTATCTGAACCAACAAGAGTGAGCTGTAAAGAATATTAATGGTTCTTCTCTTGAACACATTTCTGTGGAACTCCCAGTTTTTATGGTAATAACAGAGTGAATCATAAAATAAAATTCATAAAGCCCTTTCCAGCTTACAAGTAACAATTTGTTACGGGGTACATTCAAATTCATCATATTCCACACATCTGTTTTTCAGTATTTATTCTGCAGAAACAAAGGGGAATGGGAGGTTGCATGGTGTTGGCATCTTTATGTAATGCTTAGGAGTCGGATGTTTCTAGTTTTTTAAATTTCCTTCTCGTATTCCAGCTAGTATGTTTAAAATTACCCCGCACTGTATGAACTTCATCTATGCACAATGCAAAATAAGCTCCAAAATACAGTCGTGATGTTACATGAAAAATGCAGTATGTTTTCAGACAGTCATACAACATAGTATCAATTTCTGGTAACATTTTTGAGGAATTATATTCTGCATAGCTGCAGGGCAAGGAACTAACTGGAAATAATTTAATGTTATTAATTTAATAGTGTTTTCCATATAGGATGGAAAGCTTTACGTTAATGTAAGTACTATTTTGGACAAACTCAAACTGAGGAATGGGATTCCTGTGACTTGTTAAAGCTTAAAAATGCAGAGCAAGCCATAAATAGAAGCCCTGTCTCCCAGAGCTTAGAGTTAGATTAAACCCTGTTGAACCTCATCTTCCACTCTTGAACAGCTTCCCCAAAACGTTTGTGTTCTCCCCACTGCCAGCTGGCAAGAAAACACAAGTCAAGAGCTCATAGTTTCTGAGACTAGCACTGGTTCATAGGCAACAAAGGGAGGATTATTATAAAGGTAACATGGGGTGATGCAAAATGCTTAAATCTGGCTGACTCTTGGAGTGAAAGCTTAAGATCACCATTTATTTCATCTCTTACATTACACTTACTCCCTTACTCCACTCCACTCAGTGTTTTTAGCGTTGTGGTTAAGACTAGTAAAGCAAAAAAAAAAAAAAAGAAAAAAAAAGAAAAGAAAAGAATGCAGAAGTGCCTTAGTTTACAGCTTTGTATCATATACACTTCAAAACCATCATCTTCTTACTCCTCACCTCTCGAACTAAATCTCTTTAAAATAACTCTTTGAACCAGTTCTCTTGTAGGACTCTTCAAGATTCCCTCCCAAAGTCAAGCACAGGTTCACAAAATCCTACTGAAATAAAACCAGAACTGCTGTTCTCTGACACTTACAGTGTAGCAGCTTGAGGAAGGAGATTTGCTAGTTCCCTGTAGGCTAGTTCTTCTGTGTCAGTGCCAAAAGCAGAAAAAAAGTCCTACAGATAGAAACTAGGGCTGTCTGAATCTCAAGAGATTGAGTCTCTCAACAGCAACACTGCATCTGTCCATTATTTTCATACAGATCTCCACACAACTATACAAAGCTGTTTGGACACGTTACTGTTATTTCCTCGATATTAAAAAAAATAAATAGAAAGAGGAACAATTATAAATGCAACCCTCATAAAACAAATGTCCAGTCAATTCAAATCAGTGCACATACTGCCAAACCCGTTGGCAGTGTCCTGGCCAGGGTTTGGACTTTCCAAACTCCTTCTAAAAGAGGTAACAGGCCCCTATTTTGACATTTATTTGTCTGAGTAAATACACTGCATTCAGACATCCAGTTAAGTGGTTGTAAAAACTTCACTGTCTACTGCTGATCTTCACCGATTGAAAGCAAACCTAGAAATTAAGACTACACAACAGAGTACTAAAATACTTTAATCTGTCAAAATGAAAAGAAACGAGGTCTGAAATACAGATATTAACTGCTCCTTAGCATTACCAGTTTTTTATAAAGCACTCTATATTGAGTACACCCTTGGAAAAAAATATACAATAGTTTATAGCTAAGAACCAAATACCGAGCAAGGGATGCTTTCATCTGTCTCTGTTTTCATCTTACATTTCTTCTGTCTCCCAGTGTCTCAGTAAAGCACACAGGGTGGTGATGTGAATATCTAGTTCTCTCTCTGCTACACAAGGAATCATTTAATAGTTTTACACTGTGATAAAAACACAATGCTTTTACCCCTTAACCAATAAAAATTCACTATCCTGCTTACATAAAAAACATAGCCATCACCGATTTGGAAGTCAAGTGCTTTCACCCCATGGTGAAAAGCTACCCATGGTAATACTGAACTCCCTCAATTTCGTTATGGATCCATGGACTACTTGTACACAGTCTGAGTCCAGGCAGAAGTACATACTCCTCAAATGGTCCTTACACCAAACTCACGCTCTCAACAAAAACACTTTCTTCAAAATCACATAACATACACTGCATCCCATCTCTGAAGCATGGTGACTGCCCTGCCCTCCCCAAGTACTCCCAAGGACTCGCACTTCAGATCCTAACCTGTGGAGATCTCCCCAGCTATGGCTGAAGAGAAAACGTCCCCTTTTCCTCTGACATCCCCTTCTCCTCTGTTGCTGTCTATGCCAGAAGAAGCTGTTGCCAGGGCACCCAACCCAACGGGCATGGCAGAGGGAATTCTGAAGCACACTTCTGCCACAGACTCTGACGTGACTGCAATTTATTGCCAGCTTATCAACACCAGAACAACAAAATCAGACTAAAAATCTAAGAAGACATTCCTCATCGTGGTTGAGCAGAGAAAGATTTAAATTAGTTCAGATACAGTAATGTGAACCTATTTTTAAAGCCTGAATTATCTCACTCAAGTGAAGAAGGAAAGGGGCAGAAGATGGCTGTGTGAGAAAGGCTATGAGGTCCATGCATGAAGCGCCTAAAGCCCCACAGGGAAGCGTAGCTGAAACCAGCTCAGGATCAGAAAATCCAGAAAGGGAAAGCTCTGAAAAGCTATGCCTGCACCTTTCTCATGTTCATTTTCCCCTCCCAGCAAAGGAAGCTGAGTGTGTATCAGAAGACAGAAAGAGGGAGCAGCCAGGAGAGGTAGCAGGCCACCTGCGGGCTGAGATGGCCGCCCCACAAACAGCCCTGCACAGCTCTCCTTGGCCATTCAGCCCCCACGCTGTTCCCTCTCAGGAGCTCCCTACTCAAGGCACAGCTGCCTCACAGCATCTCCTACACAGAAAGCACTTCACTGCAGTCCTCTCCTCTTCTCCTGGAAATGTCATACCTCCCCCCATTTCTACTCCTGGCTGCTTCTTTTCATGTCTTGTCATAACCTGCCTTTCAAGTCTCCTTCATTAGTATCACTTGTGCTGTCATTCGTACTGTCACTCCCATTAGGTGGCCCTTCAACTTGGCCCTTACTTTTCCACTCCTTGGTTCCTTCTCCCTCCCTATGCTCCTCTCCTTTGGACTCCACCCGTCCCCCTATTTTCCCTCCTTTTCCCTCTCAAGCCTTCTTAGAAGACTGCCTTTGCTGCTGCAAACCAGGTCAGAAATCATCCTCCCACTCTGCAAGTTAAAACCCAGGCTTCATCTGCAGGAGGAAGAGAGGATACAATTCCTTTCAATGCAGATAAGAAAAAAACCTGTTTTTAGTGGAGGTAAGAGGAGAAAATCTCAGGTTTTCCAGCATTCTGATTTATGACCATGTGGAAGTTCAGCTGTACTTCTAGAAACACTGGCAACCAGACGCGATGCTGCATTTAGCCAGTTGGCTTTTCTTCAGTTGTTATAAGACAATTTTGCTACCCCATTTTATTCAAATAATCATTTACTCCAAGTCTTCCTCCTGTTTTATAAACAACAGTTTTTGTGTGTCTCACCAATACAAATTTTATTGTTTTCTTCCTAATATAAACACACAGATTGTCAACTTTTACAGAAAAACATCATTTTCTTGTTAGATTACAAGGTCACTTTCTTCATCAGTTTTTCAACACCATTTTTTAAGTGTGGTTGCTATTCTCTTGGGAAAACAATAAGATGTGGCAATTCCTAATTTCCTAGGTAGGTCACTTGCTCAAAACATCTTTTGACATACAGACTCTCATCGTGGATTTGCTGCAGCATCATTCTGCAGTGGTCTCATCTGAAAGCCTCATGAAGAACTCTTCAGAAGCCTTGAAAGGCATAACAGGGTTTAACCTACCTGTCAAAGCTACTATGCATAGTGAATCAGCTTGGGTTATTCACCTGGAATACAGCCCTAAAATGTATTAATATGGAAATGAAAAAACATGAATTCTATAGAATCAGACAAAAGAAATTTGGAAAAAAAAAAAAGCAAATATCCCATCACAACTCGAAGTTCCTGTCCATTTTAGAATTAGATTGTATCTGTAGTCACTCTCTGTATGAAGATTACTATCAACTATTAATATTCATTGAAAAAAAATTGCTGTTTGTTGTACGTTACACAGCAGAACTACTACCTAATGAAATCTGAGCAGTAGGCAAAGCAGGCAAAGCAACAAGCAAAAAAAATCCCCTGCCCACATCCAACTGAAGAAAATCCTGAAGGGACAGTAACAGGATTGAACAAAGGCGTTTCCTTTTCTGTGATGAAGAAGATGCACAAAGACCATACATTACCTTCCATCTTTTACCTTTTCATTAAGTAGCTGTCTTACTCTTTTGCATTTTCCTGTTAGTTAGCAAAAAGATGAATAATTCCCTTAACTCTCTTCCTCCTCAGATTAAATAATTTACAAGTGTGAAAAAGAGCCTGGAATTGGCTATATACTCCTCAACGGATAAGGCAGAAATTCTTTCAGAATTCTGTTAGTATAAAAAACTGCATTACCCATTCAACCAATGAAAAAAGCTCATCAAGAGCTCCTCAGCCCTAGAAAGCACTTCAGTCATGTTTTCACATCCCTCTGCTGAGCACACAGCTGCCATTGGCATGCACAAAAATTAGTTTAACTAATGCTGTTTATCTATATGGTGAAATAAATGGTGATCTACTGCTGACAGAAGAAAATTATAAAGGCAGGAACTGCCACAACAAAGACTTCCACTGCCTGCAGGATTCAGTTATGATACAGACCCTGATGACAATTACTTGCTCTCCAGATGACAACATAAGCTTTAAGAACCAGACTGGATGGGGTTTTGAGCAACCTGCTCTAGTGGGAGGTGTCCCTGTCATCGCATGGCAGTTGGAAGAGGATGACCTTTAATGTCTTACCAATCCAAACCATTCTATGTTTCTGTGCTAACTCAGGCTTCTTCCATCACTACCTCATTTCTAGTGAAGACAGTGCCTACAAAGAAGCAGTGTAATTCATAGACAACTTGTCAAATAAATAAACCAGTGAATTCCATTAAGCAAATCCTCAGTATCGTAATCCTCCAGATGTTCTGTCCTCTTCAATATGGGAAGGCTAGCTGGAAAGGAGACATCTAAGAGAACATTAATGGAGATCAAAGATGCACTTACAAACTGGAAGCAGCTTCTGACACTTGGCTCGATGTTGCTGCCCCCAAATGAAGCGACCTCCCCCAGCTGTCGTGGGATCTGGATGGAGTCATGCAGCAGTAGTCCCAGTCGGCGCTGGTCACAGAAGCCAGTGGAGCTCGCCACCTGCTTGAACAGGTCTGCAGAAACATAAAGGACACCGAGGCTGAAACACCACAATGGGGACACACAAGATAGGGATGAAACGTGCAGCATTTCAAAGGGATAAATGGCCTTGATGGATACAAACACAAATGTATCCGTAGTTTGGCTGCTTTGCTTCTCACAAACACTGTTTCTATTAAAGAAGTGTTGATTTTTAGTAGCAATATTCGCTTGTATCAGTGAAAAAAGGCCATTCTATCCCAGCACCTGTGTCATTACTGACAACAGCAGCTGTGGTTCTGTAATAGAGCCAACTAAACATCAGGATCCTTCATTCAGAACAGTGTAAAAGTTCTAGAAATAATCAGCTTTTAGCAATAAATGTACAACTCAGAATCCAATTATCTTTCAGATGAGTTGATCTGAAATACAAGAACTCCTAACTTCAGTATAACATAATCTTTTAATGCAGGTATATTTCTAAAATGAAAGAAAAACATCACAGTATGACAGAACCTGGCATGCACTGGGAACATTAGTATCATACTGAGTTTTCATTTTTGAAGTGAAATGTTACTTTATGTCATGTGCTATTACTGCATCATGCTAGAAAATGATCTTTACAGGATAGAAGTATCCTTTCATAAGCCAAATTTAATTTAGTGGGAATTAGTTATACTATGTATATTATGAGGATGTTTTTGAGTTTGTAATAAGAAAAATCAGGTTAGCATTAGCTGAAATATTTATTTGGTTGTATCTCAGATGACAATACATGACTTGAATAAGTTCTGCTTATTTTTCAAAGAAAGAAAGAGAGAAAGAAAGAACAATAGGAAGGAAAGAGCAAGCAAGGAAGGAATCACTAGAAAAAAAGAAATCTTTTTTCTGTAGCCTTAACATATCACCTGACAAGAGAGATAGATACAGCCACAAAGGTGATTCAGCACTGTTCAAGATAACTCTCCCAGAGCAGCAATGACAGCCATTTTCTTCCAAAAGAATAAAGGAATGGATAGAGAAAAGATTACTTTTTAATTACACATTTCACTTTTGCCAAAACTAGTTCTATGACACATAATTTGGGGAAAAATTCTTCCCCGTAACCTCTGCAAGTCAAAAGAATTCTGCTCTTTGAGAACCAACACTGCTCTGCTACAAAATGTTGGAATCATGGAATCATAGAATGGCCTGGGTTG
Source organism: Tragopan temminckii (assembly GCA_028571105.1). Classification (NCBI taxonomy): domain Eukaryota; kingdom Metazoa; phylum Chordata; class Aves; order Galliformes; family Phasianidae; genus Tragopan; species Tragopan temminckii. The sequence goes on along the minus strand of JAOWBP010000001.1, from coordinate 97,114,173 downwards.
AAAAGGACCATGATGATCACCTAGTTTCAACCCCCCTGCTATGTGCAGGGTCGCCAACCACTAGACCAGGCTGCCAAAGCCACATCTAGCCTGGCCTTGAATGCCTCCAGGGATGGGACATTCACAACCTCCTTGGGCAAATCTTTCTTTGCTTGGAAAATCTTTAAGAGGTGCAACTCATCATGTAAATGCAGCAGTGCTAACAGCAACTACGCTATGACTTTGGCAGGGATGGTGAAGCCAGACCACAACCTGGCAGAGATGATTCCTTCCTCTCCACAAACTATTCAGCTCTGAATTTCCCTCATCAATAAAACACTGTGTTCTGCAACATCAAAAGGGGATTATGTATTACCATGCCTACACACTACAGGAGACTATAATACATGAATAAAAGTTTTTCTTCATAACTGATAATTATCAACGGGACATTATTTTAAAAAATATCTATATTATTTTTCTTTAAAGATCCTCTGAATACTTTTCCACAAAACCTCCACAAAACATCCAAAGATCTAAACTGTGACATTCACAGAGATTGCCCTATAATCCGATCCAATTACACATACACATTATATAATTTGTACAACAGACTGTTCTAGGACTGTTTATTTTTACTTCAGCTTTTTTCAGCCCTGATTAGTAGAATAATAAACTAATAACCATTGATGAAGAACTGCTGTGGCATTGGAACAAAATCTGAAGGAGAAGGCTTTTTCAAAGCTTGTATGAGTGTTATGTAATTTAACCAGTAAGTAACTCTTGAAAAATGTCCTTATCAGTAGATCTTTTCTGGATCGCTGCCTCACTAATAAACTGATTCATTAGTCAGTTGAAACTAAAACGTCAAGTGGGCCTTTTTTGAGAATTATACAATTTGACTCATTATAATATGCAAAATTCCAGCATGCCTTTAATATTTATTTAAAAGTAACAGCTATGTTTAAATATAATATATGTAGTATGACTCAGATCACACTGTGGAAAATAGTTTTAAAAGAGAACATATTTCAAAATGCTGTAATGCAAGCTGTCCTGTGGATCAATAATGCTTTTCTACCGCCTTTTTCATCTCACTGTTTACACATTTTTTCTGCTGCGGCATGTCAAAAGCATTCTACCACCCTTTTATGCAAAAGCATTAAATTTCAGCATTTGCATTTTTCCATCCAAGTGTGTGGATGTGCATTTCTGTGTATGAAGGTGTGCTAAACCAGTGGTCTCCAGAGGGAAATGTATGCACCCCAGTGGGTGTGCAAATCCTTTCAGGTACAGTAAGAAAAATGTTTTGTACTGTTAATAAATTAAATAAAACCTGTGTGTATTTCATCTTTATCTTTTTCAAAATTTCTGTTTTTGTGCTTTGTAACGCACATAATATAGTAGTACACTTGTACATATAATTTATAAATAAATATGCTCAGTGCATGCTCAGTGATCAGGAAAGTTTGGAGACCACTGTGCTGAACTACCTAAAATTGCAGTGAACAAGTAGGACAAATGGAAAACAGAATATAAACTAAAAAATGTAAAGAATTATATTGACTTACATCTATACTTATCTTCCAGGTGTGCTTTACAAAGAGATACAACACCAGTTTTAAAAGATAAGACACGGATCCTTCCTGTTCGACCCCTGAAAGGAAAGAAATATTGACTGATTATATAATTCATTCATGTAACAACTTGTTGGCTTTTATGAAGTTTAACACAGCACTGCAGTCTTATAAAAATGAAGTCACAAAAAAACCCGACTTTGCATGGCATACACTGGCCTGCTAGCACATATGTTGGAAACTGAACATAAAATATAGAGATGCAGTTCCATGGGCAAAGCTAAACCAAACTGTGCACTTTTACCAGTACAATCAGAAACAGTCTCATGCAGAAATAATAACAGATACTGACAGAGGCACTAAGTAAGCTGCTGATTAATCTTGCCTAAAAGTAAGGAGAATGGAGGCAGGTTGTACACTTTAGTCAGTAACGTAACAGTCGTTTATGAGCTCCTTCTCCTATCACCCAAACCTGAGCACCTCAGTTCTTGCAGTGTCTCGACTTGGCCTTCCCTCACAATCACCTTCACACCAGCTTGTGACGTGCCTGTGTTACTGCTTTTGCTTTTTGATGGGAATATAATAAGAACATCACCCTCTACGCTGCAAGCAATGCAGTGACAAACCTTCAGCTCTTTTCTCATAGATTCAATTCAGCTCAATTTACTCCCCATTGCTGGCTTCAACTAAGACTTATCTCACATAATATTACAAATACATAACACCTATTGCAAAAGAGACATACACAACACAGTAAGTTAACACCTAGACTTGACTTTTGGAAGCATAGACTTGTCAACAATTTTGAAGTGCCACCAATAAGAACACCACTGAAAATACATTAAGTAATGGACAGGCATGTCATACCCATGCACTAGGCTGTACTATTAGCCAGGATGCATGCCTTCTCTATAATCCTACTAATGCACTGCAAGAGTCAACAGTGCTCATTTACCTATGCCTGTTCCCTGCAACACCCATAGAAGGTGCAGTCAGAAAATGGTGAACAAAGCAGAATTCAGAATGTGCAGCCTTTTTTTAAGTATCTTGTGCTTTTCACCATGATTAAGCATTTGCTGCTTACCTATGCTTTCCCCACTCTGCTCCTTTTACTCCTCTCCCTCAAAGCTTTTCCAAATTAATTATCATCTGTGCCCTGAGAAATTCCCGCTGATGAACACCAGGCTCATGCAAATTATATAGGAGAAGAATGTAGAATGATTATTTCCCTGCAAGGCATATTAAATTGGAACCTGCACGAACCGTGAGTTGTTCAGTTCACTCTACTCCCCCCCCCCCCAAGTCAAACCAGTAATTTAGCATGCTACTGCAAATGAGCATGAGTGACTGATCAATTAAAACAAATCTGAATACGTGCTGGATTTGCAGAGCTGTGTCCATAATTAGATCAGTCATTGGCACTGAATTTGATTAGTATCTTTACAAATGACAGTTTTCAATTATAAGAAGAGTAAAAATTCAGTATATCGAATTAAATGTCTCCAGTGCTACTATGCACTTCAGTTGATCTCTTCCTATTAAGTTTACAATGAAAGCTAAACACAAGTAACCCCAAGGTCATCTCTCTACCAGCATAATTCAAACTTGAATTTCAGCAAAACAGCTAGGAGCTTTCCTCACACATAAAACAACTGTGTTTCATCGAGTCCTGCAATATACAATTCCCTAGCATACCTAGGGAATTGCCTGGAGGCAGCCAATTATAATTTCTAATGCTGTACTTTCAGCAGAGTGCTTCATAATGAAAGCTAGACTGGACACAGCAAATCTAAACTGGATGGTCCGGCTTAGGAGCAGCCTGGGAAATGACTTTCATTTCTCTCTCTGCCACCAGTGTGGCTCATCTGGATTAACATCCCTACTGTGTCTTTTTTGTTTTTCACCAGTTGGCTATCTCTCTATATATGTAATTTGTATTAGATGATAACTCAAAACTGAACTGGAGTTCAGCAAAACCCAAAGCAGATTAAAGAAATAAAGCTTAGCAGTTAAATGAACACAGCCCTACTCCCTACCACTGGTACACTGCACAAAAATATAATGTAATCTGCGTAATCCACTTCACAGGATTCTACAGTTGCTGCAGATGATGATATAAGCAACTGCCTTATCAGAGATGATTCTGCAGGAAGAGATTGTGTACTTCTTTTGTGTGCAGGTGATCACTGAAGTTACAGGGCTGTGATAAAAGATGGATGGAAGAATGATGTTATGGAACTTTACTACAGTTCAAAATGGAAATGGAATACAGTAATTTTTTCATGTCCTTCCATTTCTACACATGAATTTTACTCTGCCAAAGTAATGGGCATGTCCGGCTGAAGGCAGCTGATAAGAACCTTAAAAAACAAACACAAATAAAGACTTCCACTGACATCTTGTTTCACTAAATTCACTAAATACAAAAAGAATGGCTTATTCTAAAATTAGCTTGCAGAATGCGTGTTGGTATTTATCTGTGCATTCTGAACATCACTAATCCATTGTATAGAACATCTTTAATTTGATTAAGTAAATATTTATTGCTCTATTTACTTATGCTCTATTTACACTTAAAGGTAGACTTTTTAAAATTAAATTTTACATGAAACATTTCTCATATCTCCTGACTGCTAAGGGTTGTAAATGCATAAGATTACAGATGAAGCTCTTCCAGCTTTGACCAAGGATTACAGATTGAAAGCTACAGAAAACTGACAGCTCTGAAAATGTTTAGCATCCAGAAGTACAGAAACATGCAAGAGTCTATACGATGTTAATCATACTGTTGCTTCTTGATACTTCTCTTGAATTGCTTTATCTAAAGAAATTTTAAAAAGCCATGCAAAGCTATGACCAACAGGGGAGATACAGTCCTAGAATTGCTCTGAACACAGCAGACTGTTCTGTTTTCCAGTTCTCATTGTTTAGATGAATAAATCTAACATTGCAGGCCTAATCAAGGGCTATATCGATTGAGCTAAATGCAGCCATTAAGCCATTATGCTTCCTAAACTTTCGCTTCAACTGCTATTTCTTTAGCTTCAAGTCACTCATATTTTATAATGTGGCAGTCAGCTCATTGCCCTTTCCCCTTTCCCCTCGTGATGCTGGGAAAGCTCTTCAGAGCAATGTGTTTACAGCACCCATACGTACGTGTCATAGACATTCAGCAGCCAGTTGAGGCACATGTCCACGCAGAGAGGAACATTGACCAGATTATTGTGCTCCTGTTCCAGTCGATCATAAATAGTGGTCAAGCAGTTAATGATCTGCAGAATATCCATCGGCTGGTCATTTTGCTTGAGGTTGTGCTGGTCCAAGGCATCGCATGCAGCAGACAGATTCAGGAGATCCACTGTTAAAATAAAGAAACACAATGAAGACTGCAGAGAGATAGTGGTTGTACTACCGGTATCCAAAAGGTAAATATAGGTACAACAGTTTGCTTGGCTTACATGTCTGGTCAGAGGACGTTTTATATTCTGTGGAAGTCAGGTGTAAGACTGGTTCCAAGACTCCTACAGGTGCACTGTTTATTCAGCTGTGGTCTTAGACAGCAGTGTTTGTAAAATGGGGTTTTTTTAGCCGTGAAGTACCCATTACACTATTAGATTGCATGGGAATATTACATAAACTACTGTGTAAGTAAAAATTCAAAAATGTGTTTCATGCTTTATATTCCTACAGATAAGGTACTATTTGACAACTGTGTTCACTGGATGTGCTCTATATACAGTGCTCATCCTCAGCTTTTGTGAAATGCACCACTCACTTCTTAAAGAAGTCAAGAAATCCTCAATGAACCAAATTCCACAAGGAACATGCAAATAAATCACAACGGAACTGGGGTCAACTTCCCTGCTACTTTTTCTCTGTCAAGAACATGGGAAAAAAGATTCCAAAATTTATTAATAGAATTTATAAATCTTTAATTCTGATGAGTGTTTAAATTTGTAAATACCTTTACAACATAATACAGTAAGGCAAATTTAATACCTATCAGTCAATGCAAAACAGAGTTTTTCTGCTACTGACATTTAAAATCTTGATTTCTATTTCAGTTTAAGTAAGTCAGCTGTGTTTTGAAATTTGGATGTCCACAGCAAAACAGAACATCAGCTTTTAAAAATATTCTTAATTTCTGAATAATAACATCAGCAACAATTTCATACTTTGGAGGACACCAAATCAGAGAGTTATGAGATGCTGGAAACAAAAGAAATCAGAAAAAATGAGACTATCTGGGGCAGTAGATATTCCTGTTGCGACACGAAAACCCTCTGTAAATCCTTGCATAGAACTTCTAGGGGCTGAGCAAAGGGGAGATGAAAGCCCAGATGCTGCTAGTCCTACCCATACCACGAGCAGTCACAAAGTGCAGCACAATTCAGTGTGCCTCAGGAAAACTATCCTGAAAATTTGTTACAGAACTGGGAAATAAACTGACTCAATTGCAAGACCTGTTTTTCTCTCACTGCAATAAAACCGTGTTTTATTGAGTCCTGGTAGGCAAATTGCAGAACCTCATACAGGAATTCTTTTTTAGAACTTCATGCAGCTTAAGAGCACGTGTGCCAAATTCACACTTGAGAATACTAGAACAATACCAAAGATTAAACTGGCCCCTTGAAAAATACCTCAGCTGCATGCAGGGCTGCTTGGTATTGCAGCACTGATAGTATGCTGTGATTCTGGAACTGTCAAAAGAATTTTGGGAGCAGAAATTTCACTGAAAATCAGTAGGGACATCTACTGCTAAATCCTGCAAGCGCTTCTGAAAACTTCATCCTGGTGCCTGAGATACTCAGTGCTAGAGTGAATATGGAAAGCCTTCAATGCTATACCTAGTAATATACCAAGAGATTTAACTTAGAATATGTTGTTTTATGGAGGGCATTATTACATTTTTTGGTTTTTCATATTAGCATATGGATAGTTACTAAAAAAAAAAAATTTGGAATATTACATTTAACCTACTAGCATATAAAATATAGCTATTCTGAGGTCAGTGTTATACCCTGCAAAAGCATATTTACCAGATCCATTGCAAAGAGTCATAGCTAGATACCTTTCCTCTAGCAATTTATTAGCTGAACTGAAAATAGAGCAATGCTTTCACAATACCTTTAATGCAGAGCTTTAGGCTGAACTCTCAGTTCCTTTGAGACTGTGAATCAATGGTAATTAAATGAATCCCTCAGGCATCTGGGTGGCAGCTTAATTATACATCAGGCTACTGCTAAACATGGGTCATTCCATTTTGCAAAAGCTTTTCCTGCTAATAAGCAGAAATTTCTGAAAAGCCCTTTGCCCTGCCTCTTCCTCAGCCGCCTATCCTATCATGAATTTAATAATGCATGTCCATCTTAACATAAGCAAGAAACGTTTGCTACCAAGCTCCGCTTTAGGGGACTTCTTTTCAGGGGGAGAGTGGCTCTGGCCTTCATCAAGGTAAATTCCTCCTGTCTCTTCCTCACCACATTTAAAGGAACGTGTTGGAGGCCTCTCCAGAATCAGTAATTGTTGTATTTCTTTTCTGGGAGCAAGCACCAAGTAAACACTGAATGGGGGCTAGCCCAAACACATATCGAAGAGTTGCATATTCATGGATATCCAGTGATTTACAAATCTTTGATCACTTCATGTTTTGTAAATTTCACGGGTTGTCACTCTTCTTTCCTATTTAAAATTCTGAAACTGACTCCAAAATTTGAGTGAACTGTATCTTCTAGCTTATTTTGAATTCCAAGTAATGTATATAAATATTTCTTTGGCCTTAAAGGCAAGAGTAAGTATGTCTACAGCTAGGTCAGCTTGTGGCTAGAATACAGAAGAAGGATAAAATACGACCTCGAATGACCAACCAGCTGAAGGCCAGAAGAGACAATTTAACAGGCAGGACAAGGTGTGCTATGGAGGTAGCCAAAACTCAACATATGGCTGGTGATAAAAAAGCATTAATGATGCTCTCAGAATTCAAGATCATCTCCTTGTAACCTGATGCTGTTGGCTGATACATTAAAAATATATATTTAATGTAGCCTGTATAAAATTAAAAGAAAAAAAAAAACAAAAAACTAACAGAAGATCTTGAGTATTTTCTTTCACTGCATCTCCAAGAAACTTTTGTGGACACATCACATTTTATTGACTTCACAATGTTCAGATGTGGTTTGCGCTTAAAGATCAGATCTTTAAAAGTAGCAAAGCAAGAAAGTCAGTGAGCTTTGATGTGATTATCAAAGGAAACCGTACATTAAACAAAACCCCAACAAATGGTGCAATAGTTAACTTGGCGTGCCCACAATAACTTTGAAGGCTGGAATGATAGAATCTCACACTCTCCTAAAGTTACATTCTCCTAAAGTAACACAAGCATTTATTTGTTACGGATTACCATTTCCTATTATTATCCTTAACATCCTAGTGTCTTAAAGTTCATAGGGCTGATTTACAAACTAAAGTTATTTTTGAACACAAATCTAAATACAGCTCATGTTTAAAAGCGTTTGTACTCTTGTAACTTAAAAATATAGGCTGCATTTTCACTCCTATGGACTTTTCTTGTACTCACACCTTCAGAGTTTGAAAACACTCCTCAGAAGGTAACGCTGCTCTGCTTGTTATGCAGTTTGCAGAAAAGAATAAATGTACATAGTTTTCAAACTCCTGCAATTTTAAAGCTGAAATAAAAAGTGGGAGCTCAGAGTAGCACCTACTGCAGGTAGAATTCAGGAATTTGGGGCTACACATAGGAGTCCTGAAACCCAACACTGTGCTCTATTTCTTCTGGTGCCAAATTGCAGAACAAGAATTTTGTAATTAGCTTTTTTTAATCTAATCAAAAGGAGTTCACAAGTGACACTGCAAGCACAGAATATACAAACACGAGAATAGTGTCTCCAAGCAAAAATATTTGCAAGAACAAAGACTGTTAACCAAATTCCTTAAATACTTCTCCTTAGTTACAAGAGCGAAGAATGTGCTAAAGTATTCAGTGTAAGCGCCGCTGCATGTTTCCGATAACATCCACTCTCAGAAAACCTACCTAAGTGTAACCTGGAAAGACAAACTGATTTCAGTGCGTAATTACAGTTCCCCAGTGTAAAGCCCAAGATGAGCGGAGAACTGTTCAGTGGTAGAATAAAACTAATTGCAGATAAAACAGGATGCAAAGTTTTGCACTTTCAGCCTGTCTGCTATGCTTTTGCACTGCCAGCTAGAGATACCCATAATTCAAGAATTTTCTTCATTACTTCAGTGCTGCACTCATTATGAATACTTTTCACTGCATATTATTCCCCTTTCTTTATGCCAGCTCTCCACGACTGTCATGAAAATATGTTTGGAATTCTGATCATCTGCTATCAAAATTCAATCTTTGTCACAGTATCCATGCTGACATCTTTAATTACTTTATGAGAATTTTCACTGCTTAATTTTGTGGTTTTTTAAAAAAAAAATCTTTTTTTTTTTTTTTTTAATAAATCTAGAGATTGTTCATTAGTGGAATTCACCCATCCTTAAAAGTCTAAAAGTATACATGCTCAATAACCTCGAGGTTTGACTCAGTTCCAGAAAGCATGTGAGCACAAATCCAAACTTGAGATAAATCAGCAGTTGAGACATTTGCAACTGTATCAGAAATTTAACCCTGTAATTAAATGCCAAACGTAGTCAATGTTAAAATATTTTAATAATCCTCCAAACTGTACTCCCTAGCAAACTCTTTGCTTTTGTAACTGATTGGTCTATCAAGAAAACTATGAGCAAATTATTTAGCCACTGGATTGGACAAGAGGCTGAAGCAGAAATGTAACTGAAGTGACAGGCAGTAAATGATATACCAGTTGCAAGAATTACAATGTCAGATCATGCATGCACGTCATTACAGCAGGACTGACTAGAAACTTCTGAACACAGCCAAAAGCTGGGTCGAAATGAAGCTAAATGCTTATTGTGATGATCTCACTGAAAGGCAGCAATCCCTCAGGGTTCAGGATTCAACCTAACAAACTATTAACAGTTCCAGCTCTGGCACAGTTTTTCCTCTGGGCACTCATCGTTCTTATTACAGAACAATCCTGCTTGTATGTTGAGCTGCACGTGGCTGACATGGGATGTGCCTTTGGTAATGAGCAAAGAGAAAATATCTTAAGATATGAAGAGTGAAAAGGCTTAAGAGTGAAAAGATGAGGAGTACGTAGGGAATGTTCATTTTGTTCCTGATCCACTGTTTTGTCTCACTGTTTTGTACTTTTAGCTTGCTAGGAAGGTGCAAAGTAATGGCAGCAGGAGATGCCTCAGGTGAGAAGTTTCCATACGCTGGGGAGAGCCTGGGGGGAGTGGAAGGAGTATTTTTCTACTTCTGGAAGTTGTGAATAAACTCATGGCTTGGTACTGAAGTCTTCCTGGCAGCTGGTGCCACTCAGACAGGTACTTACAGCAAAGAGCTTTCTGCAGCCTGCGGAGCTTCATGGCAGTTCTGTATGCTGAGAACCTGACATTGTTCAGGTCCGCTGTTGGGGAAGAATATCAGAAAAAGAGATTAGCCTTGTATCTTAGAACCAGACTCATAATGACGTTGTTCACCTGAACTCAAACATTACAATCAGTGGTTCAAAGAACAGGGCAAAAAATGCTATGTTAGAAACCATATTTCACTGAACAAATGCACTCAAATCTTGGCAATCAATCTTTCAAAAGAAAATCAGCAAGTCCTAGAGGCTTACTTCCGTTCTTTCAAAGGTGCTGAACTTAAGAGTACTTGAAAGGACACAACCAACAACTGCAGCAGGCTTGTCTGAAAACACCGCAGCCTTTCCACAGTAGGTACTGTAAGAGATAAGGCTCCAGATCTCCTGCCTCCTTCCCTGTCTGAGGCACACGGCCAGATTGTTTGCAGGCAGCCAGAAGCAAAGAGCCCTGCACAGAAAAATGCAGGCAACCCTCAGCTATGGCTGAGACTCTAAAAAAACAATGCAACGTTTGTGCTTCACAACCTAAACAGACACCAGCATGTCCTGAGAGGAACACTGCTCCCAGCAGGGAACCAGCAAGGTAAACTTCTATGATCCCCTTGGAAACTGCAGAGAGGAGGTCAAAGAACACAAGCGACCTAGGTCCAGTTTCACTGCAACCTCGTCACGTGGCTCACAAAATCAGATCATCAGCAAGAGCCCTTGTTTCAGAAGGAGCTTTTTGCCCACGGCTTCTCAGGACACTGTGGAGAAAAGGCAGCCATGTACTCAACCAGCAGTATGCTGAGCAGATAAATCTCCCGGCACAGGGGAGGCTTGGTCAAGGCTATGTGAACATTGCTCAATACTTGCCCCCAAGAAGATACAGCAACTGCTCAGCAGCCTAAGAAGTAAATGCTAGACAAGGCTGAAAAGAAAGGAGGGATTTCAAACAAAATGTGTCTTGGACCTAATCCGACCAGGAAACTGGATTTGCATCTTTCTCTTCCATCTGCCTGTGGAACCAGACTGAAGATGATGTGTGTACTCTGGTCTAGTCCCCGACTTCTGCTGAAAGCAGCTTTGGGTAAATCCATTTAAAACAAGAACGAAGATAAATTTACTAAGAGTGAGGTCAGAGCTAGCATAGCTGCATTCCTGTCAGTGCCACAGCCAGCTCAGTTACAAGCAAGCCTGGCACACCAGAACCACGCTGCAGGTAGACCACTTCGCACAATTCAGAAGCAGAAGGTGCGGAAGCAAGTGCCCCACTCCAGCAAAGGGCTTTTGTTCAGGAGAGCAGATCAACAGATACTTAAACCAAATACAGTTGCAAGCTAGTTACTTCACCCAAGGCAGCCAAGAGCACCCCCAGCTTTGGCTGCACCCTGGGCACAGCCACCCAGCCCATGAGCACTCCAGGCACTGTGACACTTCACAGCCTGTGCACGCCAACACGGGCCCTGTGTGCTGACAGGTTTCAGCACCCAGTAAGGCCGCTGAATGGGTTTATTTCACAACTGCTGATGAAACCTGTGGGCCTACGGAGTTAATGATTAGGCAGCATTTTGAAAATGTAAACTCCTCTATAAATACAAAAAGAACACCAAAAGCAATGACACCGGCTTTGCTTTTTGAGGTCCATTTGGCCTAATCACTAAGATATCTCCAAGCCTTGCAGGCTCTCTGAGAGAGAATATTACAAAAAGCAGGGCAAATACAAGAATGGCACTGAGGTACTGTAAAGGTGTTTGCAATTGGGTAGTTTGGGTATAACTATCCCAGCATTGTTTACAATGCTGTGCAGGTATAGGCAGCAGAGGGAATATAGTCTCAATTACACAAATTTTAATTAAGCTATTCCGAATGAGTAATTCGAGTCTGATAATTCAGTAATTTTTAATACCTTAATAAAGGCTGGGAAGTGCTTCTAAAATACATCTTACAACGGAAGGGGAACTTTAAGCTTTGTGCAGCATTTCTTCTTCTTTGCACAGTTCCATATACATGGGCAGTTCTCCTGGGCACTGTTCCTGCCAGCCTGCCCTCTCACAATTACCCTGACAGGTCCAGAAGCCTTAATGTGTGGAATAAAGCGTGCAATTAAAATAAGGCAACTTAATTTGTCTTTAAGGGAAATTAATAAAACAGTCCCTTGCAGACACACTGTGCCTTCAGTTACATTTTGTAATCTTGTTCTAAGGCTATACTTGCATTCTGGAAAAGAAATAAAAAATCCCAAATTGTAGCAATTTTATTTGTTAAAAGTAAGACTAGTCAAAATTAATTGGATTGGAAGCTCATATATACTAAATTATGGCAAAATGAACAAATCTTCCCTAAATTTTAATTGTGTATTCTGAAAAACCTTCTCTGCTTATTATTTACATTTTTTGAAGTATTAGCAAATATATACACAAGCTGCAGACCTTAATCAAGGTAGAAGGTGCTATCCATGAGGACATTTAATCTTCAAAATGCTGCAGTTTACATCTATTTTTCCGTCTATTTAACACACTCTGAATTTCTTATTAACCATAATGACACTTCTGCCAAGAAGTACCTGCTGTAAATGACCAAGAAGCAATGTCTAGAGCTATTTTCATAGGCCTCATGGCAGGGTATAGGAAAGCAGTAGCAATATTATCACTTAGTTTTAAACGCTGAGTCCATGTAGCTGCAGGGTGCCTCTGCTCACACCTTCTCTTACCAGCATTAACCCATGCCCAGTTTTTGTTCTGATGTTAACTGCCCACCTTCTGTCCTTGTTAGCCACAACCACCCGGATGGCTCTCTGATCACGTGTGGACGGCCTTTTGCTATATCACTGCCACACCATATCACATCTTTGCCTTGGATTTTAGCACTTTCATTTAAAATTTGGGAGTCCTTTAAATGCCTTCTCTGACCTCACTCTCAATCCAGTTGTATTTGTACCTTTCATCTGCCTCTTATTCCATTTCAACAACAAATATTATACTCTATGTTAAATT
>JAOWBP010000001.1:97086010-97101062 GCA_028571105.1 Tragopan temminckii | reverse complement strand
TCAATCCAGTTGTATTTGTACCTTTCATCTGCCTCTTATTCCATTTCAACAACAAATATTATACTCTATGTTAAATTGAAAAAAAAAAAAAAAAAGGCCAATAATAAGTTGTTTTATGGCTCCTGAAAGACAAGTGTAACAGCATTTTATAACTATAAGACAGGAATTTGAATTCTGACTTTGTCTGCAAATGAAGGAAGACTGATCATTGGAGAAGTCAATACAGTGAATGGTCAGAGAATCACAGCATGGCTGGGGTTGGAAGGGACCTCTGGAGGTCACCTGGTCCAACCCTTGCTTCAGTACGGCCATTCAAAGCTGGCTGCCTGGCAACACATTCGGGTGGTTTCTGCAGATCTCTAAGGAGACTGCACATCTCTGGGCAACCTGTGCCAGTGCTCCACCACCTGTACAGTGCAGAACTACTTCCTGATGTTCAGATGGAGTCTCTTGTCCTGGCAGTGGACACCACCAAAGAGAGGGGGTTTTTTTTTGCCTTCATTGTTCTCTCCCTCCTGCAGGCTGAACAGTCCCAGCTCATTAAGCCTCTCTTCACAGGAGAGGTGCTCCAGTCCCTTCATCATCTTGGTGATCAATCTAGGCAGAGGTGGCTAGCCCTGATAGTGAGGATGGGCCAGCACCTAACAATGAACTTCAAGTAGTTCAATAAGGCTACCTCCAGTGTCCTGTCCAAGTCAGGGCAATTCCAAGCGCAAACAGACTGGCTGGAGAACAAACTGACAGCTGCCCTGAGGAGAAGGACTTGGGAATACTAGTTCACGATGAGGTTTGTGGAGCACTGGAACAGGTTGCAAAGAAGCTGTGGATGCCCATCCCTGAAGTGCTGAAGGCCAGGTTGGACGGGGTTTTGGGCAGGCTGATCTAGGGGAAGGTGTCCCTACTCAGAGCAGGAGATTGGACTTAGGTGGTTTTTAAGACCCCTTCCAACCTAAGTCAGTATGTCACTCCGTAATTGTGTGCTTAAGGAACTCCATATGCACCTTGCTCTGAACTCCCTTGTTTTGATACTTTTCTCCTCTGTCTTCAGAACTTTATAATTAGCTTTTTTTAAAACTGTATTTCTATGAAACTGCTGGTGGTGCTTTTTCTCCGCCCAAGCTACAGCTGGTAAGAATGCACTGCTTCGCAGAACAGAGAGGGAAAGCCCAGCTCTCCTCTAATCGGGATCAATATGCTTTCCTTGCTGGTGTATGACTCCAGTTAAATGAAATGTACAACATAAGACTGCCAAGCAATGAGGCTTGGTAGCTGTGCTTGCTATCGTTAGTCGTAACGTCACCATTAACAGCAATGAAGGAAACCTAGAGTAAGGCAGCATAAGGCACTGCTTGGCTGCCAGCCAGATATAACTGCTGGGAACGTGTGGAGGAGGGAGGAATGAGGCACAAGCAGCAGCAATCTTCCAAGGTTTTATAAAAACATTAGCAGCTCATCCTTTCCTGTGTTTTTTTCCTTCTTGGGTCCCAAGGGAAAAAGAAATTGGATGCTTTCCACTCCCAAACAGACTAGCAAAAAGTTAGGAGCCACTAAGTGTTGGATCCACCAAGCTTTTGCCACCTCTGAGCAGGTAGAAAAGCTAATTATACCAAGTATGCTTTTTTCCAGTCTTTCCTCCAACACCTAGGAAGTGTGCACAGTCTCATATTCCAAATGAGGTGATCAAAGGTCTGAAAAGCCCCAGGAGTACACGAGACTTTTGCAGGTTTTTTACAATACTGCAACTCCAGTCCTAGTCCTCGCTGCTTGAAAGGTAACTTTCACATATCAAAAAAATGTAGATGGTCAAGAGCATAATCTGCTTTTGCATTCTGAAATAATTACGTAGTGGAAAAGGTCACCTGCCCCCTGGAAACAAACAGACAAGGAAAAGGTCGCACTGCACTATTTGGTGACACTAGTACTTAAGCCCAGGAGGGATGAGGAAGAGTGGCTCTCCATCACTCAGCCATGAACGAACTCTCTGTTCAAGGGAGTATATAAATGCTTACGGGGGAAAAGATAGAGGATTATGCTACAGAAAACCTGTAAGACAAGGCAGATGCTGAGGCCTTAGCAGAATGAACAATTCTCACCTACACAGTAGTAAGTTCGTTCCAAGATCTTCCTCAGCTCCTAACACACCCCTCTCACTTGTTTGAAAGGGTTCCAAGTGTTAAGACCCTTGAAATTAGGAAATCTCCTTTTGCTGCTTTCTTCTTATTATTATAGACAGGTTAAGCTCCTCCACTTATTTCGCAGCATCTAAGCGGTGGGGAGAAAGGTATCTAGAAAACTGTTTTCCTCCATCAGGCACCATGAAGTGCCTGTGAGTTATTCCACAGGAACCAGTGCCCCTTACAAAAGCAGCTTTAAGGAAAAAGACTTCAAATTAAAATCAGAACAATTGTTGAAAAACAATCAGACAATTAAATCCAATTAATCTTATCCAATTAACCTCTTCTGCATAATTCTGCAAGTCGAGAGTAATCTCAAAATGTGAAGGCTATGCTTTTCCTCAAAAGAGCTAAAACAGCATCATCAACACATTTTTCAAGGCTGTATTTCTACAGAATTGAGAAACAGCAGTAATTACATACAGCAGAACCTTTTGACAGTGGCTAATCAGGTAAAAATCACTCAGTTGAGAAGTGGTCCATGATTTGCATCATAAATTTGAACCACCTGCCAGAGTGTCCCACTTGCTACTGACACAGTATCAACAAATAAGAAGTTGCAGAATCTTGTTTTTAATTTATCCATGCTAAATTCCAGATTCTACACTGGGATATGAATATAGTATTAACAGTAAAAACAAATCCTTATGTTCTTGATCCTTTTATCATATGAAGTAAGACGGCAAGCATTTAAAAGTAATAAAAAATTGAAGAACAACGAGTTTTTTAAAAAGACCATATTTAATAAGGGATGTGGTGCCCAGTTTGGAAGGATATTTGCTTTGATTATTATACATCTCAAGTAATGTTTTAAGTGAATTGCTTTCCACAGATATTCTTAAAAAGCCTAATCACACTACAGTAGCTCCAGCTGCCATTAGTGCTGAATGACTGGGATGTTCCATTTGACCACGTACTGCCCTCTAACACAGCTAATCTGACTGAATGCTTAAAATCTCTGGGACAGGCCAGACTATCTCCTGCCAGAGGTAGGTAATAATAATTTGTCTCACACACACCGCATCTCTGAAGTCCTTTCTACCTGGACACCACCTTCTTTTTAGTTTATGGAAGGATCACTTTTCTATATTACTGTGAATATTAATACAATCACTTTTTACTGATTTTTAACTGAACAGCACAGTCATTTCACTTGATTTTATGGACAGTGAGTTTTTCACTTCCTGGATGTCCAAACTGAAAAGAGTAGTTACACGCTTCAGCTGATAACTGCCATCTCAAGAGTTAAAATTGTCAAGTTCAAAACTAACTTCACTGAAATAAATTAGATCTCAAGTCATACCCTCAAATCCTAATCTTAATTTGGCAAGATTTACAGGGTTTTTGTTTTGATCTCACATGTTTGCAAGGAAAAAAATGTGAACCTACGTCGATACACTTCAAAATCTGAAAGTAGTATTTCACCATAGCTTGTGACATACTCAAATAGATGTTTACAAATAAAATGCTAGCACGAGATAAACTATTTTGGGAATTAATTACACATCACTGTTGTCTCTGACAATGCATACCTAGTAAACTTAAAGAGTTTACAGTACAATCCTTAATGAATTATAATCCCACACCAGCCACTAAACCTACAGATTTTTCATCAGACTGTATGTAACAGCACCCTGACTTCCCAGGAAGTTTCATCTTACACCAATTCAATATAGCTGTGATTGCCTGACCAGCTGATTAGAGTGCTGATTATCTTCCTGCTGCCCAAAACACCTATATAAATTTTATAGTGATGCTTACAGTGACATATATCACCTCTGTAGGAATTGTGATTTAAAGATGTAGGCAAGACAAATGAATAAAGGAAAGAGATTAATCAAAAAAACACTGCTTAGTATCATTTGAGTTCTAGCCATTGACTCATGATAACAATAATTAATGCTATCACTTAGATTGCTTTGAGGATAAATAATGGTAAGCAGTGCTGTTATATATACAGACATACAACTTAACCACGTCCATGAAGTCACAGGGCAGGATGTTATAAACACTCCACAAAGTAGAACATTCAACAGTTTGTCTGCAAATTAATTAATAAGTGGAAGGCACTTAGGGCACTGAAGTGGTACTGACTGCATCTACACCAAGAAGTGGATGAACTTCACAGTATGTGTCAGCCTCCCAGTTACGTGATCAGACGACATGGCCTTGGGAAATTTATTTTTATTTTGTCATGGTTTTTCTTCCCCAAAACTGTAAGGAAGGATACGACGTTCACCTGGGTTATATCCCATTAGGGAATTGGGATGTAGTCAGTTTGCAGTCAGGTCAGCAATTCCTCTTGTATACTAGCTGAGATGTAGTCTTAATGAAATAGTGAAATAAACAGCAAACAACCAACTTCAAAATTATCAAGCAATGTTATTCATTTGCAAGCCAAGAAGGTAATACTCTTGAGCAAAACATTTCCATATGGCTAACTGTTCCACAACAGAACATTACTTTGTTCACTCTTTTTCATTTCCTCCTTCACTGCTAATATACCTATGGCTTAATTGTCAAGAGACACGAGGTCCTTGAAACACAATGATCCCTACCACTGGCAGCTCATCAGCAAATTATGGCTTCTCTGCCACAGCTACGTGTACTGACTGCATGTTTGCAGAGAATGCAGTCACATACTTTACAAAGATGACATACTCTAGGTCTGACAACCACCCAAGGGTGTTAGAGACCAAGTAATCCTGTTTTCACAGAAAAAAAAAAATATTATGCAGATTCTAATTATCAGTGGTATCAGTGGATAAACAACATTGTAAAGAAGATTGTATGTACCATCTCTTTGGATTTTGGTAAAATCACGTAACTGATTTGTAACATGCATATCTCCTTAATGCAAACATGCAAATCAATTAGTTGAATATGAATAAAATCTCAGAGGAAAGCAACACATAGTATAATAGCTCTGTGGTAAGTAAGTAGAGGATTTTTTTTTAATGGCAAAGAACAGTTTAACCTCTTCAGGCAGCTTTTCAGCAGGACAAGTCAAAATGCACAGTCTGAAAAGGGCAGTGATGTTTATCTTCCTTGGTCACTGATTGCTAGTAGCTCACCCTGCTTTATGGAGTAGCCAGTCACAAGATCAACACAGCAGCTCCTGTCAAAATTCAGCTGGAGGTTCAGAAGCACCTCCCAGCATTCTCTCACCCTGCATTAAGCAAATGAGACATTTCTTCCAAACACACCATGGAGAACCGCCTCACTCACACTCCAAATTAAATGGAAAGCTGTCACTAGCTGCAGTGCACTGGAGTCTGCAAGGGTGTGGGTGGATTTTTTTTCACCCTCTTGTCTTACCTTGGGGAATTAGGAGAGAGAAACAGATGCATTCTGACTGCATCCTGCTATTGCAATTACCGTTTGCAGAGACACTGAGGAAACTCATCCCGTCATCCCATAGGAAGGATGGAGGAAGGGGACACTAACAGTATGGTACAGCAGACCAAGCTCTCCTGGGCCACTGCTACAAAGGTTAGAGTCATTTTCAGCTTAAAGGCAAAAAGCTATCATCCACAGCTAAGCTGTCTGCAATTAAATCATCACTCTCAGAAGATAAACTCAAAAAGAATAAAAAAAGCAATCACAGTCTACTTTGATTTCTGTTCTTCTCGTCTCAAAGGTCCTTGAATTCTCCAGAACAACAAAATAATGCAAATTCTCATTTCAGTGATGCCCTGGAGCCATCACGAAGGACGAGAAAATTTGTAAGGGGGCTGTAAAAGAACAGTGTAGAAAGAAGACTTGCTGCGGGGGAACTTCTCTTGGAAAGAAAAGCAGCTGGAGCAGTCCCGGGTACTTTGAAGACTTCCAGAAGGAAGTCAGAAGAGAAAAGGGGAGTGGTTCATAACAGCATTGCACAAACCGGGGGGAACTATCAGGAGCTGAACCTCGGAGACTCACACATCACTGATTTTTACTACCTCTCCTATTTCAGCATTTGTTTTTTCACCATGTTCTTCATTTACATAACTAGTCAATCTGTATCAACATCTGGCAGATAAATTAAATGATACAGCTAAGGTCATCACTGCAATTACCTATCGTCAATTCCATTTGACCATTAAACAACAATTATGTCATTTAATATTGACGGTTCGTTATGTAACTTTAAGTAAGCATAACTTTAAATGAAGAGTGAAATTGCCAAACTTGAGTCAGCAATAGATGCTTCATTAAAACTGATAAAATTGCTACGTTGTTGAAATAATAAAGAGAAGCAGTCCAGAAAAAGCATTTCAGCTTCTTAAAAGGAAAAGCTTATGTTGAAAGAACAACCAGGTACAAATTTCCAAAACGCACACTAATTTTCAAATGAAGTATTTTACAGTTAGTATCTTTGTTTCAGCAAATGAGCATGAAGAGAAGCTGAGAAACCTTCCTTTGTGGGCAGGTTATTTTATAATTTCTTCCTGCAGACTCTTTCTCTGATGCAGTCCATACCGGAGACAGGATACAGGACTGCTGGACTTGCAACCCGATCAGGTACAGCAATTTATTTTAACAAACACCCAAACCCTTAACAACAAAGCTGAGGAAAATAAGTTTGAAATTTGGAATTCATCCATTTCAGCAAAATGTGCTGTGGCTATTTGTAGGTGTGTGAGGTGGATATGTGAAGAATAAAACTAACATTACTTCTCCTTTTACAAAAAGTCTTGTCTTGCTCCTAGCTGCGTCTTCCTCATTCGCTCACACAAAAAATTAAGCTTTCAGTAATTTGGAAGAATTTAAATTAGACACAAAGATCCCTTACCAAATTACAATACGCTGGAATCAATTAAAGTGTGGTGAATTTACAGAAAGCCAGCACATCCGTCCATACCTGGGATGTACAGAAAGCTCCATCTCATCGCTCAATTGCTCCCTACAGGCTAAGTGTAGGGGCTGGAAAATGGAAATAAACATTCTTGACAGCATTGATGTGATCGGTCTCACTTCTTGCATTTACCTGGATTGTACAATTCATGTTTTCTACCAGATATTTATAATGCATACATACTAAGCTCCTTACTAGCTTCTCCACATGAATAAGAAGTAAAATTTGGATCCTACAGTGGGGAAAAATAATAGGATCTAATGAGTATGCAATACAAAATCGACTTTAATAATATCTTTTCAGATAAAGTATTACTGAACAGTCTGAAAAGACTTGAAACATCCCATTATTACCGTTTTGACCTGAGGCAAAGAAAAGCACTGAAAACACATCAAGGCTTCCATTCAAGACTAAACGGGTTATGCTTGTATTATGCAATTTATATGAGAGTTAGGCAATGATGAATATATCCAATTCAAAAATAAAATAAAATAAAATGGTAGGTTATTCAGTCGAACTTTTTTCAAAGCTTTACCCTATGTGGCAGTGCACAAAGAATCAGTTTGTTTAACCTGTTTTGTACACATGTACAAACACCTAAGTTTAGTAATAAAAACACCTATTACACATACTACGCTAAAATCAGTGTTGCTTCCATATTAATGAGCATTTAGTCCCAGCTCAAAAAAAGAAGTATGATTAGCCACAAAGAATTACTGCCCTAGTGGACATTACTTTCTCTTGAAAACAGAAGAAAAAAAAAGAGAGAAAACCTGCCTAAACACGTCCCTTCTTTATGCAAGAAGCAATGAGGATGTCTTCAAATCTTGACATCCAGGTGATACTTACAGTGATAAAATCTCAGTTAAACTAAACGCAACCTGACTTAAACAGTCACACATCATTTGAACCGTTGACCTGAACCCACCAGGAGACTTTTCCTCTCGCACAGAGCTACCTCTTGACTTCTTGATTATTCCAGACTACTGTAGTTGAAATACCAGAAAGAAATCCCAGAAGAAAAGCAGTTTCAACAGGACTTCAGGTCTGGCCAGCAACAGAATCAGAGATATCACGTTATCTCTGGATCAAAGTGAGCTGGAGTTGGAGTGTAGTTCAATTAACAGGCAACTGCTTGAGGATCTACCTGTATTAAAGAGATGTCAGCATGCACAACTGCTATTTGTCCTGAATCCTTTAAACCTCTCACTTTCAGAGCAGAATAATAAAAGAGGCAAACTGGGCAATATGTTATAATTAAATAGCAAGTCAACACTTGTCTGCTTTTGCATTTTGTTAGCCTGAACTTACACGTCTTCTATTCCTTTTTGATATACAGAGCTGTCTTTCAGTTAATTTTTAAACAAATTGCTGCCATAGCGTTAATACTACAAGGAAAAAACATTCACACTTTCATTCCACTTTATCATATCGTGTTTCTAAAATAGCTTGGGTATACTTTTACATCAGGGCACTGCAGAGATACCTGAGTTAGCTTGAAATACACCAGTTTATCTACTGAAAACAGTCTAATTATGCCAGCATAGACTTAAGCAGAAGATAATTTAAGCTATTTTTCACCACAGTAAATAAGCCTGCACTGAATTCTAGACTTCTAGTACTAAAGCTGGCTTGTTTAAAAGCCCGTTTACGTACTTGCACTACACAGACATAACCTCCTCCTTGAATGCGGCATATTGATTAATATTTCTTTTAGAGAAATAGCTTAATTTTTATTATACCCGCTATTACTTATTAACAGGACCATTAAAAGCAAATAGTTAGCTATTAAATGGTCTGCCAAGCAGCCTATACTAGAGCATAGATTGACCTATTGTATCTCATAGATGTGCTTCTGTTATTAAATCCAAAGCTGCTAAAAATTTTTAAAAAACAAACAGAAAAACCCAACACAAAAGCCCACCAGGGAGGCACATCTGAAGTCATAATAAGTGTGCAATTTCAGTATTCAAAATGACATCATGACAGCTGCCATGCGTTCTGAGCATTGAGTGCTTTAAAAATAAAGCAGTGGCAATGCAGTTTGTCAAATTGCTTCCACTGGCTTCCTACCACCCAAAAGTCAACATTAACAGCAGCTTGGTTTGATTTTTCATCTGCCTTTTGTAAAACGGTGAAAAGATTCACGATCTCTTTTTTCTTTTTCTTTTTCCATTTCTATTGCAGTCTTTAAGTAAGTTTACAACAATGCAGCAAAATTACTTAGTAAATACAGTGCACATTCCAACCATGCTGATACATTAATTTTTCCACTCGATGTTTGAAATAAATCATTATGCCTTACACAGTTGTTTGCAGAAAATTTAATCTCAATAAAATCACAGCTTCTCGCTTTACATTGATTTTGGTTCACCACTTCTTGAAATCTTTGTCTTAACAATTCCTCTGATTGGGAAAAAACACCAACAACTGGTAGAGGTCTTACCTAAAGACTGGTAGAGCTCAGTCATTTTGGGATGATCCCAGCAGGTTGTCTGCGTCTCATGGCTACAATAAAAAACATAAAAGTTAATAAAATGGAATTTCTCTTTCTGTTCCCTTGCACAGTGCGCATCCCAGTGCTGTGCCAGAACACTGCCAGCAGCCTGAGCTCTTGCAGGAGGGAATCTAACTAGCAGCAGGCATGTCTTCTTTCAACACCAGATGTCCATTTGGACTGCTGTATTGAAGTATGGGCGCAGGAAGCAAAATTAAAAGTTCTGCTAATATTACAAATACAGTGAGCATTCACAGAACATAGTATTTTGGGCTGTCTCCCTTATCCTAGGGTCTCTGTGAAGTTTCAAGAGGCAGAGCTACATGGAAGCCAGGAAAAACCCAAATGGGGTTACAAAACCCTGCACTATGACTAGAATGTAAATGGGACCATCTCTGCATGGAAGCTCACAGCCTTCAGCTTTGCAGCAGAGTGCTGCCAGAAGACATGCAGTGTGAGAGAGCCAACTACTATGAAGTGTTAGTGAGTGCAGTAGCAACTCACGTCTCCCAAGGCTACACATTTTAAGATTTTTTTTAATGACAGCATAGCTAACGTGATCTCGTTTCTATTAACATGGGAAACTTGAAAGAAAATTCTCCTTATCTATTCTACAGCCAGTGAAGTCTTAGTCCCACAGAATTCAGCTCCACTGAAAGACAACCCATGACTACACTTAAAGAAAATTCTGAAATGTACAACTGCTAGCAACCACATTTGCAGTTCTTGCACTTAAGGAACAGACATCCTGGGTCCAACGCACATACAGTGTTGGGAAGGAAAGGCACAGAAGAGTGAGACTTGTGCTTTAGTGTTCTGGAAGCACACACCTCTCAGCTCCAAGCGAGCAAACTGAGTGCCTCCGTACAGTAAACAGTGCATGTAAAGCTGATGTAACAGAGAGCAGGGGGGGCAAGTGGTGATCCCAAGTGCATCTCCGCAGGCACGCCTTAGGGGTGCAGCTCTCCACGCAACACTTCAGTACCACCACTGCTGCAGGGAAAGAGACTAGTGAAGTGTTTTCTTAGCAGGATTTCATTTTGGCCTTAGAAGACAGGCTATTTACTTGATCCATGTGAATACTTCACTGGCCCAGCAACGTCTGTGCATTCAGTAGCTTACTGTGTATAATATCTCCACATTTTGCTCTAAAATTACAAGGAAGAATGAAAGGAGTAACCATAAGCAAAAATGCAGGAATGGCATCTGAGCTGAGCACAAGATGTTAAAGAAGCCTCAACTCATCAGCCTCAGCATCCCCCTCCTTCCTAATTCCTGCAGTGGCTGAAGGTAGTGAGAAAGGGGAGAGGACATCAGAGCTGCAGCAGCCGTCCTGGTCTTTGCTCTGGGAAAATATGAATGTTGCAAAGAGAGGTGGCTGCAATCACCTTCGATCATCTGAGCTTACAGTCTGATGACCACACAGAGTTGCTTACAAGAAAACACTGCACCTAAGTTCCCAAATTTTCTAAGATGTCTGGCACAAGGAAGTTCTGTGCTACCAGCAGCTTACTGTGCATTCTGCTAAAATGCATGTTTTAAGAAAAAGTTTCATTTACACACTGAATCCCCCCCAAATTTGGTTACCATCTGCCCTCTCCTTGTACAATAGCAGCCCAACGGAAAAGAACAAGGGAACATATTCACTGCCAAATTACTCTGTTGACAGAGAGACCTCACGATTCAGGTAAGCGGGCAGCAGCAGCAGATCAACACTCAGGCCCGCAGAGCTGTGCCTGCTGTTTGCTAGTTCTCAGTGTTCGTTCCAGACCAGTGGTTCCCTGGCAGCAGCCTGGCGGGCCCAGCTGGGGAGCGCTGCAGGACTGAGCTCAGAGCTGCACACAGGCACTCCTCGCACTGGGGGCTGGCACAGAGCAACAACCCAGGCACTTCGGGGACGGTGGTTTTCCACACCTCCTTCTTATCTCAAATGCTGTGCACAGTGCTTCTGAGGTATCCCAACAGCAAGTGTATCCTTGGCTTCTGTGCCAAAGCATGTAGCAAAGAGGAGAGTAAGAACTTAGGCATGCAGTCGCAAGAAAGCTCTGAAACTAATTGCCTAATTTTCCCTGTGAATTGAGTTTGGCAGCTCCAGATTGTTTTGTGGATGAACTAGGCCATTTGGGGATCCACAGCTTTTGGTCTGGGAGCTTTCAAAGACGCTGATTCCCCATTACAGTATTTTAAAGCCACTGAGCATGTGGCAATGATGTACCTATACAGCACCCGAAATCTTATTGCCTGTGTTGAATAGAAGAACAAGAGAGTCATTTAAGATTCAGAAAAATGTTATGGTTAATCACTCATCAACACCATGAGGACAATGATTTTTTTGATATTTTCATTTTTACGGTAAAGCTTAATCAGATATCAGTGAATTTAATGTGCATGGCGTAAGCTTGTGTCACTTATTAACCATCCAGAAAATACATAACCAATCTTCCTAAGACACTGTAAATAAAATTTCCATTGCCAAAGAAACATTGGACTGTTTTCATACATTTTTACTGCCAGATACCTCAAATGACTACACAGAATGCTCTTGCATCACGACTCTCTAAAATAATTCGCCCAGGGATGCCCATTTTGCAGTGAGCGGTTTCACTCACTTCACCCACGTCCCAAGGGCTGAGCTGGTGGAGGTGGGTGCCTTTCTTCAGTGCTCCCTCCCTTCATCCTGGTGCCCTTCCCAGAAGAGAACTGAGACCTGGTGCTGGAGCAGGTGAAGAGGCAGGGCAATGCCCCAGACATATGGGAGACAAGAGGGCTGCAGCTACTTCATTCACACAAGAAGCAGTAGGAAGGTGAGACTGCAGCTCACCTGCTCTCCGCAGACCTCTCCACTGCTTCCAAAGGCCACCTGACCATGAGCTGGGGGCCAGGCAGGGGGAGTCTCTGCCTGCCTGAAGGGAAGCGCCAGCTCAGCAGTTCCCGCAGTCCCCACCGAGCCTGGGAACGCTGTAGCACCCTTAATAGAGCCGCAGCACAAGGTCTGCCAGAGTTTCAAACTCCGGTGAGCAGGCCCCTTGCAGCCTGAGAGTCAGGGGGATGCAGAGGGACAGGGGAAGCACGAGCCCTCTGACCAGCAGCAGCTGGAGCCTGGTGAGACGTGCCCAAGTAAGGGCTCATGGGGCTTGTTTTCCTCTTCCTCACCTGACTTGCAAAGTTGCAAAGGTGAAAAGGAAATTAAAAGCGGGCCTGAAAATGAGAGGAGCAGTGCTGGATAATGGTGACACCTAGGTGCTGGTGTGACTAGCACACTAAATACACCAATACGTCAGGGGGATGAAAGCACGGTCCTCACTTAACACATCCTTTGGGAGCAGCAGGGCCACTTCATTAAAGGATAATTACATCATATTAGCAAGGATTAATTTTTACGTGGGCAATTCTGCCACACTGTGCCCGTGTAACCTCTCTGTTCTTGCAAAAAGCACAGACATTCATCTCTCGTCACTGTCAGAAGAGCTAACAGCACACAGGACTGCCAACCTGAAACTGAGAGATGACAGTCCAAACAGCACACAAACTGAATTACAGTTCTCTTGCTACAACTTCATCTGTTTAGACAAAACACGGTTATTTTCTTTTTCCACATTTTACATTACCTCTGAGCAGCGGGGGGGAGTAGAGAACAATATTTCACAATCGCTAAAACATCCCCGCACAGGTTGTAGCCATTCACAGATCTCTTTAACTCATCCTGATTGCACTCATCCTATTTTTTTGCATATATGTAAGATTCAGGTACTCTCGTTTATTCATTGCAAAGTCCAGAACTTCAGATTGAACTGCGCAACCCTTTGTAAACTCCTGCTGTGCTTCTTCTGTTTCTCACGTATTCGTTTGAAAGCGGAACATAAACAAGATATGCAAGTGTGCAGATTTGCACAGAATAAGAAATTTCATCAGGTGGCAATAAACAGATACTTACATACACTTAATAGCAAGCTGCTTATTAAGTACTGTCTCATAAAGCAGTGGATAATCCAGTCTCAAACACTGCAGCCTGTAATATCTCTCACCTTTTGGCTTTAAGATGAATAAAAGGTTATTACAACCACCGTATGACTGCTGTCAAAAAGCCAGAATAAACATGATACAGTTGCTTGGCTTTCGCTAACCTAACATAAATGCGTTTCAAAGTGTTTGCATGCACAGACACTGCTGCTCATTGAAAATCAGAAATGTTTTCAGCAGCAGATGACAGCGATTGCCAGAAGACTTAACAGCTGTCTTTTTTACAGGGTTTCATTAATTCCTTGGCTACAGCACGGCACTGCGATGGAAAGTATTAGCGGTGCGAGAAGGTGGCACTCCTTTGTGCCGTACAAAGGACTACTGTTTTCATCTATAAATCTAGGGACTACTGATCTGAGCACGGAGATTATTCCCGTTTAAGCCAAGGATCAGGCGTCTTTCCAGCAAGAATTTGACTGCAGCATGTTTTATTGGCTTTTGCCAGATTTATCGCGCTGCTGAAGGGAGGCACCGATACATATTTAAGTTTCTCGCTGACACTGGAAACGAGCAGTCAGAGAAAGGCAAATACCAACTGCCGGGAACTGCAGAGTAACTCTTTTCCGCCGCTCGTGATGTTAAACATTTATTTTACAGGCTCCATCTCGGGCAAAGATGACCGCTCGGCAGCAGGGCTCTGCCCTCCAGCTGCTACCTGCCCACCCAGCTATTCGCTCGGCAAAGCCCAGCCGCTCCGCTCCTACAAAATCCACCTCACTGCGGGGCATCAGACCCCACAGCCACGCACCCGCGGGTTCTGATCAGGGACACGGCGAGGTAAGGGTCAAAGAATCAGAGGACAGAATCGTTACGGTCGGAAAAGACCAAGATCACCTAGCGAGCAGCTCCAGGGAACCCCTCCCGGCCCTGCCCAGTCATGGGAAAGGTGACTGCTAACACGAAAGGACTCCATGAAAGTAAAACCCATTGAAGTGTTTTAGGGAAGTTCGCTCCCGCACCAAGTTAGGCGCTGCACAGGTAACGTTCTACACCCCTCCGGCTGCCCTTTACGACCCAGCGCAGCGCACAGTCCCAGCCCGGCGCAGCCCCGGCTCCAGCTCCGGGTTCGCGGCGGACCCCGCATCCTACACGTCCCAACCGGACGCACGACGCGGGTCTACGGCCTCCATTCCCAACTGCCCTGAAGGTATCGAGCGGAAAGTTGACCTTTTTGGAGAAACAAATCGCTTCCCCTACGGTCTTCCGAGGAGACGGACGAGCTACCTCCACGCTGCAGCTCGTGCCCTGGGATGGCCGCGGCCACCGCGCTGCCCCCGGCTCCATCATCCCGCCCGCAGCCCCGCTACGAGCCGAGCCGAGCCCAGCCCGGCACCTGCCGCCGCGCCCCCCTCTGCTCCTCACCCTCTCCGTTGCTCCCTCATGGCGGCAGCTGCTCGGCGGCGCCGCGGGGGATCACGGAGTCGGCCAGGCCCATGCCGACCAGCTCGACGGCGGTCTCGACGTCCTCGACCTCGATCCTGGTCGTCGGGTTGCGGCCGGTCTCGTGGAGCATCTGACGCAGGA
>JAOWBP010000001.1:97066211-97077746 GCA_028571105.1 Tragopan temminckii | reverse complement strand
CCACAGCCTCCTTGGGCAACCTGTTCCAGTGTGTCACCATCTTCTGTGTGAAAAACTTCCTCCTAATATACAACCTAAACCTTCCCTGTCTCAGTTTAAAACCATTCCCCCTTGTCCTATCACTATCCACCCTCGTAAAAAGCCATTCCCCCTCCTGCTTATACGCTCCCTTCAAGTACTGGAAGGCCACAATGAGATCTTCCCGGAGCCTTCTCCAATCTAAACAAGCCCAGTTCCTTCAACCTTTCCTCATAGAAGAGGTGCTCCAGCCCTCTGATCATCTTAGTGGCCCTCCTCTGGATAACAAAATCAGTCTGTCATATTAAGAAAGTATTATGGTTTTTTTTGTTGTTGTTGTTGTTTTGTTTTTTAATTATCACTGTTCTCTTGAAGTAAATAATTTTCCTTTAGTTACTATGAACAGCTCTGGCTCATGGTTGCCAGCTTTAGAGCAAAATGTGATTTTGCTAGCAATTATCACCACTTAGTTAATGTCTTCACATTAAAATGCGTCAGATCAGGGAAAGTAAAACAAAGATGTTCACTTTATCATCTACATAAACAATAAACACATAAAGATGTGATGTCTTGATACTCTTGTTCTGTAGTAATGAAAGGTTTTTTTTCTTATGAACATTGCACTTTTTTATCAGTAATCAAAAATGAATCCCTTGTTACTTTTCCATAGTTTTGTTGCTGCAGTTGGTCCTATTTCTCATTCTTAAAATTTTGTGTTCATTATTTCTCAAATTATAATCCTTCCACCCAGTTCCTTCAATTTGTTTTGTTTTTAGGGTAACTAACAGAGCAAATAATTTATTAAGGGTAAAAATAATTTTGCAAAGATTTATCGATGCTGACAGCCTAAGAACTTTGCCAAATAGAGCCCAAGCAGGGAGTAAAGGATTAGACCCTATCTAATCCACTGGTTTATCAAATCATTGTATTTAATACTGAACTAAAACCTTTGGAGACTTTTATTTTTAGCAGCTTGCCATACTGCTTATTCATTTGGCTTTATTCTAAGAATTACAATTTGGAAGTCAAAGAGAAGACAGATTTCTTGTTCGTAAGATACCATCATTAAAAGCCTTCTAACCTTACACAACTAAATACCACTAAATACCATTTTTTTGACTCTGTGCAACATTATTATTTTTTTTCTGATAATTTCTCTAGTAAACATTACATTTTACTGAAGCTAGCATTTAATTTAAAATGTTAACAGGGATTAAATGCAATGAAATCAATTATTTGGTGATGATAGTGCACTCTGTTTGGTAAGGGATGAAGAAAGTGATTTGTTTTGATAGCTGTTTCCATGTTAACTTTGTTCATGATGCTTGCTAGTAATCTGGAGAAAAATAAAGCCAGTGGCACTACATTTACACTGTCATTTAATCGAATGATTAAGTCTATGAAACAGGCGAGAGTGATCTGCTCTCTAAATCTGACAGTAATTTGGTTATGTAGACTTTCTAGTGGCACATTCTTTTACATCTACACTGCTATGTGTGTCTGCCATGAGAGTAGCGGTCACCTCCATCTCTGAATTTCACAGTGGCTCTCTTTTGTATTGCTGGAAGCTGGACCACTCCCAAGTCAAGTAGCCATGGTACTGCCCTGCTTTCTGGTCAGCACTGCTGCGGACCTAAGGCATGATATATTCTTCTCAAATGGTTTCACTCACTGTAGTAGTAGCTGTGGCCTGAAAGAGAAGTAACTTTATGAAACTAGTCTGACTTGTTCCTGCAGAATAAATTCATCATGTTCAATGGTCAAAAAAATCTCCTTCCATTGCGGGAGCCAGGAGAGTTCTAGAACAAACCCCTGTGATTTTAATGCCATGCAGCACAATATGGCATGAGAATTTTGTTGGTCCAGATTCCCTAGTTTTCTTGATGACCCTACCACAGCAATCAGGTGATAAATTAATTATCCTTAGTATTCATTTCTATCCAGAAATGACTTAACAAAACAACTGACTCATGGTCAGTAAGGTCAATTACAATTATGAAATCGTGTTCCCTTTTTAAGTCTGCTGCCTGATCTGTGTGCAATTTCCAACATTTGAAGCAGTCAAACTGTCTAAGGAAAAACAACTATTATTTCCATTCCAAAACTTTGTAAGCTGGTGCATTTGTTGACAGAGTTTATTGAATTCAAGAAGCACTGCCAGCACACACCAGCAGAGAATCTGTACTCTGATTGCATTTCTTTCTAAAACTTTCATTTTATACAAATGAATGCTCTTGGTAGAACTTTTATAAAAGAAAGACAATAGGTAGGACACAGAAAGAATACTCGTTTGCTCTTTTGGACTTGTATGTAGACTGAAGCATTTCACCAGTTATGCAAGCTGCAAAAAAATAATAGCTGAATTAACAATCCTATAAAACCTTTTAGTATATCTCTTAGTACATACTGAGCTGAATTTTACCTCTAAACAAAATTTGGCTCAATTGCTTAGTAGGTAAAGGCTGTTCTGACATTGCCAGACTATACCATTCTCCGACTTGAACAACTGGATGT
Organism: Tragopan temminckii; assembly: GCA_028571105.1. Classification (NCBI taxonomy): domain Eukaryota; kingdom Metazoa; phylum Chordata; class Aves; order Galliformes; family Phasianidae; genus Tragopan; species Tragopan temminckii. Next base: position 97,075,214 of record JAOWBP010000001.1, on the reverse strand, counting down.
ATTTTTAATGGATTTTTTTGTTCCTAGATGGGCATGGTTTATATTAATTAATTCCAATCACCAATCTCAACATTTAAAAAGACAGTTCTTGTTTACTTAATTTCGGTCATAATGCTGAAATTGTATTTCTTTCTACCCCGCATTTCTGTGTAATTTGCAATTAAGAGGGTAATTCAAAACTACATACGGAATACTTAACCCTAACTGCATTTTCCATCAATCAGTGTCATAACCCAAAGGATCACTTGGTCAGTCTCTTACGCACTGTAAAGTAGAAAAAGTAAATGAATAAAGAATTGCTACAACTTTTGCTGGCACATGAATACGATAAAGGTGGATACGGAGGCAGTGGGTACATAGTATAATAATTTCCACCTGGCATATCATCTGTCTACTGCTAGACATGTTGAAATAAATAAATGATCAAAAAATAGTCTTATTAAAAAAAGGTCAACAAAGTCAGGATGAATTTTGGAAATGAAATCAGACTTTGCAACACAAGTGATATGAAAGGTGCAATATGATTAAAATGCAGAATCTTATTTATTATACATCAAGTAGATCAAAGCTTTGCAGTGATAACAAGGCAGTGACTAGATGTTGCCACCTGTTTGGTCTCTCTTGCAATGGAAGTCTGTTAGGCGAAGCTGTATTAAAGATCGGCACTGTGGGTGACACTTATGAACAGCTTGCATTTAAACACCAAGATTATTCTTATTTTGCTGGGTAGATTTACTCATCTATTCACCAATGGAAATCTTACTTTTTTAACAAATACAAAAACAGAAATTCTTTTTAATTCAGGAAAGTTTCTGAACCAAGTGTCAGAAACTAAAGGTAAATTCTCTCACTGAGACACATCACATACTTCTTTGACACAGTGGCGAAAAGACCTGAAGAGTGTAAAATTAGAATACATTTCCACTGTGGTTTTGGAGAGAATGCTGAGCCTTGCTGCTGGCTGAACTCAGAGAGGAGAGACTGTGGCAAGCAAATTATCTAGGGAAATAAAATTTGGAAAGCAGGGCAGGAAGCAGCTTTTTGAAATATTTTAGATTTTTTTTTTTTTTTTTGTCTCTTTTGTTTAACTTATCTAAAAAAGAAAAGCTGCGATTTAAGGAAAGTGTGTCGGTGTAAATGTATAATCATTATTGAGAAAATCTAGCAGAGAGAACTCAGGAAAGCTGAAACAATGCAAGATGCAAGAAAACACGTCAAGGCAAGGCAGCGATGATCTGTGTCAGTGTCTTTGCAACTTGCTGCAGAACTGACAAGACAGATGCACAGAACTTGCAGTCTGGAGAGGCCAGAGCAACATTAGGATCTCGGGACTTTAAGTGAATACTGGGAGGAGACAGACTTACATACAATCGAAAGAAAAAGGAGGAGTGAGCAAAGATTCAGAAATTCCCATTTAAAAAGTCAGCAGAAATTTAATTTGGCTTTATAATACCTGGAAAAAGTTGGTAAGTACTTTAAAACCACATATACCAAAGGAGAACAGTTTGGGAAGTTTCTGGGTGTTATAAATATATGCACCAAATAGACTTACCAAAGCTAGTGTTAGGGACCAATATAGGAGAAGGGAAATGCACTGCTTGACTCCATCCAAACATGATGACTACTGAGGGACTGCACAATGTGGGCATACCATAGGCAAGCTTAATAAAGGATTCTCACCGACAGGCTCTTTTCCACTCCTTATTTCTAGAACAGTGGACAAATGCCCCAGAGCAAAGTACTGATAAGAGTATCGCACTTATTTACTCAAGAGAAAACTGTACAGATACAGATTCACGTTTTGCCAGCAGCGAATGTTTATTCTACAGTACTTTGGGCAGTGATGTGAGAAACTATGATACGCAAGAGGAAATGCTGAGAGCCAGATTCTGATCTCTTTTATGCTTCTAAGAGTAAGAGGCAACTTTGCTGAAATCAATGGGCATATCTTTCAATTCAAGCAAGCTGCTTTTGGCATGGAACTTAAACTTGGTTTCCAAACTTCTGACACTTAAGTCTGAAAGGAGCCTAATAAGGCCCCACCATAACTCAGCAGGTCCTTCTGTTCATTTCAGGTTGCTAGAGTGCAAATAAATGTTTGTTTCCTCCTCCAGTTGTAATCAAGAGAAGAAATCATAGCATCTGCAAGCAAACACTAATATGCTGTGACCCTAGCAGTATGGTTTTCATTACTTTTGTGTCATAGCAGAGTTAAAATAGAGCAAAAGCAGATGAATCAGTAATGTGCAGGTCAAATGGTCAAATATGAAGAGATGGAGTACTGTCTCCAATTAATATCTGCTAAGCATTTTACATTGCGTGGTAATATTACAGCAGTATTAAAAGAATAAGCACTTCCACTAACAGGCAGCAATTCAAAGAAAAAATGAAGCTTAGTGCACCTATGTCCAAAAAGACAACCTCTTGGTGTTTTTCATTTATGCCTACAGTGATGGTTTATGTCAAGATAGCTCAGCTCAAAAGGCAGAAGTTCAAATCAGTATTTAAAATTGTGGTGAGATCATGCATAAAAGACTTTTGGGAGTCAGATTTTTAACCTTTCAATTTCAGGTGCCACTTCACTAAGCTGAAGTATAGGGATGAAATATGCTCTTTGACAACTGGGTTCAACTGACTAAAATGCTCTCAATGGCAGAAATTAGAATGAAATTTCCTTCTAAAAACTGAAGTAAGATTTCAAGATACCTTTATTCCAGAACTTGTTTTTGTTTGGTTGGTTTTTATTCCTGTAGTCAATGATGTTTCCAGTCTCCACTACAAATTCATGTTACACTCAGGAAAACAGCCACAAACTACTTACTTCCATTCTCCAGGGTTTCCAGAAGTTGAAACTGAGTACGATTTTGAAGATTAATATGTGAAACAGAAAACTGAGAATATTTGCTTATTTATGCTTCCAGAGTTCAGTGTTTAGAAGGGGAATCCACAGACAGTATAGCATATTTGAAATCCATACTCATGGAACAGTATCAATGATTCTGTGAACCTACAATTCCATGATTCTGTGATCTCCTTATGTAGAGCAAACTTAGAAATATCTTTAATGAAGAGCAGCTTCAGTAGCTTTTTCAAGGATGCACTTAGGTAAATAGAGGATACATTGCCTATATTTTCAGAAACACAGTTTACTCATTTTTATAAGCAAGAAACTGCCAATTTCCTCTCATTTGCCACAGCATCACACAAGTGTCTGACTGAATGAAAGTAGTCTGGAATGGAAAATAGTAATCTGTCACTGATCACTCCCAGACATGGTCTCTCTCTGTCTGTAATGATTACAATAAACAAGGCTGTAAAATCCTTGCACTTCAGGTAAATCTTTCTAATGACATTATAGTTCAATGTTTGCAAAGAGGTAATAATTTAAAAAGATCTCCCAAGATGATTTTTTAAAATGTAGGTTACTTGTTTGATGGTTAAAAGATTCAGCATTGCAAGAAACTATGATTGAACTTAGCCAACTTAGCCAGATTTATAAAGAAGCTCGCTTAGAGAGAACACTGAGCTCTAAATGAAGATTGAATCATAGGTTCAGTGAAAATTATTCAGTTTTTACAATGCTCCACTTCACCACTGAATTTATCTAAGATTAAATGGCAGAATTCTGCAAAATATTACAGTTCAGTAAATATGTATTTTCACTGCAATAGGGCATGGAAGTTTAAGAGGGGAAATGAACTTTCTGATCTCCCAGAAAGCATTTGACAAGCAGCAAAGAAGGAAAAAAGTAGAGAGAATCAGCAAAGGTGAAAAATTACTTGACCTAGCAAGAAGGTGTTTGCGTAAAAGAAAGATGATAAGTAGTGGAGCAAATGAAGCTGTATGTATGTGTTTCAGGATGTCTGAGTATGGCAACCCCCTTCTACGTTAAAGCTCTCCAAGTGCCAAACACTGAATATCCTTGGTTAATCCACCATGGGCAGCTAGTAGTTATCCTGTGAGCAGTATCCTCAGGTATATTCACCACTTTTAAAGGTGTTCCATTTCTGCAGGTCCCACAAGCTGAAAGATTAACCACTGCTACAAGGGCAGATACTAGCAAACCAATCACTGTATGAAAATGCGTCCCATTTTACTAAAATGAAGGAATATTTTTAATGGAATGGATTATACCCCCTAGCTTTTGCAGTGCAGAGAAGTGTGTTTACTTGTTAAAGACTGTTCTCTGCAAAAATCTGCAAAAGGAAGTATTTTAAGAAGAAAAAAGAAAAGACCTTCCTGTGCCAAATTAAAACCCAGAGACATAATGCTAGAGAACATTTAGTTACTTCTAATCTGTGCTTGTTACTGATGAGCCAGGATGCAGCAAATTAAAACAGCAGTCCTTCTACTGACCTCACCCTGCTCATCGTCTACTTTCTTTAATGTCTTTCCCTTGCTTTTCTTTTCTGACTCCCTCTCTCTCTATCCACAAAATATTTGTTTCTATAGCCCAACTGTTGTTTCTCCTGTAGGGATTGCAATGCTCTTCCTTGAACAAGACGTATGACAACAGAATGCCTCAGGGAACATTGAGGAGACGTGGCGCTAACCAGTTTCTCAAAGTGCAAAATACTGTTGAAGCAGGCTAACAGACATGGCCTCAGACCATAAAGGACATCAGAGTACACTCATGACCTGTCTTGGTCTCCCTTAAGGGAAGAACCTTTCTCTCCCCTTCTAAACTGTGTGAGACAAGTTCATACTGGAATGCTGTTTCACTAGAGGTGATGTATGTACTTACATTTCAGTTCCTGTGAGGAAAGAAAAAAAGAAATGGCACAATTTAAACACCAAAGCAGCACAGAGCAGATGCACACTCCGCTGAATGGGGCACTGCCCATGTTTCACCATGCATGCATCTTTTACAGATTCTCAGCAGATTCTGTTTCTTAGTACAGATTCTTGAGTAGAAGTGACAGACTTCATATAAAACTGCACTGTTCAGCAGCAGGCTGGCAATGAATAAATGTTGCTCGGGAGGCTAGACATACGCAGCTGTAGAGATCACGAAATTCAGCCTCTGTCTTGCAAAATAAATACCTCAAAAAACTGGGAAATTCTAGACAAGAGACCTTCAAATGAATATAAAAATTTTACCTGAAATATGTGAGTTTGAGTACCTTCGCTATTTATGAATGACAAGTAAAGAAAAATCTTTTTTTGGAAACAAAAGCACAACAAAACATTTGCTGTTGCCCTGAATACTAATGATGGAAGACTGTTGCTATGGTGATGCTAATTTTAACGCTCTTGCCTGTGGACTTCATATGAACTGCCCGTTTTAACTTTTGCAAATGTCATTTACAAAATGAAAACCCATTAATGACTGGCGAGGGCACAATGTTCCACTTTAATTAGAATAATAAGGAATGCTGATGCACAAAGTACAGGTTTGTGAATTGCTACAAAGCCCACACTGTCAAAATTAATTACCACTGATGAGGATTTTCTTTTTTTTCTTCTTTTTTTCTTTTTTTTTTTTTTCCGAAGGAAGCTTTAGAATAAGACAACCATAGCTTGACTTGGAAATGAAAGCAGGCTTTCCTTTTAATATCAAGGTGGAATAAAGAAGTTTGCAAGACCAACAGTACAGAAAAGGGTATGGCACAGCTTAGAATTGTGACTGAGCCAAACAAGTAAGCAAGCACTCTTTTCAGTAATGGGAACAAGTGCCAATGCTCCTGGGAAAAATGAAGTATTTTTCAGAGAAGTACCTGTTCTCAAAACCAGTCAGGATTTGGAAAATGGAGTTTGGGTTTTTAGAGAGTTTAAAAGTACAAGTTGAGGACAAGTAAATGCATGTGTGCTACAACATGATTCTGATTTGTGTTGGTGGGATATTGTGGTAACTTGCTCATTGCCAAGTGCTGGGCCAAACAGATGATGATTAGGAAAAAAAACGATACACAGCAGTGGTAATCCCTTTTGTCATGCCCAAATCATGAGCATACACTCATGAGTGAGAGGGGAAAAAAACTGCAACTACCATTTCTGTTTCTGGGGAAATGTCTGAGAATATAAAGTAGTTACTATGTTGATGAGGGCATTTCAGTAGGACTGACTGCAATGAGGAAAGCGTACTGCAATGAAAATCATCACAGGCAGCTGCTGAGAGTACGTTATTCAAACTAATTGTTATTATTAAATATCTCCATTGTACGTAGCACCGCCTAGAGAACTGAATTTAGAGTTGAGATCCATTGTATTGCATGCTGTATGAACATAAAGAAAACTTTCTTTTGTGAAGAACAGAGCCGTGAAGAACTTGATTCACCTTTAGACAAGCCCAGTTTCAGTGCTAGATCACTGGAAATGGGGCTGGTGTGATGAGTTTATCTAAATTCCCATTTCTGACAGCTTCTGTTTCAGTGAACAGTCAAAAAAAGTCAAAAACTTTCTTTCGGCAGCGCTGGTATGGAATTCACTCTCAGTTTACCGGTGCTCTTTAGCTCTGGTTTAAAATGAGTTGGTCAGTTCTGCCATTGATTTTTTGGCTATCATAAAAGCTACTGATCCTGCATACAGCTCAGTACTCAGGTATGCTCAAATTTGTTTGTGTTACACAGAAGGGAAGTACAAGAAAAAATACAGAGTTTGCTGAGAATGGATGTGTCTACTGAGTCTGTTCTCAAGAGTAAGCTTTCTTGCTAGGAGTGCATTTACTCAGGACTTGTTTTCCTCTTGCTGCTCAGAGGAGTAACTGGACAAGTACTGAAGAGCATTCTCATCAAAGACCTTCTGCAAGCATTCAGCACTTGTCTCAATGGGGCATTATGTTGGAAATGTGAATGTCCATAACTGGTTATAATTTTTGCTGATGTTCACCAATGTGCTTGGTGTACAGCCACACATAATGTGCTGGACAGCCATAACGCCTCCCACTACTCTTGAGTCAATGGGCTCAAGCCTGATTTGTATTTCTGCAACAACTTGTCCAACAGTATGTTATTTCAGAACAAGAAGGGACAGAGAGACCCTATTCTACTCATGAAAAGCTGTAGCACTAGCTGGAATTTGGAGGGAGCCAGAAGCAAACAGCATTTAACAAACAGGGAACCAATGTGTGTTAACAAACTGATGCTGTAAACTAAGTTGGGCAGCTTCCCAGTACTGTGAGGCTACAAAGCTTTAGCTTAATGGAATTTATCTGAAATAGAGAAAAGCATCTGAGACAAATGTCTCCCATAAAATGGCTACTAACCATTCTTAGGAAGACAAGAGAGATGTTTCTGGCAATGTCAGTCCCTCCAGCACTGACGTGTAAAGAACTGAAAGGACTTTAAGATAATCGAGCTTGACAGTGTTGGGGATCTAGACTACATCAGTCTCCATCAAGACAGAACAGACATCTGGGAAAGAAAGAAGTATTTCTGCTGTTGTTTAAACTTCTCTGTTAATCCAAGTGAACAGACAGAATGTGTAAAGTGTCTGCCTTTTGTGCAGAGGTACAGCAAAATGGATACTCCAAAGCATGCTCTGAGGTTAGGCGATGGAGAGAGACACAGTGCCACAAGAAATGTCACAGTTTGTATTCCATATTTTGTCATATATGCAGCAAAATACTCTGGGCTATTCTAATACATCTTATGAGTATTGTTAATCCAGTGAACATAGTCATTTTAAAGGAATAAGTAATGGCTGAGTCTGGAGTAGATCACTGCTCATCTGAGTGACTGAGTAATAGCTAAAAATCTTTTTGAGGAGTATGTCCGTTTCAAACAGAAATTAGAAAAACATACTTATTTGGTGCCAGAAAAGAAAATAAAATATTTAAAGGGTAAGCAACACTAAATGTCTAAGTAGGCATAAAATGCACGTAGGGGGCCTAAAGGATAGCTGACAGAGGCAGTAAAACATTGTGTAAAATAACTAAAAGAAACTTCAACAGAGAAGCCTAGATATTTAAGAAAACTTATCTAGTTTGGTCTTTTTGAGCTTAGGACTTAGCTATTCAATAGGGCATGCCATAAAGAAAACAAAACAAAACAAAAAAAACAGTAATTAATGAGTTGCCTGTAGAAGTTACCAGCACAACTAAATGAAATGGACGTGAAATGACATGACATGAAATGGGGTTGCTATTAAGATATGCACAAGGACTGAAGACTGAAAACAGTGCTAAGAGAAAGTAAGATAAAGAGGGTGATGGGCTGGAGGCAGGCAACCAGTGGGAGGACAGACTCTGCAAAGAGTTCATTAGAAGGCAAGGGAAAGATGCAGAAAAAGTGAAGGGTAAATTATTACAAGGGAAATCCTGAAAACAAGCCAAGAGAAAAGAAAAAAGACAGTGGGAAGATGGCTTGCTCAAAGTGGTGGAATGACCTAGAAGAATGTGAACACTGAAAAGATTCTTGGAGCTAGGCAACAGGAAACTGTTAGTGACCTCGTAAAGAGCTGTTTTAGTGGAAAAAAAAAGACTACAGAAGCTAGAAAAGACTGGGCAGGAAGAAAAACATGGACTAGCAATAGACACAAATTCCGGGAAAAAAGAGGGCAATGTTCTGGATGTTGAACAGAGTCAGAAGAGAGATTTGTTTTATCAAGGACGGTGCTACAGATTTTCATGTAAAAAAAGAAGTAGCAGATAAACTTCAAAGAAAATACTTTAAAAAGTAAAAATAAGTCCTAAAGAACATATTTTTACATTCTCCTGGTGTCTGTAGGACTGAAAACATTAAGCAAATAGACTTGTTCTTTAACACTGAGATTTTTTATGTCTTAACTGTCATTTCTTCTAATTTCTATTTTTTAAATATATTGTCTATAAACGATCAAGAAAAATGCTATGACCTCAAAGGAAGTTTGTTTCATACAAGAATCTTCTCTTTCAAGAAAACAATGATTTGCTTGAAGAAAGGCTGAGTGAGCTGGATCTGTTTAGCATTGAGAAGAGAAGACTGAGAGGGGACCTGATCCAGGTCTATAAATATCTAAGATGTGGAGGGCAGAGTGGTGGGCCGGACTCTTTTCAGCGGTGTGTGGAGACAGGACAAGGGGAAA
>JAOWBP010000001.1:97047826-97066111 GCA_028571105.1 Tragopan temminckii | reverse complement strand
CCTGCTTTGGCAGGGGGGTTGGACTCGATGATCTCTGGAGGTCCCTTCCAACCCCTACAGTTCTGTGATTCTGTGATTTTAAACCTTATTTCCCTCACTGGTACAAGTCCATAGCCCTGAGTTTTTACTACTAAAACATTAGTACATTTGACAAGCATATTTTCCTTTGTTGTGGATGGTCATACGACCAACCGTCATTGGTTGGACATTCTCTTTCTTTTTCTTTTTTTTCTTTTTTTTTTTTTTTAAATATCATTTTTCCTTTTGCTAATCTCTAAATAGAAAATAAAACAACAATGAAATTGAAGATCATTCAGCTGGATAGGCTGATAGAAATTTAGTTCAGAAATACTTCAGGATAAAGTTATAGTTGAGAAACAACAAAACATGGAGCTAGTTAATGTGCTTTTCCATCAGCTCTGAAAGTACTGAATATGACTGTCACTTAGAGCCTTTTTTTCTGTGTGTGCGTGCTTCACATAAAAGAAAATTATTAAAATCACCAAGTTTTTATTTACAAAATATAAAATATAAATGCAAGCTCTCTGTACTGATCGAGAATGTTATTGTGGGCTTCAGGTTTTTCTTTTTAATGTGTTTAATTTCAGAATGAATTTTTAATGAACTTGAATTGTTACAACTGAGTATCAGTCCTGTCTTGTAAAAGCAAACTTCTAATATGACTACTTTTTTATAGTCAAGATTCTGCAAAACATGACAATAAAAACAATTGAATATGGTTGATATAGCTAAAAGCTGATAAATACATGGAAAAATGTTTCACATTAGAACTTAAGTTTCTCATTTTCTAATGAAATTTCTTTTCAGTGATACTGGAAACTGCAACATGACTGCAGCTGGTGATAAAACGGTAACAAAACTAAATGAAATGCAAATTAATGACATGCAAAACCATAATGAAGATGTAAGAGAGCCTATAATAAGTGTAGGCTTGTGTACTTCAGAACTTTTTTAAGTTTATCTGTTTAATCACACTTATCAAAGTCAATGCATGATTTATAGAGTCCAGGCATTCCTACCAAACATGGTTAAAAAACCCTTAATCAATACAAATCTTCCTTTCAACACTTTTCAGATTGTTCCTTAACTGATTGGGCAGAAGTAGGCTAAGGATCCATATGTGTGCACTTAATATTTTAACCTTGAAGATTCCTAAAAAATTCGCATTTTTAAACCCCTAAGTGAAGTTTTAGTTGATGAAAGATCTGCCTATGAGTTTGCTCCATAATGTTATTATTTAAATCGTTAAAGCTGAAACTGAATTATATGCAAGGTTCCTGAGAGACTTTTATAGTCCTCTCTCTGGTTGCAGTCCCTTTACAGCTGCTGTTGCTGTTGTTAGTACCTGGCAGTATCTGCACTTGCTTTAACTTTTTGTTTTAACTTTTTGTGTGTTTTATAAAACATGGGTAGGTAAGGTCAGCCAACAAAGTTTCCATTGATGAAGTCCTAACAATAAATGCAATTAAGCATACTTAAATTGAAGATGAAATAGTAGATAAAAAGCTCCAATCTGGGAGGACATATAAAGCTTCCGATTTTCTAATGAAGGTGCAACTATTCTGTGTTTCAACATGCAGGAAAATCTCTTAGTTTTTTCTCACATTCTTTATAATGTTAAAATATGTATTAGTTTATATATATGACCTTATATATATGACCAACAGGATGGCAGCTGTCAGATTGGAAAATACTGGCTGGAATGAAAGCTTATTTTAGTGTTTCAGTATTTTCTTACAATTTTAAACCTTGCTTTTTATTTGTCTTCCTCATATCTATTTATTACATATTTTCAGCTCACAGCAGCCAAAATAGTGAGAACAATAACGCATTTGTATTACTATGTACTCTTTCACTCCTGTATTCTAGAAATGTTTATGGGATATTTCCTGATGTAAAGAAATAACGAACATTTCTTAATGATGAATGAAGTATTACACCCATGGCCCAACCAGACATTCTCTGGTGTGTGATTACAATTTTAAATACAACCATGGTGTTTCACATTTGTGTTAGAGTCATGACGCTATTATGAAATCATCTGTTCCCAAGCCAAACACAGTAGATTTCCAACCATTTATGCTTTATCTTCATGTCTCTAGCATTTTTTTTCCACGCTTTACACAGGATGTAGTGATCCTCAAGAATTAAGTTCATAACATTTTCTTCAGCAGTACAGCTTTTAAACAAAAATCTAGGCAAATGTATTTAAAGCAAAGCAAGGTAAGATACATCTTTGCCTCTCTGCTCCTGTGCCATCTCTACTTTGCAGTAGTGGGCTAATTATTTAAAGGCACTTTTTCAACTTGCACATTAAAATAATATAAACTTATCTAGCAAACATCTAAATTCAGAATACCCAAACGTGACCAAATTACTGTGGTTCTAGATACTTGCATTCTTTTCTTCACAAAAATTCTAATGTGAATGTTAATCTCCGCACATCCACTTCATTCACATAGTAATTTATCTGATCACATTATAAAATATGAAACATGCAAGTGAAGAATAAAATGTAAACAAAAGACTTCTGCAAAGGTTTGCACCAACCCTCCTTCATAGTAATTTAGTGCTGTGCTATATCAGCTTGCACCCCCTCAAAGTCCCCAACCTAACTTTTACAAACAACATTTATGCAAATTTTGGCACTTCTGGAAAAGAAGAAGGAAGACTGAGATACACAAGCTGAATAGCTGCTAGGCAGCAAAGTTTGTGCTCTCCTCTCCACACTACTCAATAGTTGATACCATTTTGTGATTGTGCTAGGTACATAGAGTACTGCTTGATAATGGTTCTCTGTGGTGTTGTACTTATTTGTAAATGAGATTATGGTGCAATTTCCATGGAAAGAGAATGAATGTTTGTCTCATCAAACCTACTTCTAAGAAAAACAATTTATTCAGAGATGTTGTGATACATTTTTTTTATGGTTAGTTTTCCTTAAATTATCTAGCCACGGATTTCCTAATATAAAAATGTATCTGATGAATAATAGAAATTCAAAGCAAATATGTAGCGTGCAAAAGGCTGCCAAGCCTATAGATCATAATTGAAATTGTAATTTATCTCAGAAGGTTCAAATTTTTAATCAGAAAATGAGAAGCAAGAAAATGAATATAGATGATTTGATTACTTCTAATCTATTGGTTAGACTCTTTACTTAATATTCTTTACTTAATGAAGAATCTGTACTTAAGATCCGATCTTACCAACATTTACAGCTCCCAGTTAATAAAATTTATGTTCTCCCTTAGCATCCTTAATCTCTAAGCTTAGTACATACACGAAGTACTTCTCAAGATTTAAGATCTAAAGACGTGGATATCGCAAAACGGATGTGTAAGAGCAATGCTGCCATTATCTGACCAAAAAAAAAATCTTTAAAAGGGTCCTATACAGAGAAAACTGGTTCATATAATCCATTGTCACGGTTCAGTACGTAAAGACCACAGAAGTCACCTGGGACAAGAAATATGTTGAGACAGAGAATATTCTGAAATATAGGAACTTATTGCAGTGTATGGGAGGACTGGCATCTCAGACAGTCAGAGAAGGAGCAATCACATGAGAGATTTAGCAGCTTCAGTGAGTTCATTCTCAAAAAGAAATCAAACCAGGAAAAAATCTGACCTTTTCCTGATATGGCCACAGGAGAAGCAGACCACCTGGTATCTCTGGATATAGTGCTTGGTCTTTGCTAGACTTTTGCTTTGCCCTGAATGCCAACACTAGAACTCAAACAGGCTGCCAGAGCCATGAATCCACAGCAAGTAGAATTAAAGACGTGTATTGTATACATCCATTGTATTTATAACAACTATTTTTTTCATTGGTGTTGAAACGTAGGATGTACAAATGTTAATTACAGTCCTGCCTTATATTAGATGAGATCACGAAGAAGACAGAAAAGCATGGTAGGTAAAAAGGGAGCAACTTACTGCTGACTCTCTTACAGGTATGCTATTTTTCTCATGTGGAATGAGGACATACTTAGTCTGTTCATTGTGCATCAGGAGAGACTGAACCAAGGGCAATACAGAGAACAGACATGGCAAGTGCTATTTGGGAGAAACTGTCAATCTACTTAGGAAACAAAGGACTTATGAAACTTCTCAGTATAACAAGAATACGTAAAAAATCTGAGATATTGTTCCCCATTCCCTTGAAGATTTCATTGGACAATTGTCAGAAGCTGTCTTCTCTTTGTCTGTCATCTAAATTAAGTATGTAATTGATCTTTAAAAAAAGAAAAGTCTGACAGGCAAATCTTTCTATTTTTTCCCTTAATATGTCTAATCTTTTCAAGTTCAAAGCATTCCAGTGGAAATCAAACATAATTCCTATTTTTGAATTCTGCTCATTAAGAACACAATGTTTAAAACATGGGCTTGAAGTATATGACAATAAATTTCAGCTATCAGGAGAAGCTGTAAAATCTATTTTTTATGGAAGATGGGGCATGTACTGTATAAAATAGGCCCATATTGTATACATGTCATTCAGCACTTTCAAAATTATATGGGCTATGTTAATTTTTTATTCTTGATGATGGGTAACACAGTGAAACTGTATTTAATAACTGAAATAAAATGGAGCAAAGAAAAATGAAGTAAAAAGTAAAATACAAGCAAAAAATCACTTTCAGCTTACAATAAATCTAACAATTTCAGCTATGATACCTTCAGTATTATATAATTATACCGTATTACTCTATAAAGATAATCCTTGTACAGTAACAGAAGTTTACTTTTCATCTTAGCACCTATAAAAATAGTTCATTTATTGCCCTTTTAGCCCCACAGCTGGAAAGCAATGAAAAGCTGGATGTAATGGATTTAAAACATTGATGCTTTCCTTTTAATTAAGAAAGTTGGAAAGCCAGATGCCATCCAAAATTCTCTTACCCAGCTCATTCCTAAATTGAGCAAACAAGCCAGAAAACTCAAATTCATTCCTGGAGAGTAACAACGTTATCTTCATTAAGCGTTTTAAGATTTAACCTGCACAAAAATTAACCTTCCTTTCTTCTTCTTCTCTGTAATGCTCAACAGTATAAACAGTCATAGTAATTTATACTGAATGCATCTGATAACAAATCTTAAGCACTTTACTTTCCACTTCAGCATGAGCACTGTAAGATTAGCAAGACCATAGTCTCCGAGTGCTGTGCAAATGCCTCAGGAAGCTCCTCCACTTTGGCTTTGGCTACAAGCTTGGGGTTTTGCATTCACTCACAGCCCAGTTTCAAACTTTGTGACAAGGTTTGGAGCCAAGGCCCCACAGTCCAAAAGATGATAAAGGAAGGCTGCATTTGGACAAGTGTCTAGGAAACAACAGACATTTAACTGACGGTTTTATGCCAGACAGCATGATAATTTTAAGACGGACTGAAAAGTATGAGACACTTTCTTTTCATCACAATAGCTACAATTTTGCAATTGAGAGTTCAGAACTGAAAGACATGAAAAGATCAGAATAGCTGTGTTTTTAAGAAGTCAAAGTATTACATTTTTGGGTACTTGCTAGGTAGGTTAACTGTCAGTCATATGCCTGGCTTGCATAGCTTGTGCACAGCTTCACTCACTACATACACATAAGTATACATTATTTATTGATGGTGTTCTATGTCTCTCTCTGCTTTGTCTGACAGACATTTCCTACTTGCTTTTGTATCGTACTTATCTACATTCTGCAGGAGAAACAATTAACCCAAGTGATTTTACAGCAGCTCTTTGCTTTATTTTATCTTAGTGGAATTTAATTCAGATAGATTCATTTGTCCTGTGTCTAAGTTGAAAAAAAAAAAAGAAAAAAAAAAAAGTGAAAGAATCATGCCTTTAATCTGTTTGCTTTTACAATGAAAACTCTGGGCTCTTGGCTTTTTTTTTTTTTTTTTTCTGTGCTGAAATTCTGCATGGTTACACAACAATTAAAAGGGAGATTAAGAAGCAAGACAACAAAGAAGTATGTTTATAGAACTGGCCTGCTGCATCTCCCGTGTGGAGTACAGTAAGACTGCAGAACTTGTAACTAATAAAAATATATGTCACGAACTGATACATTTAAGGTAAGTAAAATACTCGCATAGGAAACTGCAGCATGGAAGAGGGTCAGAAAGTGGGGGATGTGTTGGTCTTAGAGTTAGTACACTGCATAGCATGTTTATATGGATAGTCTCATGTGGATCTTCTCAAGGAGCCAAATCTGTGCTCCTGAGAATCCAGCTTTGTCCTCAGCAGGACAAAGTTCAGTGAACTGCTATAATCTGTGTAAGAAAATAAGCTTGGCTGGGAAATAACTTGGAAGGCTTCCTTTGTGAAAAAGTACAGAGATGAAAGACTACTGTATTTCTGCAGAAGCATTTTAAATCCTTCAAAAGAATGGGCACAGCAAGGGGCAGAGAAGACAGACACTATTAACTGGAAGTCAGCTATACAGTGGAAGAATAATGTCAAAGATTAGTACAAATAAAGAAGTCAACAACTACTAAATTTCAACAGATCATGACAGCAGGAATACCGAGTTTTGGGGGGAAATAAAGTAAATTGCAGACTTCAGTCCAACTACTCCTCCCCACTCCAAGGCAACAGAGGTCTCTTAGGACTGCATCGTGGCTACATTATTTACTTAGCGGGGCTAAACCATACGCAAGACAAAACAAGATTCAGTGTATAGCTGAATTTTATGTCCCCTTGTGCCCCAAGAGGATGGTCACTAGAGAAGAATTGGGTCGTGCAGCATGAGCAACTGCTTCTGTTGCAAAATCCAAAGCATTTGGTTCTGCTATCTATCACTGCTTTGGAGCTGTTCCTCCATATTTGACTGGAGGATAACATACTTCGATCACAAGGGTAGCTCTTCTAAGATACGATTTATCCCAAATTCTGAAATTAAAATCTGCAGTCTTCCTACCTTCATTATCATCCTTTTTTTAGAATGTAAGCTTTTTTATAAAAAAATCTTTTGATACCACATGCAGTAGTCTTTGTTCTGCACATTTGTTTCACTTGCTTTTCAAATTTTTGATGAACAGTAATTGCCTATTTTGCCTCCTAAAACCTTAAATTTAGAAATTTTAATGAATAACTAAAACATCACTAAAGAGCACAGACATGACTCTGCCTACTTCTGCTTTCCCACTTTCCAGGTCACCCTCAAATAAGGATAGGACCAAGGCTTCAAAGAACAGAACCAATATTTTTATCTTCTTTTCCTTTTTCAAGCTCATAAAATCTTTAAACACTGCACTAGACATAAGGAATATACTGAGGGGAAAAAAACCAACAACAAACACAGAAAGAAAAGCATTTGGTAAAACATGTTTTAGAGAAATTTTAATTCAGAGGCAAAAGGGAGGGATTATTTCCTCAGTAGCACCAGACATTGTAAACAGGAATGTCCACTTGGTATTCTGGAGGCCGAGATACCTCTGCTGTCCTTGAATGAAGAAGTTTGGTTTCTCAGAACACAGAGGAAGAAGGGGGTGAAGTTGATCTGCTGTCCTGGCTCATCATTCCCACTGGGACCAAACCACATGAAAAGGTGGAAGAACGCAACAGCTGGTGCACCACCACTGTGCTGCAATTTTCATGAGGCTGACAGTAGGCCAAGAAACTATGAAATGACTCGGAATACCTGAAACAGGTTGTACATTGTTGATAATTATATTTGCAATGGCAAAGATGCCTACACCAATATGATTTAGAGAAGAAATACTAGCGTGAATAATCTTACGAAGGAATTATTGAAAAAATAGCTTTAGTGAAAGATTAATCAGCTGTATAAAAATTAAATTTTAACGAGGGAAATTGAAAAGCCTGAACATACCAAGCAGTAAGTAAATATTGCTGCGGAGGATTTTAACATTAAGTACTGCCTGACTTAACAAAGGCTGTGTCATTGCAAATGTGAAAATGATGAGATAAAACAGTTAAGCATCAAGGGAAAAACATAAAATGAAAAATAATGAAATGTGTATCACCATTTACACTGATGAGAGAAAGAAAATTATATAAGCATAAAGGGAATGCTACCCATAGCTGCTCCATCTTCATGGAAGCTGCTAGAGGATTGACAATAGAGAAGTAGTAGTTCAAAGAATAAAAAAAGAATATGCTAAGTTTAATAGCACTTTATGGTACATTAGGACATTGGATACATTGGTACATGGGAATTTGTGTAGTTGTGTTCAATCGTAAAATATGACTGATGAGACTGGATGAAAATGACTGAGGTCAGCTGGAGAAGGGAATAAGTGTAACAACTAACTGAGACTCATTAAAACTTGACCAATTTATTTCTCATCTCAACAACAGTAAGTATTTCTATGAAGCTGTCGCCAAATTTAAAGTAGCAGTGCTACAACTCATGGCTAATAAGACATTTTCTAAAGTGAACAAAATAAACATTTTCCTTTGAACTTGTAAATAGCATGGAACAGAAGATGAAATGGAAACTTGACAGAAAAAAACTACTAAGAAATAATCATCAATGAGCATTTTATCATGAACAATCAACAGTTACCCATGGCTGCTGGATGCAAGTAGCATATAAAGAGGTGGGAAGAGCAGCATGAAACACATCTCACACCCACACTTAACAATTGCCAGGGCATCTCACACTGTAATGGCAAGTCATGTCATGGGACAGAGAAAAGGAGGATCTTTTCCTTCATTGTGGTGCCATGAACTGACTCCTATTTGCCAGAGACTCCTACTGCTTTTCAGCACTTTCCCCCCATTGACTATCCTCTCTCCTCATTCTGACAGAGCTTTCAGCTTCCTCGCATCTGTTTCATTATTTGTAGACAAATAACATCGCAGTGATCCATTTCCAAGTAAACCAGGGGAATCACACAGCAACAGCAAACCAACCTAAGCAAGGTACAACTAGGTACAACACTGCATTGCACAACAGACTTGGCCTTCTTCACATATAAAGGTTTGTTCTGAAGCTGCTGAAGTGACTGAAGCGCCACAGTGGCCAAATGGTTGAGTGACACTGGTTGAGCTTTGAAAATATAAAATCATGGAACAGAACCATAGAATCCTTAGAGTTCGAAGGGACATCTGAAGCTCATCTAGTCCAACACCCCTACAATGAACAGGGACACCACAGCTGGATCAGGTTGCTGAGGGCCTGATCCAGCCTGGCCTTGAGAGTCTCCAGGGACAGGGCATCAACTGCAACTCTGGTCAACCTCTTCCAGTGCCTCACCATTCTCACTCTAAAATATTTTTTCCTTATATCTAACCTAAATCAACCCTCTTTGAACTTGAAGCTAAAGTGTACTGGAAAGGCAAGGAGGAAGCATGTGAATATGCTATTAAATGACACACATCTTTCAGTCACTTGTACTACAGTCTTTATCACAGACATTGCATCACCCATTTCCTCCAGAAGCTATGCATAAATAGTTCAAGGCACATATTGCAAATAATAAGCAACTGAAGAAAGAAGGAAAAATGCATTGAAAGTGTTTTTGTATTTGCTGTGGAATGGGGCTGTATGGCACTGGAAACAGGTGTGTCCAAGCAGTTGGACTTTTAAAGTTTTCTCTCATTCTTTATGTATACATACCTCATACAACGAACTGTCTGAATGTGGAAAATAAACTCAGAAAGAGCAGCTTATAGGGACTATTTTGTCCCTCAGCAACAGATTCAACTAAACGCTCCCCTTTCAAGAATTCATTGTATAAAGTATTTGCATTGCAAGATTACAAAGATAGTGCATCACATTCACAACTGCAACTCTGATTTTTTGTTGTTGTTTTGTTTACTTCGGCAAAACCCGCCATACCTATTCTTCAGTGCACAACGGAACAAACTCAAACGTAATCCAGATACCCCAAAACTTTACTTATTTTGCAGGTAACTTATGGAGGCATAACACCAACCAACAAACAAATCAGCACATCTTACAGTATTTTTAAATAGCGAGAATATTTCTGTGAAATTTACTGCACACTTAACTCATTTTTTCTTCCCACTTAGACAACATAGGAGCAGTTCATGATAATATAAGAAAATGTCCAACGTCCCTCTTAACACCAAATGTAAATAGCTAGAATGAATTACTCTTTATACTCACTTGATGTAATAGGGCACTTTGTTCGGCGAGATTGCTCTCTCCCAGGGGCCTTGGACAGAAGCTGTTAACCAATAAAGAAACAAATAAATAAATAACTGCATACACGCATACACACATACAAACATACCTAGAAGAGAAACATGGAGGTCAAGTTCAAAGCAAACAGGAAAGACAACATTAATCTCTAGAATTACAATTTTACACTTGGCCACACTGATATTGGTCTGTTTGCTCAGTTGCCCATGAAGGCAGGAAGGATTAACCCGCTGTTCTGAAATTTCTGGGCTAATCTGAGTGAAACTGAACTCATTCAGCTGCAAAGATAAATACAAAAAACTCCTTGACTACTAAACTTCAAGAACAGATATAAAGCAGAGCAGGTGACCTATCTCTGTGGTGTGCTCTTCTATAGGCTTCCTTCTGCCAATGTGTTTGGCTGAGTTTTCTTCAATTTCTTTTCTTGTGTGATTAGCTCCTTACATCCATCTAAGAACAAAGTTAGACACTTGTTTACACTTCATGCTGAGTGAAGCTAAGCTGACATACCCTCTGAGCATTTTGATTATTCTCCTGTTGACTTGTTCTAAGTGCAGAACAACTTCATTTTTATGTCTCCGCATGACTAACTGTGCTTTATTGACTTCCAATAACAGCAAGTAATGAAGAAAATAACAGTGTGGGCACAAGAAACAGTGAGGAAATAACATTACTCAGTACTGGCCATCACAGTGTTAAATGTCGACATCAACTTACAATATAATGAAAATATTTTGTAACAAAGTCGTATACAAAATGAATTGTTGACAAAATAATTTTAAATAATTAGATTTCGTTAGAGGCATCTTACAATTTATGCTGCAGTCTGAATGCTAGGTTGCTTCTTTGTTTATTTGTTTAATTAAGAGGTTTTTATCTATCAAGAACTGTAGGACCAGAGATTTTCTTTTCCAATACAGTGATTTCTTTATATGAAAAGTGATCCAGCTGGAAAAAAAAAATGGCTGTTCGCTTTCCCCAGTGTAATCCTTCTTTTTAGTGACCCCTGCTGTTCACGCAGGAAAAGAATCATCTCCTGCACTCAGGATCATCTGGTGCAATCTTTTCTTTCTCCTTCAAAGCAGACACTTCAATAAGGACACTCCCAAGCTGCAGGTACTTTAAGAAAGTCAACAAATCCCTACACATCAGACGAACCACTTTATATATTTGTACCAGAACTGTTAACCACGTAGGAGTCAATCTGTAGAGTGAAATCCACTCTCCTCCCCTGCTGACAGACTGGAGTTGGAGGAAAGATGTGAGACTTTCTTATAAAAGTAGCTCCATTGGCAAGTTCTGATATTTTGATAAATGTGAATACATATGGATTCTGGAGGAGGACTGGAAGGAGGACCCTGGTGAGGTGAGGCAAGGCAGCGTGAAGTGAGCTGGAGCCATTTCAGATGTGGTGGAAAGGAGAAGGGAACAGGGTGCAGACCAGGCAGTGGGACAGAGGCTTTTGTGTGCACTGTAGATGATGCTGAGAAGCTAGGACAAGGAAGGAATATCTCTGGAAGAAATTCAAATTTGGTGATTGTGGTTCAGATTACTGGTAGCCTATGAAACGCCTGCCGTAGCATGTTAGTAAGTTCTGTGGTTATTGGGTTTAACTCCCAGCAAACCATCTACAACTCAGTTGAATGCACTGCTTTCCCATACTTACATGGTTCTGCACTTTTTATGAAAGAAAGGAGAAATTAAATTTTGATGGCATGAACCGTGAAAACAGATAACTTTTGAAGTGCATCAGAAATGCAGAGGGAATTATAATGACAGCTCCCATGGAAAAAGAGTGCATTGATGCCATCGATGTGTCATAACCCGCACATACAAAAGCACTGCACATTTTCCAATACCAATACATAAGTACACACATCAATTAGAGATAGTAAAACATTCCTTCCTGGGACAGGCAGAATTTTTTTTCCAAGCTTGTACACTGTGCATTGTATTTCTTACATAACTCTCTCATAACAATGTGAGTATCACCAGGGAACAGTTCTGCCACTCTAAGTTTTTTGTTTTTGTTTTTTAAATTAAACACCCAAACAACAGATTGCCACATATTTTTGGAAAGTGCGCTTTTTCTGTTGTTTCTGAATTAATCTGCGTAAGAGCTTAGCAGTCATAACTTATCACAAAATCTTACATATGATAGTGTTCTGGATACTTTGAAAGAGGAACAAATACTTGCCTTCATGAGAACTAAGTGCTCTAGGAATAATAAAATTCTGTGATGTTCTGCATAATTGGATTTAGTGTTCCTTCAAGAGATTGCTGTGAAGCTGTCTATAATACACTTTTGCTTTCCTGGATGATTCCAGCCTTGCCTAAATTTGAGTTGACAAAATATGCGGTACTTTTCACAGCTATGCTGAGAGAATAATCATTTCATTTTTGGCAGAAGCCCAGAAGCTGAGAGCAGCTGTTTCTTATCGCTGCTTACCAGTATGGGTTTAGTACCCATTACAAAGCTAGTGCAGGTAATGGACATGTATCTGTAATTCCTGGTTACAAGCATTTTACTTGTCCAACTAAACACACTTGCTGGCAAACACTTTTCTCTATGACACTGCAGTATCCATGCACTGAAGAAGTAAGCATTTTCCTCTTAGCCATGTGTAATTCAAAAGTATTTTACTGTTCTAGCTTCCACAGTATAGGAATCCATTATGATACACCCAGCTACTTTCAATGATGTCTACTGAAATTGAGTACTGTAACAAAATACAAGACATTTTAAGAGTGAATGTAAATTTCCCTATACTTTATTTTTATTCATTTTAATGGTTACCTAATTTGAGAGTTTTATTTTTCCTGTTGGTGTGCTCATTTCTAAGACTTGCTTCGCCTATTGTTGAGCCTAAGTAAACATGGTCCTTGGTGGTAAGCCTACAACTTTGTTTGTTTGCAGAATGCATAATGAAACAGTAATGTGCTGGCTCTAGGAACCTCAGCCGTGTTTTAATTTAATTTCATGTGGGAATGTGAATGAAATATTAACTATATTAAAGAATGATACTATAATTCTGTATGTGTTTATATTGTAAAACTATTTTGCATGATTAATATTTCCCTTTAACACAACAAACATCACAAAAAATACATGTATGTTAATTAATAGTAAACTATCCCTCCGCCAGCTATTCAAAGAGTTAATTTACTATATCCACAACAAATTACTCACAGTAGACTTTACTTAAGCAATGAGCCCACACCTCTATTGACCATACAGTGGCACAACTTTATACTTTCAGTTTTAATTATGGGAAAAATCTTTTGAGTCTTTGCCATCACTTGTGGAGCTAAAGCACTGGGAAACAATTCTAGGACAGAAACCATGAAGCCACACTTCCTAGTACCTATACTTCATGCAGTGTTATGTATAACTTATCAATTACTTTTTCTTAGGAATTTACTATATTAATTATATATGCATTCAATTTTCATGATATTTAAAGTGGAGCTCATCCATTTGTTCACAGCCAAGACCTGCGCTACCTGCTTGGTGATGACTCTAGCTGGAACGCAAGGTGCTTAATTACATTCATGTTTTATTAACACTAATAATTTGCTTCCGCAGCCTAGCTTTACCTGTGTGACTGCTATTTTTCTACCTGGGATGATCATTGTTATTATCTTTATGCAAACACAGATCTAAGAGGTTGTTTTATTTCTACACATAAAATGTGTTTTCATACCCATTATTTCTACTGCAGCTAGTTATGGAATTGGCAACTTCAGATAAAGGCAGGCAGGAACAACAGAACAATCAGACAATCTTTGGGTCTGCAGAGGTTTTGCCTTCCTAATAATGAGAAGTTCGTGTGTGTAAGGTACTTCACTCCTTCAAAGAAGGAGTGCATTGAAGGCTGTCCCAATTATTTTAAAATGAGACCATTATAAAAGATAAACTGTTGTGCTCTACAGACTTCAAAGAGCTTATGCTTCTCTTCCTGAGTGCATACACTAAATCAATCTTTCTCCTCCATAGTCAGTTCCTGATACACACTGGGAGGCGTGTGCCCAATAGGGATCCCCAGGTGACAATGGCATAATGCAAGGGTTTGCATCATCTATGAACTCTTCGACATCCTTAGCAACAAACATCAGCATACATCTGTTAAATATTATTCTATTCCAGATTTATAGTGAATTGATTTCTAAATTATGTGCATTTATTATTGTACCAAGGGAAATAAGGGAACAATCAGATTGTGTTGTGTAGCACTGAGGCCTGCTGTTGCACTACATAGCTGAGAAACTGAACTTGGAACACAGTGACTGCACAATTTAGAAGTTACAAGGCAGAAACATCAGTCAAAACCTGCCTTTCATAAAAGCTACACAGCATGGGTCTATTCTGCTCCAAGTTCCAGCTTGCCATACTGCACACGTGGATGACTCCCAGGCATTTCAGTGACAGCTACTTCTCAGTTCGGACTCTGTAGTTCTTAAATCCAAGCGAACACCCCTTACTTTCCTGCAAAGCTTGCAGTACTGTCTGTTGCTGCAACACACATGCAGGCATATAAGGAATACATTATTTTCTGAACACATCTAATCAGTCTGAAGAAGGAATTATTAGTCATGACAACACTCATCACAAAGTCAGAGACAGTATTAATTTGCTTTAAAAGATTTATAAAAGAGGCTTTCCGTCCCGTATTCCCTGCTGGAATCCTTGTGGCCAACTTATTTCCTATCTGCAGCCTAGGGTCAACATTGTATGATGCAACCTAAATACTGCATGCCTTACATCACGTACAGTATTACCAGAAGCTTCCAAAGGCCACTTGTAATGCAAAATATAAAATCTAATTCTCCTTTTTCTTAAATGTCACACTACTGTAAAATGACAAAAATACAGGCATCTACTTGTTTAATAAAGAAATACTGCATGAAATAACATCAGAGCAATATAGTCTGCATTGATCCACATATCCCAAGTTACAGATACTTCATGTCATTAACAGTGGCTGTTGCACTCAAATACTGTTAAAAACAAAACCTTTAAAATTGGCTTATCATGTTGTTGGTGACTTTACTGCAAGTGGAATCAGTTGAAAACAAAAATAAATCTTTGTTAAATACTCCATATAGCAAAATATACTCGAACAAAAATCCTGCTATATATATGTAAAGACAGAAAATCTCTATTGTGCCACAATCCAGGAATTTGAGGACTAAAAGAGTGCTCTAAACTTAATACAACCTACAACTCATGACAACATGGGCACATGGCTAAATGCATCAGAGTTAAACTTGTCAGTATAAAATACAAAGATTTCTTTTAGGAATCACAGATCCAACATTACTCCAAAAATATGAAAAAGTATGTTGTGGGGGAAATTTTGCCCTAGCATCATAGTACTTCATCCAGTGCACAAAAGGCTACCCATCTTTTGAGTCTTATGTTGATTTAAGAGTGAAGAACAACATTGGATTACTTGCAGATTATTTACTACTGCAGCATATAGAACTATCTACTAACCAAGAATAAAATAAAGAACTTAATAGGGATGCTATCAAAAACAGGACAGGAATTTTCCAGATAACAAAACAAAACATTGTTTTAAAATTAATACCATGCAGTATTTTGAAGTGGTGGCAAAGGAAAAACAACAAATAAAGATTTAGAATGAATTACCTATAGTTTCCATTTTACGGTGCTTTTTTCTTAGAAGCATTTTTATCAGAAACACAGGATATTAATTTCAAGGGAAAAATGTGTGCTTCCAGGTGGACAGAATGGGAGAACATCATTTTTTGAGAACTGACTTTATCATTTTGTTCAGAAATTTGTATTCCAATGAATTATAGTGGATACTGGGTCGTGTAAGATATACCTTGGGAGATGATAAGGAATGGTCGATACTCAAATTCTCAACAGAAGCACATGCAGTCACTTTGTATTTAGACAAAAGTAGAAAAAAAAGCAGTCAGGATCCTTTAGCTAGCTTGACCACATTCAAATGCTATTACAAAACCTCTGTGCTTTCAGAGAGTTCTCAGAGTTAGGCTGATTCTTCTGAGACACCTTATCCTCCATCTTTTTATTATTCCTTGACAATATTTTCTATTCAGAGCATCCACTGTGATTTCTAAAAGTATGAAATCATATATCCCACAGACATGGATGAATGGACATGGTCTTTGATGTCTGCATGTAAGAAGTGGTATTTGGAAGACAATGTAAGATAATGTATGCAATGAGAAATAAAAGACAAAGATACTGCTGTTCACACTGGAAAATGATCTCTCAGATGAATGGGTAAAATGTCTTAAGAGTCCTGGAACCCCGTCATTTTTAGAGTCAGATCTCTTAATTGGCAGGACTTGCCATTTTACAGTCATGTTGCCTGTCCAAGAGAGAGTTTCACTCATCTTTGCTTCGCATAGCAGTCTAAGCACTCACTCAGAAAGCACTCAAAGAAAACCAGGATTTCTCAAGAGAGGGGCCTAAATAACAGAAAAATTATACAGAGGCCCAGATGGAAGAGAAAAATAGAGATCTGAACCCCAGGAGCTCTGAGCATAGTCAGAGAAGGAGGGTCCTAGGCTATACAGCCCACTCCTATGGTTGTATTTTTCACTTCTAAACAAAAAACGACGACTGCATGAGCACTTCGATCACTAGCTTGTCATGCAAACTGTTGATTCCACCTTTCCCAGCCTTTCTGTTTCTGAAAGAAAGCTACTACAGCTGCTTCGCTTCACACTGAAATCAGTGCTGTTACTACTTGGAAGCCTGAAAGTGCCGGGGAAGCACAACCAGCGCCTGGGATCTGCTAGTTGAGCTCAGAGGTACCTACCAGTTATATGTGAGCACTGCTCATGGAGCCATTCAATGACACACTGCACGTGCTAACAGGTGGTCTCACACTGGACAGTAAATTATGAGGCTTGCTTAAGCCTTTAAAAGATGCAATATCTTCTATTTTTTAACTGCTCGCAAATGATCCACATGAGTGAGCTACCACATTACAAAAGGGACTGATGGAAGACTGACTAGCATGGGAAATGTTATTTAAAGCAATCTGTCATAAATCGTACCTCTCACTTGCTGAATCTCAAAAAACACTGTTTTGATAATATAGGTGGGTTCTCCAACAAGAAACAATGAATCCCATTCTTTGCCAGAGGCAGCATCGCAGATACAAATAAAGGAGTATTGAAAGAAGTAAAATTATTCCAGAAGAGTAAGTAAGAACTCTGGAGTTGGCATTCTGTTGAAATCTGCACTCAAAGTAGGATTGCAAGTATTGTTTTTCATGCTTCAGTTTCTGTATATAGCTTCCAAATTAAGCACCACCATCCATGAAGGAGTCACAGATTTTTTTTTTAAATGATTTTGCTAAATATTTACCAGTTTCTCTTTAATAGGAAAAAGATATATGTATTTTTTTGCTATCTTTTTCACATCCTGATTTAGATCATTCTAATTAAACAGCAAAACCTTCAAAACCCACAAACTGTGAATTCATGATACGTCTTGCACACGTAATGCATTTACCAGCTGTATGTTAACAACTATTGCTGCTAATGCTGACAGCCTCAGTCCTCAGCAAAGTGGTCAAGAATACACGGGGAAGAACTGGCATTCTGTGGAAACTGGGAGAGAGCAACATGAGCTGGAGAAGCATGAAGGACTGACTGGAAGATTGAGACCTGAGGTGAGAGAGCCCAGCAAAAATGTGCATGAGGCCTGGAAATGGACAGGTCCACAGGCTAGCAGAGTGATAAGGAAAAGTTATAGGAACAGCTCAGAACAGGCTGTAAGTGCTTAGAAATGGCAACTACCACTCGATTCCTTGCCTGCAATATATAAATAAGTCCTGTACAACTCCCCACTACTTCTGTGCCATATTTTCAACTGCCTTATGCAGCTTCAAGCAAAAACAAACAGATCATGTTGTAATTTCTACGTTTACATTTATAAAAAATATAACTGCAAATTAATAGTGTACACAATATTTCTTCCAAGTGGGAGAGAAGTGTAATTCAGTCACTGACAGAATGTGAACTTGTCTATGATACCAGTCTTTTTTGAGAACTACTCAAGAAGGTACTTATCAGGCCAATTTTTATTACATAAGCACAGCTGGAAGGTCATCATTCACACCCATGTAC
>JAOWBP010000001.1:96995827-97016287 GCA_028571105.1 Tragopan temminckii | reverse complement strand
GTACATACCAGTGCTCTTGTAAGATTTTTTTTTGTTATCATTTCTTCTTACATATTAGAAGCTGTTGTTTCAGTCTAATCAACAAGTAATTAGTTTAGGTGTGGGGCAGAAGGGAGAAAGGCAAAAATGAGGAGACACAAACACAGTCACAAAGCAAAACCCTCCCTAAGACTTCTCATTTCACATTGCCTTCCTCTCTAGGTACATGAATGACATTTCTTTTTTGATGTGACTGTTGTAAGAATCAAAATCCCTCAGCAACCAGCCTCTTTTTTTTTTTTTTTTTTTTTTTTAATAATGCTCGAAGCTCAACAAACCTTCGTGGAAAATAGAATACTCTTAATTATGAATAAATTAACTAAATTAGTAACATGAGATGGAGATGCAATTAAGGGACTGTTAATTGAAACTGGAAACACAGCTGTATACAGCTCGGAGATGAATCACACCAGTAATGACGCAGATGTTTATAAAATGTGATTATGTTTAGCAGGAGCGTACTATTGAAATTCCCCAGCCTATTCTTACATTGTGTCGCTGAAATGGTTTCTAAACCCATGAGCACCAGGATCTCAGGGATGGCAAATTAGGCTCCCTGGATATGTGAATTAGTGTTGTCTGAATGTCAGCAATTTAATTCTCCAGCTTTCAAAGAATGTAGACATGGAGCCAAAAGCAAACATCTGTTAGTTATATGCTCATTCAAAATAAAATATCTCTGGCAAGCTACAGCCTGTCTGAATGTGAGAAAGACAGTAAAATACAGTATCTCCAAGCAGTTACACTGCTGCGTGAATCTACTGATCATGTAAATAATACAGCCTGGGAGCTCATGAAACCTACTTTGTGCACAACTGTGAATACTCCCTTTCAGAACTGTTCCTCCAAAGAGCTAGAAGG
This sequence comes from Tragopan temminckii, assembly GCA_028571105.1. Lineage (NCBI taxonomy): Eukaryota > Metazoa > Chordata > Aves > Galliformes > Phasianidae > Tragopan > Tragopan temminckii. Next base: position 97,015,387 of record JAOWBP010000001.1, on the reverse strand, counting down.
AGCAGGAACAAATGACATTTCCTGTCAGAAGGAGTAAGAACTGATTAGCCTTCTAAAAACAGCAAATCAGGATTTTTATTCTTTCAGCTTTTACGTCTTTCACAGGATGCTCTTCCATACAGTTGTAATGAGTTTTTCTTCTGGCACCAAAAGGCACAAATGTTGCTCATGGGGCACACAGGGAAATCTGAGCTACACAAGCTCAGCAGGAGCAACTGTCTGCACAGTTGTGAAGGATGGCAGAGTAGCCGAAGTGAGCAGCAAACCATGGCTTAGCTCCCACAGGCTAAAGTCTGCCTCACACCTCTTCCTTCCCACAGCAGTGCTACCACTGAATGCCTGAATGATATATATCAGCATGAAATGGTAGGTTTGAGTCTGTCATTTGTTTTTTGGTTTAAGTTCACAGACTAACAAGAGTAGGTTTTACAGCATCCACATTTTCCTTACATACAATTGCGCTTTCAAATAACACGCCTAACTACAGTATAGTTCATGTCCCAAAGCCCTTCCACATACTACAGCCACATCAACAAACCGCTATTAGTTTTGGGTCAGGGTCTTTGGCCCATATAACAATAATTATAAGCACAAATGTGCATGAAATAGATGTATATTTTTTCCTGGTCCCCTCTTCTATGGAAGATCCTTATAAAATGCAAATTTTCAAACTGTTGTAAAATAAAAAGGCTGGTATGAATTGCACAAAATCAACACAATTTGTTTCCAGTTCAACTAAACTTTGTAAGCTTCACAGAAGGGGAAATCCTTCTGATCCATAAATGAACACTCATTTAAAAATGTGTACATTAGGTAGTTAAAATAATTTGTAAGATTATGTATCATAACTTTGGCCACACTAAAATTATTGGTCCTGGCACTGACAGACATCACAGGCTTATCCCATCTGTTGCGGGAATGACTGAGGGTGTGAGGCACAGTGTTGAAAAGTGGTCATGATAAAATTTAGACTCATCTCTGTCTTCCAGAAACTCTATTTGCTAGGAGCTGACCTTCTATTCATTGATGAAGAAGGATTAGGTCTTGACTTTTTCAGAGAAAAAATTTGCATGGCTTCTGCAACAGACCAGACAGATCTGATAGTAATTCACATGTCATTCACAGCTGAATAAAGTTATGAAAGCTTTATGAGAAAAATGTAAACCCTTTCTCTTTAAAGGTAATCCTAGCCAGCCAGATTCTGGGATATATTGCGGCCAACTATGACAACTGATGTGCAAACCAAATTCAGTTATCTTAGCTCTTGGGCTGGCAAAAGTACAGACAAAGTCAATTCAGGATTTGAAATGTGATGTTTTGAGATAAGCAACTGGAATGCTGGGATATACATGAAATGCAAAGCCATTTTATAGAGGGCACATTCTTCAGTTTTCTCTGAATACCCGAAAACCCACTGCACCGCTGAAACAGTGCTGTAGCATTAGCTTTATGTCAGACAAGTAGGACAGAACTCACTAATTTTACAGATTAAAAAGAGTTGTAAGTGAGGGAACTGGGAAGGAAAGGAAGCACCACACTTGAGACCAATATAAGGAATTGGACCATTTGATCATGCAACAACATCTGACACAATGAAAATACTATCTGCAAACACTGATTCAGGCTTATTGTCTTAGCTTGACTGATACAAATTCTTCATGCCACTATTGTTTTTTTTAACAAACTGAGCTATGGCAGAGAATCAACTTGGAACATGTAAGAAAATGGAAGAAAAAGGCTAATTTTGTCTTGAAACTAGGCACCTGAGGATTCCCAAACAAAACGCTATGCCCTGAAGAATTCATTTTCACAACATATGATTTATATGTTGCTATGATTCCCCAGGTACAAAAGAAATAACAAAATACCATGAATAAAAATGAAATTGTATGCTTCAAGTCAAGAACCATAATTTATACTGTTTGTTCTTCAACTAAGGGGTACCTTTCTAGCAGTTGTAAAGTATACTTTATTCTTTATTAAGTACACATTCATACTTCTATAAAGTCACAGCAAGTACAAGGATCAAATGGGTCAGATGAGCCGCTGGAAGCAATGATTACTGAAATAACTCCTTTTACCTGTGTTGTCCCACATGGGTACAAATTTGGAATCATTTTATAAAAACCATTTGCACACAAATCACGTATGAGGAATTGAGCTATTTTAATTCTAAAATGCCCTCTCCTGTACAGTTAACGTACTATTTATTACAAGACTTCCAGACCGCTCAGAATTTTCCATGTAAGGTCACAACACTCATCTTTACTCAAGGTATGATGAAAACTACAATGGCAATTTTAGAGGGCACCTTGTGAAAATATTCTGTGAATGACATGCATACCAATCAAGAAAGGCAGGGTTTAAAGCCATGTCACAGCTTAACGTTACTGACATTTTTAGTATTTTAACCACTATTGTTGACAGCACTTTCTAAAATGGCAAAAATATCTTTAAAGTTTTACCAAAGCAAGAAGACATAGAATACAGAGCACACAGTGCTGCATAGCCTGAAGACTATAAAAACTTTCTATAACCTGAAAGTAGACAGCCTAACATAAAAATATCTGCAGTAATATAATACGTAATTGATATGGCAAAAAGACACAAAATGACTCAACAGAGGGAAAAAAAAATTGGCTAATATAAACCTTTTGAATGAGAAATTTGTGTATTTTTAAAGCCTTAGGGCTTTAAATCACTTTAAATAATATTTTCTTTCAAAAAAATCAGAGCATTTCACAGAAAAAGAATAAGCAAAAATGGGGAAAAAGAGGAGTACTTTTTGCCAGTTTTACATTCTCCCTCTTTAAAATCCTTCAATGGTACCTTGGCACTAGAGCCTGGAATCTAAGTGGTTTTATACTGCTTCCGCTCACATTTAGAGAGTGGGCCTTTACAGGGCAGCTCTTAAACTCTGTGAAGGCTCTATCTGCCACAACCATGTTCCTTTGTAGATCTGCTTTAACCTTGCTTCAAACCAAGCAGGGCTGAGTGGACAGACGATCTGTGTCAGCAGAGTACATCCCCTCCAGGCTATGGAGCCCAACCACAGACTGTTAAGGCTCATCATCCCTCTGGTGTCAGCAGAAAGCTGACAACGAATCCTACCCTACCCGACACTACACAATCCTGTCCTGCTCTATTCTGTTTGAAAATCTAACCCACGAATTATGAGCGCTGACAGTTGATAACATTTTGGCAAGGAAAAGGAGCTGTGATATGGAAGTCAGGTTCGGAGAATGACATAATTGCAAGGTTCATTCTGGTTTTGTCCTTGTTTGCTTTCACTGTTCTGACTGCTGCTAGCTTTGCGCACTTCCCAGCTTTTCACCCTGAATAAGCTCACACACTCTTATCTTAAAGCAAAACAAAACAAAACCCCCACACATTAACGCTCATATTAAGCAGTCTAAACATAGCTGGGTGGAATCAGGTCACAACACCTAAAAGGGTGTTGAAAAAAAATCAGGCCGTATTCTCTCTATGCTGACAAAAAATGAAGCAGTCTATGCAATTTTTACATCTAAGGTAAACACAGAGCTTTAATTGTTCAAATGCAATGCCCACTTTCTGTGTCAAAGGAACTTTTACAGAAAAAAAATATTTCTGAGATGTTCAGAAATTATGGTTCACTAATATTGAAGAATACAAATATTCCCATCTTCAGTACAGTTACAATGGTGAATAGCATTGGTGAAGCAGTGAATAAGTTAAAAAGCTAAGTACTCAATCATTTCCTTATAACTACTTGACCAAAAAGCAACAGAACTAGTGTATGTTGGTTTTCACTTAATACATTTTCTACAGTATCATAACCTCAGTTTTGCACAGTCTCCTAAATATAGTCTGGTGTGACTCATACAGATGTATGCTGCCAAACATAATCTATAACTGCTGACAGGTGGAAGTATATTGCATAAGTTTCATTTTGTAAGGAAACAAGACTAATGGATATCAAATACTAAGCCCATTCTCTTCCTATTATTTATCCAACAATCAGATAAATCAGAAATCTTACACAATACAGGACATATGCAAAGATTCTACAATAGGATAATAAATTTAGGCTGTACACGTAAGACATTCTATTCAAATTCCTACATTTTCTGTGCTTGTCTTTGTACTTACAAACCATGTAACTCAATGTTTGTTCATTTTTTAAATATCACATATAAAAACACATATGTACGAGAAAAAAATATATCAAAAGAAATTTGAATATGCATATGAAAATATGAAATAGAGTAAATCATTGCTCATCTACTTGGTTCTCCAAAACAAACCTTGAAAGAGGACAAAATTTCAAAGTAGAGGAAATAAAAAAGAATGACAAAACTTTAAAACGGATGTATGTCCTATAACAAAAACACCTCCTGGTTCAACAAACTGAAATTCATCACGTAGAACATCGCAACTTTGACTTTTTTTTTTTTTCCCAGTTGGCATGGCCTGTTGATGATTATCATGCCTGTTTACAATTTTAGATACATTCTTTCACTGACTGCTCTAAACATGCCACGAAGAACAATGATGATATCCTAATTTATTAAGGAAGCTTTCCAGTTTCTGACACACATTGAATCCCAATCCAGACAGCTATCCTTTCTCTACTTGTTAGCACATAAATAAATAAATAGGATCTATATGCATATTTATGCAGACAAACATTAGGCAAAACTGAGCCATAAGAAATGAAAAAAAAACAATCATGGGTATATGACTTCTAAAGCCAAGCGGAATAGCCAATTAAATTGAGACCACGAAAGAACCACGACAGCTGTGTGTTTGGCAGAAATTCCATTTCTCGTGGAATATACAAAACAACACTTTTACTTAAGAGTCTGATGGAAAAACTCAACTTCCAAAAAAGATCAAAATCTCCCTCTGCTGGGAAGAGGGAACCTGCAACTGCTACAATAATAGTTTTAAATTTCAAGATTGAAAAGAACTACGATTGCAATGCCTTAATTAGTCTAATTATAGATGAGCCTGAATTTTGGCCCCAGAAAATGTTGTCTCTTGCTTTCATCAACTATCGAAGATGACATTAATCAAAAGACAGTTAAAAACAGAGGAAAAGCACACAAATAGAAATCAGTTATTAAAATGAACAAATAAAATGAGAAGAAGAACTGCTAAGATGATAGAAATATAATGAACACAAAAATCTGAATCCTTATTATATGAAACTTTCATACATGTGTGACTTTCTCTGCCTCTTGAAGAGGAAAAAATATCTGCCTTATTACTGTTGACTCATCTGCCACTCTATCTAACCACTTTTAATATAACCTCAGTTTACACTTTCTGCTTTATCTGGAGTAAGTAGCTTTCCTTTTAATAATGTTAGATGTACAGAAAACTAGGGAAGACTTTCCATAGAAGCATATGACTACAACTTTCATGTATGAGATTCACATACAGTGACTATCAATTTCAAAAACTGAACTATAGATAACTAGAAGAGGGGTTTTTGTTTGTTTGTTTGTTTTTTTCCTTTGGACAAAATGATATGAGAATACCCTTAATTATATTCAAACCTTAATTACATGGATTAGATCTAAAGAATATCTCTTGAAACCATCACCATGCTAAATATACATAGGTTGGAACAGGCTGCCCAGGGAGGTCATGGAGTCAACACCCTTGGAAGTGTTCAAGAAACGTGCAGATGTTGCACTGAGTGACATGGTCTGAAGCGGTCACAGGCATGGGTTTATGGTTGGATTAGGTAATTTCATTGGTCTTTCCAACCTTAATGATTCTACAATTCATTCTCTGATTCTGTGAAAATCTGGAAAACTTATTTCAACAGTGACAGTCATGAATGAACATTTCATTTATGGGTATATATGGTTGCTACTTTGCATCTTTTTTGACGATTTTTTTTTTTGTTGGAGAAGGCATGGAAGAGAGATGAGAAAGAATCCTAAATTTAAACTCTGTTATAATAAGTCAGTGCTGCTTTCAAATTACATTTTATGTAACTTACTTGCCCTGGTGCCCCCCCACCTGTCAAGTGAGGGGTGGGAACTGAATGACTCCATTGTTTGGAGATTCACTGGATCTGAATGAAGACTGGAAGACGCATATCATTAGTATTTGTTGGGACATTTAAATTTGGAGGCCAGCAGGACTGACACTGTCACCATTCCACATTTACTTCAGGAAAATAAGGATTTCCCTTTTTGCTTTCAAGAACAGAAGAGGTTAGATTTAAAACAAAATAATCTTTCTCAGTAACTTGAAGCTAGGTTTCCTGTGGGATACTGAGGAATTCTGTTTGTAACAGAGATTTTGCCTACAGAACCTCACTGCACCATCTTTGACCTGCGACCTCCTAGTCTGCCCTGAGGGGCTGCCTAGCAGCGAGCTGGGGCCTGAAGGCAGCTCTCCCTTTGTTGAGTGTGTAATAGTCTCCAGTAGACACTATCTTTAAATTTAAAATTCTGTTTGCTTCACACTCACTTATAGTTACACCTTCCTTAACATACATTTTTTCTAGGAATATTCCTGTGTACATTGACAAAAACAGAACACATAAAAGGGGAGGGGATAGAAGGGGAGGAAGAGAAATAAGGAAAGGGAGAAGGAGAGAGTGAAAAAAGTTGTAATCAAACTGAAAACCAAAAACACAAAATGCAAACCTATCTTGGAAATAGAACAATTTTGTAGGACACGAAAAAATTTATTTCTACCTTTGATTTCCATATTGCAGGACCAAAATTTCAAATTTTTTTCATACATACGTAAGCCTGACCCTAAGACAGAACATGTAATACTCTAAGAAGTGCCCTCAAGAGAGACTGTCAATGGAAATGTCCACTAGACTTCATATGCAGAAAACAAATGAGCTCTGTCTCTGCATCTGAAACCGTTCCTTTTTCAGATAGAAAAATTAAATTACAGAAACGTAGATCCTCTTCTTCCCAGGGGTCACATATTGGCCTTTTATACATGATAATCCTACAAAACTGCCAACATATTTTCCCCTCAAGATGTGTTTGGAGATTTTTGGTCTGTTTTCACCTTGTTATCCAATAGCTTCCAGATACATTTAAGTAAATATGAAAGAAGACAGTAAACTGCAAAACTCCAAATTACCACCTGTTCTATCAGCTCTAACATCCCACTCTGACATTCTGTCTCCAAGGATCTACCTTCACAATGCTTCCTGCACTTGTTGGAAAAAGAGCATATTATCTATGAAATGTGCGTGAGCAAGTGGTTTCCCGCATATGCTTTCAAATAGTCTACAACGTCAAGTTGGCCCTCTGCCTATTGCTTTCATGAAAGATAACAACAAAATGCTTATATCAGACTTCCTCTCAGATTTGTTCGACTTTTTCACATACTATATGCTCTCACTCTGAAAAATCTTACTAATTTCCCTTAGTTCTTGTTAAAGGAAAATGAAGCATATTTTAGCAAACCACTGGAACTTAGTTATTTTGTTAGCGAACAAGAAGGTACTTCTCAATGAATTGGTGTATTAAGCTAATTAGCTGCTGTTTTTAGAAATACAAGTAACTTTTTCACATATGTGGATAAAAATTAGAGGAACATTTGTTTTGTCTTCTAGATTTCTGTTCATCTACTTTAATAATATTACCTTAAGTCTACCCTGAGAATGTAAGATAAATCAGATACTGATGAGCAAAGATCAAGAATTATCTTTTACGTAAACTAGCACTCTCATGGCAAGCTGCTGATTTATGAAAAAAGTAGAAAAAAAACAAAAATTCTGCTGTTAATATTTACATTAACTTTGATAAACTGGAGATGTCACAGAAATGCAAGATTCATTTTGGAGAAGAATAAAGAAATAATAATCTCTTTTTGACTATTAGACTTGGCAGTACCAATATCTTCTATTCATATGCAGGACAAATACACTATAAAAATTTAAGTAACTCATGGATAAGTCATTTGAAAGATATTATCACATGATATATTTCGCAGCAAGAATTTCTAAATATTAATATTAAAAGGTAAATAAACTTCCAAGTATTTTATCCATATGAAAATTTTAACTGTCTGAAAAACTGGCTTAACTGATTTTACTTCTGGATAAAAGAATCCAGAAATTAAAAGAATACATTAGCTTCACCTCATGTTTCACAGAATCATAGAAGCACAGAATGGCTTGGGTTAGAAGTTACCTCAAAGCCCACACTGCCCCAGTCTCTGCCATGAGCAGGGTTGCCCCCCACCAGCTCAGCTGCCCAGGGCCCCATCCAACCTGGCCTTGAGCGCCTCCAGGGACGGGGCACCACAGCTTCTCTGGGCAGCTGTGCCAGCACCTCACTGTGCTCTGAGTAAAAAATTTCCTCCTAACACTAATCTACATATCCCATCTTTTAGTTTAAAACCATTCCCACCGTCCTTTCACTGTCCGACTGTGTAAAAAGTTGGTCCCTCTCCTGCTTATAAGCTCTATTCAAGTACTGGAAGGCTGCAATGAGGTCTCCCCAGAGCCTTCTCCAAGCTGAACAAGACCACTTCCCTTACTTTTTCTTCATAAAAGAGGTGCTCCAGCCTCCGATCATCTTTGTGGCCCTCCTCTGGACCCACTCCACATTTCTTCTCTACTGGGGCCTCAGACCTGGACACAGTACTCCAGATGGGGCCAAATGAGGGCTGAGCGGAGAGGGACAGTCCCCTCCCACTCCCCGCTGACCACCCCTCTTCCGATGCAGCCCAGGATACTGTTGACCTTCTAGGCTGCAAGAGCATACTCCTGGCCCATGTCCAACTTTTCATTCTCCATGACCCTTAAGTCCTCCTTCGCAGAGCTGCTTTCAATGAGTTTGTACACATATCTGAGATTGCTCTGACTTGAGTGCAACAACTTGCACTTGGCCTTGCTTTTTTCACTTTTTTTTTCATAGGAATAGCGTTACTGAAACTGCTTTTCCAATACTGACCTCTTTCCTCTTTCATTCCTTTGGTGACTGTTTAGTGCTACTGCCCAGGGAGAAAACCACACAGAAGAAAAAAAAATTAAATGCAGCATAAAGAAAACAGTGATAGGAGACCTACCTGTAGCACCTTCCACCTTGTGTTCAGGTCCTCGAGACAGCTGAGAGTGTATGGAGACAGCTGAATATCAGGGGGAGCGAACCGGTGAGCCAGCTCATTGACTTGATGCACCTTCTCTTTAAGGGGCACCATTTCTGCTCGATAAACCTGTACAAATTAAATACCATAAAAAAAAGATAAGTGATAACTTCCAAAACTATTGGGTCTGTTACCAGCTGATTAACAAGGCAAAGATGCTCCCTGTCAAGCTGAAAGGAAAGCACATACTGACCTTCAGACAGATAACAGCCATCTTATATAACCTGCTAGGAGCTCTAGGTCTCAAGAGTAAGGTCCAGCATTTCAGGAATTGGTAGCAATTTGGAGCCTTCACTATAATTTCTGGCTAGTTAAATTAAATCCCTAAGCAGAACACCCACTGCGCTGTGCACTGTAGGGCATGCTTCTCTCTGTCTCATTGTTTACATGTGCACAGCATGTGTTCCTCAGGGTGGACAGTGGGGACAAATGCTGTTTAACATATGAAAACAGAGGAAAAACACTTCTCAATTTGAGTGAATAAAAAAAGAGAAGTGATGCTAAAACTGTTGCAGACTTTTCTGCATTTATGATCTTATCTCGAGTATCTCATGCATTATGAAGGAAGCAACTCTTATCTAACGTTACCAACACCCAATTGTATAAAAATATAAAACACTGTCAAAATAAATGGAAAGCAACTGCTGCAAAGATCAGTTCTGGCAATGCAATATATTGTAAGGCAGTTCCTGCATTAAGCCTTGTTCACTTGCTATTAATTTCTATGGCCAAAGGATCAGACTTTGAAAACTTCATTGCTCAGACAAATCACATAGGCTTAAGTTTAAAAACTGCTTGTTTTTGAGCATGTACTGAAGTATCTGGCTGATTTCAGACCAATTATTTCAATCTAAAATGTTGACTTGCAAATACCAGTATCACCTAAGGTTGACACAAATGACTATGTAAATCAGACAGTCATTATATCTAAATTAAGATGGAACAGAAGATCTGTCATGATTAGTCAACATGTTTTAGTGAGTATACCTTACCTTACAAAGAGAGAACAGAAGTAAGACATAAGAAAACAAAAAGAAATCAGAGAAATATATGGAAAAAATGAAAACCTGTCCCCTCCCCTATTTGAGAAGTGATTTCCTTTTTAATTACTTTTTATTTTTTCTGCTGTGTACTGATTTTTGCAATGATATGCTAATTTTTCAACATAAAAAAAAGAGAAAGCTTTTTCATCATCTTTAAAATTTATATTATGCGTTCTATTGTTATTCTGCCTGAGTTTTTACTAGCACTTTTATTAGCTATACAAATCAAAATGTAAGAAACAACAACAGATGAATGTTAGTCAATGCAAATAATCTTACCATTTAAAACTGAAGACAGAAAAGAAAAAATTATCCATACAAAGATTCAGCATATGATATTGTATGATTAAAAAAATCAACCACAGTAGTAATACGCTAAGCAAAGCTTCCTGTAGACAAACAGTCCACCAGCCAACATACATGATTCTTAAGCTTGGTTTTTGTTTCTGTTTTAGAGACTGAAATTTAGTAGGAATTCTTTTTCTTTTCAGAAAAAGAAAGAAACAGTAATCATTTTTGTATCTTGTATAGTACTTTTCAGCTAGAAGCAGTAATTTGGAATTTCTAGTTGACTCTGATTTTCATCAGTATGATTGAAATGCTTCACAGTAATATTTATATTTTTAATAATTGGTTCGCATAGTGTAGGACTGATTCACTTTTCTATTATTTTTTTCCTTCTACACAAAGAAAACTAAACCTACCACAGGTATATAGCAGAAAAAACTTGCAGAACTATAGAGTTGGCAATTTAAAAACAAATATACATGGTGAGTCATGTTCCACTATCACAAGGAGACCTATTTGAACCTAATTTGAATTAAATAGCTCAGGGTGTAAATGAATTCTCAGTGTGAACAGCAATAGGAAAAACAGTCCCAAATTATTTTCATTATGACTGTCCTTACGCAAGGAAGAATTTCAATGGTATGCGATGCTGTAGGTGGTAGATTGGATTTTAAATGATCCATACTGTTCTGTTAGGAAATATTTTAAAATGCTTTGGAAAATTAGCAAGAACTGTAGAAGATATAGCACAGATACCAACCAAATACTACAAGTCTAGAACCTAACAGTGGACGTAATCAGTCAGTAGACAAGGTCATCTCACTCAGTCCTATCTCTAAGAGCACCTGAGGGCTGCTCTGAAAGTAATGCCTCCCACAGTGTCAGAGGTGGATGTTGGTGGTGTGTCAGTAGAGGTTGAACTCTCCCACCAATATTCCATTACATTTTCTTGCCATGTGACAGATGGCAGCAGAGGGACAGTCTGACACATTGTCATTTGCCATGGAAGTGCACATGAAGCAAAGGTATGTTATTCAATTCCTCCATGGAAGAAATGTTAGCCATTGACAATCACTGACACTTGCTGAACATTTACGGATACCAAACACTGGATGTGAGCACATTGGATGTGAGCACAGTGAGGTGGTGGGTGGTGCATTTCAGCAGTGGTGACAGTGGGTCACCTCCACTGGTCCAGATTTTTACAAGCGCAGCATGTAGGCTCTTGTTCATTACTGGTGAAAAGGCATAGCTCATGGTGGCTATTACGTTGAAAAAGAATGCTTTGTAGCTGGGAACTTGCTTTATAAAACAGAGTTATTGTGCTCTTTGTACCTGCTATAATTTACATGGAAATAAATAGGAGGCATTACTTTTGGAGCAACCTTTGCATATTTACTTGGGGAAGAAGGAGTGGCTAGGGAAAGCCTAAGCTTCCCTGCTCCTTGTTCAGCTCAATTTATGCTCAAATATTCTGGAGCCAGAGGTTCTATTTGTTTGTCAATCAGATCTTGATGGGTTTCTCTTACAAGAAATTATCCACTTTATTTTTGAACATAAAACATAAGCATCCAAAATAGTCTATAAGCTCAATATTTAGGTTGAAGAACCACCTTCTGTTTTTCTTTTTTTCTTTTTTTTAACCTATTTCTTAAGATTTTTCTTCAGTCACCATATAGTCCCTTTATACTCAGTAGAAAAACTAAAACAGGAGTTGAACAAAACACAAGCTTTTGCTATCAGATAGCATGAATCACATTCTAAACTGCAGTGACTAAGCTGAGATTTTCATCAACTATACTGGGAGACTAGACTGCTAGCTCATACATAGACGCCTACCTGGCAGATACAAAATTACACAAGACATATCACATTCCTGATCTATTTATTCTGTTTTTGTGCAGGAGGTTTCCATATTTTTGGTTCGCTATGTTTTTTTTTAAGTGGTGGACTGGATCACTGCCTACAATCTACAAAGTCTTATATCATAGTATAATGATATTTTCTGCTTTACCAAGAATTCCTAACATTTGATTTGGCATTCTGAACAGTGCTGGGTATTGAAGCGATGTTTTCAGAGAACCAGGGCTTACAATGTCAAGATCTCTCTCATAAGTGCTTAAAGGAATGTTTAAAAGAACTAAATGAGAACTCATTACTGTGCATATAAAGTTGGGATTCGTTTTCTTCACGCATTGCTTGACATTTATCAACACTGATTTTCACTGCTGCCACTTTACTGCCAGTCAATACTTTGGGATTTTCTATAGCTGTCTGCAAACCATCCTTACCTAAAGGACTTTTCGTAGGTTTGTATCATCAACAAGATGTGTCACTGCATTATCCATTCTTTTAACAGCTCATTTATATGCATATTGGACAGAGTAATCCTTCCTGAGCACAATCTCTTTCACCAGGCAAACGAATTGTGTTACCTATGACTTTTATTTTCCACCTTTAACAGCAAATAAATAACCCACATCAAGACTTTCTCCTTTACCCCACAGAATCTAGATTCTCTGATGACATGTTAAAAATCTTTTGGAATCCTGAAAGGCCAACACCCCTTTGTTGATATGCTCTCTGTTTCCTTCTCAGCACACCCACTTTTATGAAAGCTATGTTGTCTCTTCCCCAATATACATTTCCCAGATGCCCTGGCCTGTAGGCCCATAGACCTGACTAGATGCATTATTTAGAAACTTTTATCAAATTTGTTACTTTTCATTCCTCATAACAAAATTGTTTTAAGCAAAAAAATACTATTAGTAGTTACAGTTATTTTATTCTTTAATTTCTTTAGTACTCTCAACTAGATAGGTATCTGGTTCTGGTGATGTGGCAATCTCAAACTTAACATTTGTTCTATGGATCCTTTTTCTTCAAATATCTTTCTTTATATACTCTTCATGTATTCTGTTAGCCCTCCCACTTTTCTAGGTCTTCTACAAGTTCATTTAGAAGGTATGGATTTGTTTTCAGCTTCCATTGCAGTGTCTCCATGCTGCCTTCAAATTTTACTCTTTTTGATTTCTTTTAAGCTGGGATCCTCATCTGCATGTAGTTCCCATTCTGACAACTGAATATCACTGCGGTAGATGGTTGATCATTTTTGTTTTGCTTTTAGTCCTACAGACATGTTGGCTATTAGTTCATAACGATCCTTATTATGAAAGCAATTTGTTTGCTATGTTTGCTCCCAATTTGTGGCCACCTTTGAGAAGTTACTCCATGAAGAAGCAATTTTTGACACTTAAAAGGGGAGTCTACAAAGCATGCCCTATCATGTCATTTGTTATAATTCCTTTTCTTGCAATCTCTTACCAGTTATTATCTCAGTTTCATATTTTCTACCTGGGGCTGGAATTTCAAATCCCAAATGATTTTAGGTGATTTGTTGATACAATCAATTCACCAATGTGATTTGATTCCTAACTTTCTTAAAAACAGCATTACACCATTTATAGCAGGTATCTACTCTTTCTTATCTTTGTAATTTGTAACTTGGATGTTATAGTCTCCTACTTACTTGTTTTCATTAGTGTTCTGATCAGTGCACATTATATTTCTGTTTCAAACCAAATTTTTTCACTCTCCCATCTTAGTTCTTTCTCTCTGGTATTTTTGACCGCAGATGATTACAATGAGTGATATGCTTTCCATGCTTATCTATCTCTTGAAGCCTTTTACAGACCTTTTTAGAACTTAAGTGCCAGCAGATTGGTTTCTTACTTATTTTATATTACGCAGACTGGCCCCTCTTCCTCTTTATTATTTGCAGGTAATTTTTTTGTGCATATTGCATTACTGATGCTGTGAGTATCCTGTTGAAAAGAAATAAAAGTAGCCAGACAGCACTCTTTCTAGAACAGCATCTCTACGAACAAATGTTTGGTGATTTGTTGAAATATAATTTTGTTTTATTTTAAACGTCCTTCCTTCCATACTTGCCACGTCATACTGTTCTTTTGTGAGATTTTTGTTTGTTTTCCATTCTATTTCCATTTTAGTGTTCCCTAATATACAGAAAAGCACCGACTTCCTCTTTAGAAGCTGCTGAATGTTCAGAAGGGAGCTAAAGATAGAAAAGTCTACATCTTTACCCTTAAAGACCACATCAACTGGAGATGCATTTTGTCAGGACCATGTAAAATATATGTTTTTGTTTAGAATTCATAAATGGGTTCCTTGAAATTATGAAAGGAAATTCATGCATCATTTGAGTAGCAGAGGAAATATACAGTGAATGAGCTCATTTCAATCACAATAGAGATATCATATTCTTTGCTAGCATCAGGGAGTTCCCATCACAGAAATCAAAACAGAAAATTCAGAAAGGAATATTGATTATACAGTGCACGTTTTCAATTTTTTAACCTCTTTCTCCCTCAGCCACATGTGCAACAGCTGATAACAAGCCAAACACAGAAGTCACAAATCCAACCAAAATTAAATCAGGAGCCTGTAACTTCTGCCCCCCTGGAGTTAAGGAAATAGTGTGACTAATTTCCTCTACGCCACTTGGAAAATATACCCTGAAGAGGAAGGATGTTCCCAGAACAAGACTCATTCCTCATGCAAATAGAAAAACTGAAGTAAAACATAAGCTGGATTTTATTTATTTTTGCTATTATAAATTGGTACCACTTCATTAAAATCGTTTTTTCTCTTACTGAACTGATTTCTACTGATCTCAATGGCTATCATATAAGCTTGAATGTGGTCCAGAAAAGAGAACTTCAGTGCCTTGTCAGAATAGACTGCAACTAAGCTGCTGTATTGCAAGCAAGAAATCATCCTTGCTCAACATTCACCACATCTATAAAAAGAACACAACAGCATGTACAAACTAACTCATATTCTCATGTACATCTCAGTAGCACTGAGTTTAGCTGCATTTGTTTTAAAAATTATACTCAGTAAATGGAGACCATCTAATAATTACTTACTTGCAATCATTATACAATCATTCAATCGCAAAGTTGAAACAAGTAATTGAGATTTTCAATTATGATTTTCAAATCCAGCCACTATTCTCACAGTCTCCTACTTATCTAAAATATTTATGCAATAAAATATAGCTTGGGAATAAATTTACTTTTTTTTTTTGTTACTTTTGCCTATTGAAGGGCCTTAACAACTTGACTTATGTTTAGGAAAATCTCTGTGAGACACTTACACAATTACGCAGGTTTGCTCTGAGCACAACACGGGAAGTCAGAATCAATCCTAAGGACAGTTCCTCCTAGAGACAGTACATGCAAGGCTTCAGAAGACAATATACACTTTCACTGAGTTTCTCAATGAATTCACTCATACAGAAGTGCGTCCCATTAGCACTAGTCTGTGCTAATCCTCAGTTTTCATAACCAGTAAAAAAGACAGAAAAGGTTATCTGGCGATGTGCTGAACATATGAGATGGCCTAGGTAGAGACTTTCTCACGTGTCAAATGCACTTGTGGTCTACGGGGGTCTTATGCCAGCTGCAGCTAAATCAGAGCAGCATCCTCTTGCACAGTAAGGTGAAGTCCTCTTATACCTCACCCACAGCAGTTTCCAACACTGACATTTTTCTCCCTTAGCTCCATTACGGTTCAAGCAAAGAAATACATTTTCAGGCTTATATTTAAAGCAGTTAAAGGTGGAACAAACTGTCACATCATACCTGGGACAGTCTCTCTCTTTTTTTTTTTTTTTAATTAAAAATGAATCAGTTTCCTTTCTGATAGGTTTAGTGTATACTGATTCAAATTTTAATGAAACCTGAGATTGTCAGCTGCTAGTCCAATTTGCTGCACTTAGCTTCCTTTTAAATTCACATTGTATTTTTATTTGATTCTAGTGCTCCTGGGGACCCACACTGTTGAAACAAAATGGATTTTGGCTGATTTGATTTTCCATTCCATATATTGTTGTTATAAACTGAGAAGTGACCAAGCAAAAATGCGCCAGAGTAGAATATAAATCCTTTTCAGGGATAAAAACAGTTGAAATAAAACACATGAGGGGAGAAAGAAAATCAAATGCCCTTTAGTAAGAATATGAAAATTTGAATATAATAAATAAATAACGAACAAATATCGTGTATTGATTTTCTAAATTTTTAAAATGAAAAAGCCAGAGGACATTCAGAATAATATCAAGAAAAATCTCTTTACTGGGAAAGTGAAAAGGAAAACACTGGAAAAGGCTTCCTGGCAAAGTGGTTGGTGCTCTATGTTTGTCAGTGTTCAGGAAGCATCTGGTCAAAGCCCTCAATAGTATACTTTAACTTTAGGTTAGCCCCGAAGTGGTCACACAGTTGGACTTGGTGATCTTTCTCAACCGTAAGGAATCCACTTTAGCAGGCGGTTGGACTTGATGATCACCAGAGGTCCCTCCCTATCCCTACAGTTCTGTGATTCTGTGATCTTTGAAGGTCGCTTCCAGCTGTATTGTTCAGCTAGTTTATCATACGATTAGTATGTTCAATGTAATAAAAAGAAATATATATGTATAGATCTATCATGAAACACATATCCCTTTGTAAAGATCAGGGCTGCTACAAACTCTTATCTTTTAATCAACAGCTGATACGCAGTTTTGCAACCCCTGAGTAGAGACAATCCATGCTTAGGACTTGTCATTTATTCTGAAACATTGTTTTCCACCATGGAGAGGGAAAAGTAAATAAGCAAGTTTAGCTAATAATCTGTGTTGTTAAAACTATAGCCATGACATGGCAAAGTGTCTGTTAACAGGTCTGCTCCATCTTTTCACATAATTGAAGCCAGTCATGCTGTAACTCTGTGACCAAGAAGCCACTATGGCAATCATGAGATGAAGTGCCTAGGAAATGTGAGAAGCCTGAAGCATTTCCAAGTGTAATCTGAAAGTCTAAGACACGCTGCGTGGAGAACACTGCAAAAATGTAGGAGTTTTTATGAAGAATTTTTTCCTATAGTATGATTTCATTCAGCATCATTAACACTAAAATCACTTGAAAAGCTGTATATGCTCAGGTCCCTGAGGTTCAGTCAAACACACTTTTAAACTATTAATAACACTTTATCAGCCTTTACTAGTTTACTGGTAAACAATGTATGAGTATATTAAACATAAGCAAACATAGAGGGTTGAATAACCCCCGTTCCTTACCTAAAGCTCTTTCAGGCAACAGAGGCTCACAGGAATTCTCTTTGCCTTGACAAAACAGCTACTACAAAGTAAATCCCTATTGTGCTGTAAGGCAGAATGCTATTTTAAAGGTAAATATAGTATTTAAGAGACAGAAAAAAAAAAAAAAGAAAAAAAAAGAAAGCAGCTTATAACAGGTTACAACAGCTGTATCATGATTTTACAAACCACCTCCAGCTTCTAGATATCAGTAGGCAGGCCCTGTACTGCAAAGCTCAGGAAGAAAAATGTGGATTTCTGGCATGGCCATACAATAGCCAGTTTAGACACTACTAAGACACAGACTGTATTCTTACACACAACTAACATTAAAACAATTCACATCGGAAGCTTCAAAACCTCTTCCCCTCTTCTCTAATAAAAAGTATATACAGACTACTTTTAGCAAGGAGCACAAAGTGTTTCACACAGCTTACTGTCAAAAGGTGTTATTAAAAGTCCATCCAATCTTTAACCTCCATAAGAGTGCAGATCAGACAGGATGAAGTGCTTTGGTGAAAGCTGTATTTTCTACTTCTTGAATTAATGTTGTAACTTGGTGAAACTTCAAGTCAAAATGTTGAAGTGGAAATTCCTGGAATTCTTTATTCTAATGAGAACATCCTCAATAATGCCACAGAAGAGAACTAAATTCTAAAGCTAGATTTTAGTAGAATGTAAGCTAGAACAATTTACTTTTTAGGCTAATGTAGGAAGAAAGAATGCTTAAATAAAATACTAAGAAAGACAAAGAAAGAAAAGAAATAGTCCAAGAATTTAAAGCAGCAGCTTTCTGGACATTCAGGCTGAAACCCTTTTGGAGGAAGGCTGAATTACCACATCTCCAGGGAGAACAGGCTGTGGCTCTAGCTGAAGCTGATGAAAATTGTCATTCTTAATCCTCCAGACAATTTAAC
This sequence comes from Tragopan temminckii, assembly GCA_028571105.1. Classification (NCBI taxonomy): domain Eukaryota; kingdom Metazoa; phylum Chordata; class Aves; order Galliformes; family Phasianidae; genus Tragopan; species Tragopan temminckii. The sequence continues at coordinate 96,996,860 of JAOWBP010000001.1, read as the reverse complement.
TGTACTAAAATAAAACAATTTGCAGGTAAAAGCCTAAGAGAATAAAAATAATTTGAGCTGCATTGCTGTCCAGACAAATTAGTTTCACTGATTCAATTGCCATATTTGTAAATTGGGGATAATACTACTTCTATTACAGTCCCAGAAAGAAGCTGAGAAGATTAACTCACACTAACTGGAACATGAGAAGCACTGTAGGAGCACTAAGTAGCAATTATCAGGGCTTATTATGGGTTAACCTTGGATGAAAAAACGAAATAAAATTCTATTAGGCTTTAAATACATAAACATTAAAATGAGAAAATTATAGTGCTGCATGTCACTGATAAACATTCCAGGCAATCTAACATTCATTGTATTGTCTACTTCAAGCAGTGCCTAAATCTCTACTGTGTACCAGTGTATGAGCTTGATAAATTGATTTTATTCTGCTCATTGATTTACCAACATCATAATAAAATTATCATTACAGAATCTGGATATTTGGTAGGTACAACACCATAGTACATCCTTATCATCCACAATTGTGATGGGAATAGGATAACTAATGCTTTCAAGCAAAGATTTCATTAAAAACAATGCTGGCAGACCTCTTCATGGAAAAAAATAAAAATAAAAATCCTCCTCACAGAAAGCAGACAGCATTAAATTGCACTTCTAACATCCCTTACCCCTGTTCTTTCCTCTTGTCTCTCACAGAACTTGGCTCTGGTTATATTCCTTCTAGTATGTTCTCTTCTCTACTCGGAAATGTGTCCATAGCAGATGAACTGTGGTTGATCAGTAGGACACACGAGTTCTGTTACACTTGCTGCTTCCTCCCTTTACCCACCCACTTCCCTGAGCCACACTGAGTTAGGGAAGCCTAAATGGTCCTTCAGTAGAAAGAAAATAATGTTACTGATATTGTAACTTTTTTCCCCCTCTTTGGTCAGTGTTTCAGTGTTTACATTTCCAAGCAATCGGAGAGGGAAGAGGGAGAGGGAGAGGGAAGAGGGAGAGGGAGAGGAAAGGGGAGAGAAAAGGGGAAGGG
>JAOWBP010000001.1:96953708-96984067 GCA_028571105.1 Tragopan temminckii | reverse complement strand
CTCTTGGTTCTGGATAGACCTTCTCCAACCCCTCCACCGGCTGATCTGCCAGGAAGAGTCGCACAGTCTCAAGTGCACTCATGATGACAGGTTCTTTTGTTTTCAGCTCCCTCTTGAAAGTCTGTGAGACAAAAAACAAAAATACTGCAAATGGGTATATGATGAAATACTAAGTGCTACTCCTTTTATTGTTATTTTTGGTCAATTAAAGAACAAAACTTTAAACATCAGCTTCCACGTGTAAAAGAAGCTGACAAAAATGTAATGAAGCTTTTCTTAGCCTGAAATTCCATTCACTGTACATTATATCCAAAGGAGCTAATGTTGGCAGCATGTTGCAAAGTACCCAAGGATGCACAACAAATTATCCACTGTGAGAGAGTACCTTCTTTTTGCTGGTTAACATCACAGTCAGCATCAAAACTTAGCTGCAAGCAGCAAAGCTTTGGCTGGCTCCGTACTATATCAGCTTAGCTAATGCTTCCTGAAAGTGAGATTTCCCAGAATATGAGGGAAAACCCAATGTTATTCACAACAGCTGCTGGCAAGTTATATCACAAGGAGAAAAAAAAACCAAACCTATGGATATTGCCATGCTAACACCTAACAATCAATTCTAACAAACCTAAAAAAAAAATACCACATATTACATTATTACATTGCAGCCTTCTCTACCAGTAACACTGTAGATTCAGTTCTTCCCATATTACATGACCTGAGATTTCTGAAAAGTAGAATTGAGGGAACAGTGAAAATCCAGAAATACAGTCCAGCCCAAATGCAGGCATGAACAAGTAGAAATGTCTCCTTTTTTGTCTTCTTTCCTTCTTCCCTATTTGCATTTTTTTTCCTCCAGCAACAGTTCCTCCTTTTCTATCTCTCTTCTATTCCCTGACTTTAAAATGACCATAAGTAAGGTTGCCAAGGTTGGTATTTAACGTTCCACTTAGGTACAGCAAGGATACAAATTTCAGAGACGCGGAACTATTTCAAGAAGAACCTTTTTTTTTTTTTTTTTTTTTTTTTGAGAAATTAAAACGCTATTATTCTGAACCCAAGATGCTTGCTGCACTAAAAATGCAGATAATAGCTTGTCTGTGGGTTGCATATCAGATGGGTTCTTTTGTATGCTGTTTTGAATGCTGTATTATCTAAATATTTTATGTCAATATTTTTTTTTTCTCTTTATGAAGCAATACTGAGTGCATACTGTTTAAGTAGTAGAGAGGTAAAACATGAAGAAAGTTATAGTGCAGTATAACACAATGTAATTGCGCAAAAGTGAGAGCCATATACCAAGAGACTCCAGAGATTAGAAACTTCTTTTTACGACACTGAAATTATATATTTGTTCCATTATAAATCCACCAATACAGTTAAGTATTAAGCAAAATTTTGGTTATTATGCAAACTAATGAAAATTATAAATTCAATATTAAAAAGTTCATTGATTTTGAATTACATTCAATATGAAATACTCTGTAAAATAAATACTTAACAGAACTAACAATAAGAATAATAGCTGCAGTTTATAATATGAGCAGTAAATAGCAGGTAAAATATTCTTATCACATTTCAGGAAAGTAAACTTTAGCAAACGACTATATTATTCTGCTACAAATATTTAAATAAACCTTCTGTTGAGTGGTCAAGAACTGACCACAAGTTTCTCAGCAAGTTTGCTGATGGTACAAAACTGAGAGGAATGGCTGACACACCGGGAGGCTGCGATGCCATTCAGTGAGACCTGGACAGGCTGGAGAGCTGGGGAGAGAGGAACTTGTTGAGGTTCAACAAAAAGCAAGTGTAGAGTTTTGTGCCTGGGGAGGAATAACCACATGCATAAATACACGTCAGAGGGTGACCCGCTGAAGAGGACCTCTGCAGGGAAGGACCTGGGCGTCCCACTGGACAGCAGTTTGGAGCAGGTCATGGGAGGTGGTCCTCCCCCTCTACTCTGCCCTGGAGAGGCCACATCTGGAATACTGTGTCCAATTCTGGGCTTTCCAGTTCAAAAAAGACAGCGATCTCTTAGAAGGAGCCAAGCTGGGGATGACAAAGATGATGAGGAGCATCTCAATTATTAGGAAAGGCTGAGATACATGGGTCTGTTCAGCCTTGAGAAGAAAAGACTAAGAGGGGATCTGATCAATGTTTATAAATATTTTAAGTTCAGGTGGCAGTCATACAAGGCCGGACTCTTTTCAGTGGTATGTAGGGATAGGACAAGGAGCAATAGCCAATAACTGGAACATACAAAGTTTCACACAAATATGCAGAATAACATTTTTTACAGTAAGAGTGACCATGCACTGGAACAGACTGCCAAGACAGGTTGTGGAATCTTCTTCTTTGGAGATGTTCAAGACCTGTCTGGACAATCCTACTTGTGCAACCTTGCTTTAGCAGGGGGGTTGGATTCAATGATCTCTTGAGGTCCCTTTCAATCCTGGGATTTTGTTATTCTTTGATTCATAATTGTAAATTGTGAGAATCATTTAACAAAGTGAGCTTTTCCTGAAGGAACTGACACTGTCAGAAATGTTTATTTTGTGCAATAGCTATCAGTGGGACTAGGATCCTTTCACATATTACATCTGCTAAGGAATCTACTGTTTGGTTAATAACTGCGATAACTGTTATAATGCTGTTGACCTGTAGGAATCAATACCTTGATTTCCACAAATTAAGAAAGGTACTGTGTATTAACAAGAAAGCTACACCATTGGACATTGTGCTGCACAGAAACACAGTGAGGTTACTCCTTGGTTAAGCAGTTCTAACTTCTTACATAATTTCAGATTTAGAAATTTTTATAATATGTACATGACTCTTACACGCAGTGGAACGGAAAGAGCAAACTTAAAAAGCTTTTCCATGCCTCTAAACAGGGAAAATTTACAGTGTTCACCAGCCTTTGTGCTAGTGAAAAAACCTCCTTTCCCACTAGATGTGCCAAGGCTGCAACTCAAGTTAACCAGTAGGTAGCAAAACTTAAAATGTTTCTTTGTAAGCTGTGTGCTCCCTTCTCAGCTGACAATGTTAAAAGTGATGTCCATACACATATTGGTCTTTAAACATTGCAATTATGCCACCTAAAAGATACATTGTGCTTTATAAAGGTTGGTGAAAACAAATTATTTTTAAAAAATGTTGATGTGTACAACCAGCAAAATGGGAGGCACATACAGAAAGGTCTGTGTCCGCCCCCAGAGAGAGAGAGCAGGAAGGAGACACAGATATTCCAGGAAAGGGAACACAGAACTGCAACAACTGATATGATATTTAAAACTCAGAAACAGCTCTAAGCCATGTATTTGGGGATGAGAAGTACTGCTATATGCAGTGTTGCTGTAGTCAGGTCAGTCCTAGCAAAGGCGCATGTAACAGTGAGAAGGACAAAATACCTTCTTTCAGCATATAATGCTTTTTCTTGAAGACTAAATCACCCAAACACACCTGGCGGCATTATATTTCCAAAACAGGATTATAATCACATTCCTCCATCATCTTATTCTGTGCAACAAACTAAGGACAATGTAGTCAGATAGGCATACCACATCCCACAAGATGTGTGATCAGCAATCATATACCTTCCCAAAATGATACAGAAGATCTAGTGATAAGTTTCTGACTTTGTATATTTTCCATTTAACCACAAATGGGAAGAGTTTACCACAGAAAACAGTGAGCCAATGTGTTAAATGCTTTTCAACTTTCACCCTAAGGGATGGGACCGTAATCTATAAATCCCAAGATTTAGATCAGCACGCAGTGTGGTGGTGAGATCTACTTACTGTTCTCATTGCCTCCCCTAGTTTTCATCTGTACACTTTTACCAAGTGAGTTAAAATACATTTCAGTATAAGAAATTAAAAAAGGAGATAACAACAACAACAAAAAAAAGAGACTGAAGCAGTAGCACTGAATAGCGTTAAAAATAAATAATGACTTTTCACTTCATAATATTCCATTCCACATTTTTTTGTAAGAAGCCAGCTTTTCCTATTTTTTTTTTTTTTGTGAAATATGTATACACTACCAGTAAAAATCATTATCTGCAAAACATGACATTTCCTATTCCTAAAAAAAAATCTATCTAAAGCTCCAACAAACACATCTCTACAATAAGAAGACCATCATTGATAATAGAATTAGCCTAAATGACTGTCTAATTTACAGATAATTATTTCAGGCTAATTTCATTGAATTCCTGAGGTTCTTCCACACTTTGTGGTGACTATAGAGGAAATCGAACATTCATAATATATGACCTGACAAAAAAACAAGTAAACCACTTTATTTAAACATCTCTATTTGTCATCAGCACTACAGCAGCAATGGCATTCTGTCCACTGCTTTAATAATGCATATATTGATCAGCTTATCGCAGACCTCCACTACCTGTTCATGGGTGTCCAAAACTTTCTTTGGTTGGAGAAACACAGATTGTTTAAATTGCAAGACAAAAATACAGTGAGAAAACAGAGTTGTTTTAGTAAAACTACTATTAAACTCCGTTATCAGAAAAGCAGATGATTTTGCTTTCAATGATTTTTAAGGAGAAAAAGTAAAGTTAAATGAATTCAAGATGATTCCCAATCAGAATGCTTTTTAAAAATGGGCTTGGACTTCAACTTCAAAAAGTAAATATCAACTGTGCCACCAGAACACGTTATTGTGTTCAAGCAGGATTTACATTCCCCAGGCACATTTGCTATAGATTCCATGCAGAAGAGTTTGGAGAGACCTGTTACTAATAAACTTCTGTAGTCATTAATGCTATTTATGCTGCTAATAAAATTCCCACACAGAAGATGTGGCAAGTCTAAATAGAATGACAGTAAAAGCAGGCTGCCTAAATTGCATCCAGAAAACAGAGATTATCAGTAATATGTACATAGTTATTCATACGATTTTGTTAAAACACTATCATGACTCTTCACCAAGCAAAGAAAACTGCAAGATGAAGAAACAATACTTTGATGAAAAGGAGTGTTTTTGATCACTGATTTAAAATAAATGCAGAACAAGCAAACAAACAACAATACCCCTGTACAGGCTTTGGTGTGACACATCTTTCTTCAAATGCAAAAAATCTCAAAATGATTCATATACATGTAAATTCAAACAAAAAGCAGCTATGTGGGAGTACTGAGGACAAAATCCAAGGTGCCTTGCCTAAAAATTACCTCACATTTATAATGCAGCAATGAAACTGACAGTATATATGTCTGAGAGTTCAAGCTCTCATCTGGTATAGTTTCAAGCATTTGAAATTTTCATCTGAATTTTCATCCTACTCTTAAAATTTTTAATGCCAATCTTGGCAACTGGGAGCATTCAAATGATAAGAACAAACTTCTTTTTTTTTATCTCTGCTATGAATATCTGAGGTATTTCAGATGATCTTCTAAAAGATGGAGGTTAAATAATAACTTTTTTTGTTTTTGTTTTTTTTAAGTTACATTCTTAAAGAAAAAAAAATCAGCTTGTAATAAGCTACACTGCTGAGGCTTTTTCTTCTCTCCAATGAACAAATTACCTGGGTTCACTTCTGGTTTTAAGTGGCAAGAAAAATTTTGCACAGAAAGAAAGACATTTTGTTGACACAAGAAGACCAAAGCTACAAGTCTGGATCATTCAGAAGATTGGTCAAAGCAGGTAGAAACTTAGATTGTTTACTGAAGACTCATTTCCAGAACGAACACTGATGACAACAACAGGAGTAAATTCTTTGACTCAAGTCTGAAATTCAACTACTCTCTACTTTTACGCTCTGGGAGCTCAATTTTTTTAGCAAGGGCATACCGCTCTTGAAACATTAGCTTTTCTATGCTCCAGTTTTATGCTAGAGACCTTTACATTTGAGGTGTGAACCTTCCTAACAGCATTTTTCTGATGTTCAGAAATGGACTAAGATGTTCGCTCAGGCACAGCCTTCGTACATGTGCTTCTCTAAAAGAAAACTTTTAGAGTAACAGAAAGTGCATAGCATCTAGTTAAATTTAAAAAAAAAAAAAAAAAGAGTAGAAAAACCCCAAGCTGCAAACACAGGGTTTCGTCAAAGACAATCTGAAGTCAGAAGAGTTCTGCACTGATTGTTTTTCCCTCCTTCCCTGTAAGAGATCTTTGAAGAGTAGATAGGGCGACCTAATTTCAAGGATTATATTTTGTTCTTTTTTTTTCCCCACAGGGAACCAGAGCACCTACAGCTAGAAAGGCCTCGCATTAAACTACAGATGCTACAGCACAGAAAAAGGAAAGATATGATATTTCTAAAAGGAACTAAAATGTTCTAGCTTTGATAGAAAGAAGAAATGACTGAGACATGAGGACCAAAGATTGTATCTGCATGTGAGAGAGAAGATAATCAAAAAGGAGAAGTGAGAAGGAGACTTAGTTTGTAAAGTCACTTTGCAGCTATTTATAGTACCTTACTTTTATGTAACACTTCTTACCCCTAATAGTTTTAACCACTTATGTTGATTTGTGAGTGACAATCACTTAGTCCATCACCGAATTCTTAACACCTTTGGAATAGCTTACAGAACAACATACAACATTAAAATTTTATGAGCAGTAACTTCACAAAATGAAAAATTTATTTTGTTTCTTGGTAACGTTGTCAAGTACTCAAATGTGATTCAGATAACAAAAGTTTTGCTGCAACAATTCCACAAAAATCCTTCTCAAAGTCTTGCTCTAGCTCAAATGTGGCCTCTGGGTAAAGGGTTTGAGTTAACATAGAGTTAAAGCAACATCTATTTTATTTCTTACATCCTGAGAGCCTGGCTGGTTTTTGTGGTTTTGAAAATATGTTACGGAAACTGCTAGAGCCAGCTGGCTGGAACAGACCTCAGGTATTTCAGAGAGGGAAAGATAAAAAAGGAGAGTGGTAACACCGTGGATATTTTAGCCTTACTGTTTCCATGATAATGCTTAAAGTCCCAAGAAAAGCTTTGTGAGAAACGTCCATCCTATGATCACCCTTCTAGAAGGAAAACCTAGAAAATGAGACAGTGTTGCCACTACTCTCCATCATTCAGCTACTATGGAAAAAGCTTTATTTGCCTGTGTGCCAAAAGCCAAGCCTGGTTTTATTTAAGATTTGTGGACTTTTCACAAACACTGGATCACTGGTAACTTAAAGCAGCAAGATACGCCATGTGACCTTTCTAAACTCAATCTTAGTGTTTGCTCCCAAATGTGCCCTTTGGGATTAGAAAGGAAAATCCTTTAAAGAAGTATCTATAATACAGCTATCTGATGAAAGGAGAAAATACAGGCATTACAGATCTGGTTTCATTTTATAGAATTATTTTTGATTTTTCCATGCAGTAATAAAAACAGAGATTTAGGAACTTCCATAACAATATCTTATGTGGCAAGTTTCAGAAATGGCATTGTGAAATGGTCTTACATAGATGCACAGCACATTTTGCAAGGACGATCACTGGGTTTGGAATATGTTTTTCTCTCACAGTATCACACTGTCTGGAGATGGCATAGCAAATTATCTGCTGCTTACTTGAAACCAGACGTTAATTAGTGTGAGACAGCTGTGAGCTTGATTCAGCATAGGAATATATACTTAAAGCATGAATTTCCCACTAAAAAAAACAAGGAATCTTTGTATGAAGAGTTATTGAACAACATTAGGTTATTTAAGAGGTGATTTATCTGGTGAGTTTTCCAAAAATCCCATACAGTGCTGGATTTAAGTTCCTTTTTACCACAAAACCTAGTCTGGACCAGTCTCCATGTGATGTTCTGCCATTTCCTTCCCCTAAGAATTCCTGATGAAATTAGTATGAGTAACAGTAGCAGCCAGTAAACACAACAGTTCCATGACGCACACAGTTGTGCATTATGACTGGTATCAGCTACAGTTTTCATTAATGTTCACCAAAAAACAACAGCAAAACAAACAGGATTTTAAAATTTACTCATGAAATTTAAATGTCTGATCCAGAAAAAAATAAAATAAAATCAAAACTACTGATTTAATCTTCAAATAATATTGTTAATATCTTTTCTAGCCATGAAAGTAACTGCCTCTGACACTTCTACGAAAAAATTATTGGTTTCCAGAAAGCCAAGCAGCTGTAGCAAATACTCCTTTCTCCAACAGACTCATTTTAGCTAGTGTTATGTAAAATTTCATTAACTCTAAAATATATTTCAAAAAGTATCTCACTTTTTCCAGCATGGATAATGTAATCCAACAGTAAACTTCAAAACAAAATGCAACTAATGAAAGATCATTTGAAAAAAAACTGTACCCTATGAACATCATTCTGCTTCTGCACAGTGGGAAGATCTCCACCGATGGGTGCTTGCTGTTTTAATTCATCCTCTTTCAATTGCAGCCATGCCAAAAGTTCCTGAAGAGAGAGATGTAAACGCTTCCACTGGTCTGTACTGGCTTCCAAATGAGATCTGAAAGCATGTATTAAATATCAGATGCATTTAGGCAAAGTGAAAGTTAAAAAAAAAAAGAAATACAAACTTATTTACTGATAAAAATCATAGTGTTTTGTTAACTAGATAACATTTAAATACCTTCATCAGCTTTGAATCAGACACTGGTATAATTTTATTTCACAGCCATGGCTCGAAACAGCAAAAGAGTTATGTGGAATTGTCATTCTCACTAAACATGCACAAATAAAATGCAGGACTAGTGAGAGAACAATTTTTTCATCATTTAGGACTGCTAGGGTACTAACCAAAAGGTAGGAAGTACTTCTCAACTCAGAGAAGAGCAAGCACTTGTCTAAACCATTACACAAAACATTCAGCCTCACACAAGAATCATGTGGCTGCTCACCTTTAAGAACCAATACCATCCCTTCCCCAAAAGGAAATTTTTAAAGTAATAGGAACGTCTTATGCTGCACAAAATGGCTGTGCCTCATGAAGTGAGGTGTGACTGAAACTAACTGCACAGCAACCTTAAGATATACTACCTACTTTGTGCAAACAATGACTCCACCATAAGACAACATTATAAATATTTTTTCTCTGAGTGTGTGTAAATGCTCTTCTCTCTTAAGACTAACTCTTGGCAACTACTTTCTGCTGGAAGAAAATATGTGATAAATCTCTGTGTTAACAAAATCTTCAATTTTGTTTACATCATTGATAATAAGAGCCTGTCCTGCTAGATTTATGAATATGCTGCTACTGTTTAATTGCTGATTGGGAAGAAATTCTTAATTCATTCCCACGCAACTTAAGAATTCCTTTTAAAGACGAAAATGAAAAGCAGTATTATATGACAGCAAAACAATATGATACACTTTGCAAGGATTTTTGCAAGGATTATGTACTAAGGCAGATTTTCTTTGTCTCATTTCTTTTCTAACTTCCAGCTTTGCTCCTACTGCTGAATGTTGCTGGAGGTGAGGGGCAGTGCTGCCTCAAAGTAGGCGCTGCAATGCTGGGGCAGGCCGGTCTGCAGGCTCCAAGTGCTGAGAAGTTGCAGGGGACCTCTCAAAGCAGCAAGGAGAGAGAGCAGGGCCACTACATGGGGAGCTGCAGTAAACAACAGCCAGTGGGCCTTTAGAGGGGACACAGCTAAAGAGTAAAGTTTCTGAGTTAATTAGCTCTAGCCTTCCAAGTTCATCTCAGCAAATGCAACCTTCCATCTCCTCCAGATTAGCACAGTAACTGGATGTGAATGCAAGGAAATGAACTTGGCTTTTCTTGACATCCACCATACACTTTACCTAGCTGAAATGCACTGGATTGTGAAAAGAATGCCCACCTAACCAAGGGACAGGATGACTGTTCTGTTCCAGCACTTCAAAGCATCCACTGAAAAAGAAGAATCATGGGACTGATGCCTGGGGAACATTTCATCTTTCTGCTCTTACACATCTTTTGTGTAAGCACCAATATAACTATGATGAAATCTATTCCACACTGGGTGATGGAAAGAAATAGCACAGAGCAGTCAGACTGAGAACAGCCCATTCATTCAGTTCGGTGGCCAGCAATATTTAAATTGAACGTCTTAAGAATTACAAATTGCTTCTTATTTTAGTATTTTAGAAAGGAGTTCTGTTGCTTTGAATCTTTAATGTAACAAGCTAATGCCATACAACTAGAGTTAGTACGTCTGACAGTTAATGACAGCAATACATTTCTGTAAAAACAGAAAGAAAGAAAATCCCAGGACACCCATATATTTAATTACTGCTATTTGGCCAATTTGCTGTTGATTTTTTTTTTCTCAAGCACCACTGCATTTTGGCAAGTTCATGGGTAAAAGACACCTGAAGAAAGAAATCTGAGCAAGACCCTGAAGGATTGTCTCTTTCTTTTGCTCCTCAGAAAAAATAAAAAGGAATGTGTCTCCTTCTTTAGTCACTAATGTATTTTCAACCTCACATTCTTCATTTCTTTTTAATGATTGATGTTATGAAGATGGCTTTTGTCATTACACAGACTGACCTCCCTCAGGGCCAAGCTGAAAGAAGCTAGTATTTCATAAATTACTTTGAAAAACACTTCTGCCTTTTGCTGCCCTCTGAACTACCACCAACACACAGCAAATGAGCAATTGAAAAAATGTCCAAGACTGCATGCAATGGAACTGGGCCGTCTGTTGTGAAAGACACATTTCTGAAGAGAATTTTTCTGGACGGTTTCTTTGGAAATTTTCAGCCCACTGAAGCCTATATATCCACTTCATGACTTGTAAAATTACCATTTACTGTATTTTTTCTTGCAAGGAGATTTTCCTCTTACAGAACTATTTGGAGATCTCCTTTTACCCCTGGCTTTTATTTGGTAATTTTGACCACTTTTCAGACAAAAGAAAAAATCTTAAATAACATCTTCCCATTTGCAAGGCCATTCTTAGTTCTGCTCTGGAAATGGCAGCCCCAGAAATAAAGCTTTTCATAAATATAGGTTGTCTAATTACTTGACTCGCTGATAAGTCACAACCAACCAATTTAGAAGGGGTACAGTTAGTGTTTAAACATGTTAATCTTTCCTTTTGTAACTACAAAACCTCATCATATGTCTCAAATCCTAAGCCCCTACTGTCATTTTCACACACACAAAAAAAACCCTAATAATTCTTACAAAGTTAAATCAGCACAAATCATTTCAAAATGGATAGAAACAGTGCTATCAGAAACCTGTTTATACCCTTTTACTGTCACGAGGCAGATGGAACGACTTACACACCAGCTGTAGGCTTTTGATTAGAGTCACGTCCTACCTAATGTTTAGTGATTTCTTCCTAAGCTCACTCCATCTGAAGTTCATGTTATCCAGACGTCTCTGCAACAGGACAGCGTCCTCTGAGCCTTCCAGGGATCTCAGGATTTTCTGCCCATTTTCATCCAGGTTGTGGAAGATGTCGGTATGTGCTTCAATTTCTGCCTGTAGATCCTAAAAAAGCAATAGAAAATAACATGTGATTTCATACAGAATCACAGAAACTACCACTTCTCAAGAGTGGAAAAATCCACAGTCCAACACAGAGTCAGTAAGATTATGATTATTCCTCTCATGGCAATATTGTGTAGTAAACACCCTTTCACTTTTGCAGGAAGGATGTTTGAACTGAAAGAGGATCGTCTTTCCATATGGATCCTACTGAACAAATGTTAAAGAATGTTAAAAGTCTAGCTTTTGTCAGGCAAGAAAGCAAAGACATATTTACTGTGCTGACAAGGGAAAAACCAACCAACCAATCAACCAACCAACCTACCCCTGGGGATCCCAGGTAAATCTGACCTTCACGTGATAGGTTTTCCTGTGCAACATTTTCAACTTCAGCTGAGGACTGCAGCACTGCTCCTGCTGCATGGCAGTTCCAAGAAATCTGCGCGTCTGCAGCAGCAGAGCTTTAAAATGCCAAGTTCCCTTACATTCTGTTGACAGAACGCATTTCAGATCACAGACCTCAGCAGTCAATAGCAATAAACAACCACTTTGTGCTGCATCAAAACACTGGTCAGGGCCATGGCTGTAGGAGGGCCTGCAAACAGAAAGGACCCAGAATATGCAACCGGCAGCTCATGTTGAACAGCCAGCTCTTCTTATCACTTTGTAACTACAGGCCAGCTCTACATTTTAAATTCATTTTTCCCCCTCATTTTCAGCAAGGCTGTTCCTGCCAAGAGAACATTCCTTTGAGAGCTGCCTGGTACCAGCATTCCTGCCTGCCCACGCTCTGAATGCAGCCTTTGTGCAGTGGCTGCCCGGCTCACGGATGCTGCATGCTGCAGCCCCACGAGGTCACAGACTCACTCAGAGAGAGCAATGGCAGAACCATGCTCTTCAACAATAATGATAACAATTTAAATATAATATACACAAGCATGCACACACTCTATACGTAACCACAGTTGCACAAAAATACTGCTATTTTGTAACAAAGTGCACTGGTCAAGTGAATAAATCCCATTTTTACACGGGATGCTTGGGCACTGGGAGCTCTGGCTGTGGTTTCTTCCTGCCTGAAATGAGAGTGTTGGGGGATGAAGTGTGAAAGGTGAAATGACTGACAGCCTTTGAGGGATGACCCAGAGCCAAATGATCATCACAGACAGACCCCAAAGGAAACTTCTTCAAATTTGCTTTAGAAGAATGACTTTGAAGGAAGGAAGCACACAACTTGCCTACTTGGTGTGTTCTAATTGAATTGGTTTGATTTGATATTTTAAGATATTTTAATCTTAGCAGCAGTGAATCATAAGTAGATTGTCCTTGTCCACTTACTGCTGTTCCAAGTGACATTTGTACTTTGCTCGATACCTACTTTGTGCACAGCAACAACTAGCACCATACTTGGAACAATTTCAAGAAGGGCAAGGCATGTCTGTGGTACAGTATAGGAGTTCTCATTCAGCTATCTTATTTTATCTATGTTCATCCTGGCAGTAAAACAGGAATGAGTTTAGAATACACCAGAAGTAATTCAGCAGAACACAGTCATTCCTATAAATACTGTATTTTTTGATTAATGTTAAATACTCATGGAAATGACATAGCTTTGTTAGCACTGGAACTACATGTGACAACTGCAGTTTAAATCTAAGAATGGAAATTTCATCACGTGACCTGACACCTAGGCTGGGAATTGAAAGCAAGAGCTAGCAGAACTTTTTTTCCCCCTTTCTCTCTCTGTCTCTCTCTCTCTCTCTCTCTCTTTCTTCTTTTTTTTTTTTTTTTAATTGGTAGAGGGAAACTTGTAACACAGCTATAAACTTGGGAAATGCAGATTCAGTCCTCAAAAGAAAGACAAAGCATTCATATAGCCTAGAGAATAGGCAAAAATCCCACATCAGGAGCTATTTAAACATGCAAGGGACTTTACAGAAAGACAGTTGAGAGTTGCACAGTTGATAAATTTATATGCTTATATAAACACACATACATTCCTACTCTCAATGAATATATGAAGGTCTATGTAGAGTCTTAGATTATAAATGAAAACAATTTTCCAGAATTATTTCTGTTTCAATTTAAACATATGTTTCAGAGAAGCAATCTATTTTGATTTTTAAAGATGCTACTATTAAGGTACATAAACATGTATGTTACTCCAGGTGTGAATGCCCTCACTTGAAAATTTGTCCTTTATTCCAATTCTGAATGCTGATAGATTCAGCTTCCAACTTCTGTATTTTATTTATGTTTGCTGAAGAGTACCCTATCCCGAAATTTCATTCCCTTCATGTATGCATTTAGAGATTTTAAGTCAGTCTTGAGGTTAAGCACCACAAAACTGAGGTAAATAGCCATAACAATATACGGGAAAGAATAAAGTTCACAGTTAAAAAGTTCACTTTTAATATTTGTGTAGTTCTAAGGTCCTTCCATATTTCAAAACAGATAAATCTACTGCCAAATTAAAGAATCTTCATATGTAGTACCTATCATATGTGGTACCTGTTGCACAGAGTCACAGAATCACAGAGTGACTTAGGTTGGAAGAGACCTTAAAGATATCGAGCTCCAAACCCCCTGCCATGAGCAGGGTTGCCAACCACTAGAAAATTCTTAGTTTGTAGGGTTGCAATGGAAACAGTTGCCTCTTCCTCAGCAAAGGCAACAAGAAATATGTCCAACAACTACAGTAAGAAACTGTCAAATCTATGCCTTCTTCATACTTTATTATACATATGCTAATTTTTAACTCAAAATTAATATACTTCCACACTTTTCCTGTCTTTAGAAAAACTCTTTAACAGTCTAGACACTGCATGCTTTTCTCATCACACATAGATATTTCTCAAAATGAAATCAAGTTGTATCCTTCTTCTTTCAGAATACTACTGAATACAACAATCAAACTGGACAGTTAGCTAAATATGTGAAGTCCTCTTACCAGAAGCTCGCTATTCAAGATCTTAATCCAAATTATCTGTCTAAACTGCACACTATCTAATAATCCTAAACATATTTTATCCCAGCTATCTGGGAAACATGCTCAGAGACTAACAAGACAACGGAGGCATTCACTCTGTTTTGGTTTGTGCACTTCAGATCCTTTCTTTGTGACACCCGGTCCCTAGAGAAGCACAGTGCACATAAGAAAAATATCTATACATCTTTTATTTGTTTTCTGAAATAAGTAATTTCTATGTTTGAAAAATAGAGGTTAAAGATAAATATGAACTAGATCGTTTTTCTTGACAAGAATAAAGCAGGAGTATTTCATCTTATAAGATGCTATTTATTTGCAAAAGTATACTGTCATTTACACATCATACCAAGAAGCATAGATTATAGACTAAATATAGACTGTTTACTGCATTTCATCCTTTCCATTGTAATAAAGCACATGTAGGAAATGCAGAAGATGAAAATCAATCCTGCTATATTTCTGCTGAGATAGTGCTGGACCTAAATTACTCTGTACACTGTTTTTGTTGAAGTGGTTACTACTGGAGCTATGAGGAAATACATTCCCGTAAAAAGAGTAGGTAGCAAAATAAAATACAAACAACAACAACAACAAAAAGACACTGTGTAAGTAACTCACTGATTAGTACAGTTTATTAATCTAAGTTAATTTTCAAATCTCCACATCCACCTATTTTTTTATTTTTTTTTTTAAAGCTCACTCCTTGGATTGAGCTCAACTGGTTAGAAGGAACGGCCCACACATCAATGGATATGCCTAAGAGTTGCAAAGTGAAATTTTCCTTGTATTAAGATGAATGATAGAGTTAGATGATAAAGCGTACTGTAAGATTTGTTCATAGTAACCTTGCTGATTAGATACTACAGGCTTCCACACATTTAAAAATGTCTGTTCACCTTCTCATAAGGCATAGAAAATATCTGGTATTCCTATTCAACATTTCTATTCATAATCTATCTAGTATTTCTATTAGTAATCTATTTACCATTTCTCTGTAGAGAATTCAGTTTTAGATCAAAGGTCAGAAGATGTTTTCATAAATGGCAAAGTGACCATCTTAAATCATGTACATTGAAACTATTAACTCATAAGACAATCAGCAACATAAGACTGACAATACCTATGATAATTCCACAGAGCAGAGATATTCCTTTAAGAATTCAGAAAGATTGGGGATATTTTATCAGAAATAATTAACAAAGCACTGTTAAAACCCTCTGTAGCTGACATGCGGTATAGTGGCAAAATACATGAAGGACGTGGCACATAGTAAATTATGCCATTACTTTGGCACAACATCAGAAATGAGTTGGTAGGCTTAAAGTAAAATGAAGTTCTAGAAAGAAGGAATTAGTTGCACTCGTTGAACTAAACAAGAGTCAGACTAAGACATGGAAATTAATGCAGCACAGCTGACAAAACATTTATCTTTATACAAGGTAGAAACAAAATTAATTATGTAATAAAGAAATTAAAGCTCTTAAATCCTCCTCTACAAAATCAGCTCTGTCCTTGGAATTGTGCTTTTCATTTCCAATGAATCATTTTACATTTTCTAGTTACCGTACATGGGATTAATTGAGTAAGAAGGCTCAGAAAATTAAAGACAGTACCATCTGATTAAAGGAAATCAGCACAGGGGGAAAAACTAGTCTCTATTGTTAGTAATTGAAAAAGAAACACAGAACAGTCAGTCTGCATAATTACATACATGAACTCAAAGCATCAGCTATTCGGTCCTCTGTGGCTATGCATTACTCGGAATTACTATACTGCATAGTACTGAGGCTCTATAATACTAGTACTGAAAGAGTGAGAAAGTTACTGAAAATGAATTGAAAATTCTAGGTCCGTATAATTCTTCCCACAGAAGGGGCGGTCAAGCATTCGAACAGGCTGCCCAGGGAGGTGGAAGAGTCATCACTCCCGGAGGTATTTAAGAAGTGTATGGATGTGGCACTGAGGGACATAGCATGGCAATGGACTTGTAGTGTGAATGGCTGGACTTGATCTTAAGGTCCTTTTCCAACAAAAACAATTTTATGATTCCCTTCTTCCCCTCTTTAAAATACAACTTTGAGTAAAACCTTATTTTTATTGTCTTTTTATGGTGATTTCTAAAAGCCTCAAGAATGTAGGTTTCTTTCTAGTTATATTTTGCACTCTCATTGGTGCCTATAGAAGGCAGATCTGACAAACTTACTGTTTTGAGCCAGCATTTGTTGTTTGTTTGTTTTTCTTCTAACAATACTGCTGAGCAAAGCACATAATAAAGAACAGGGATCTGCTCTCTGGAGTTAGATGGGACAAAATAGCACTTACGGCCTGGCACAGCCTCTGAATTTTACCAACAGGGGATCTCAGCTGGTATAATCAAAAAAAGTTCCCCCTTGAATGTCTTTTACCTCCATGTGGTTTCTACAGATGTAAGAACTGCAGTCATGGTCTGTAGGACTATTTTCCAACTCTGCGCAGCACAGCTTAGCTACCTTAGGGACCAGATGTCAGCTTAAACATTTTACTTTTACTCAGCTACATACTTAAACTCCTGTAGGTCTCCTATTCTACCTAAAGCATAAAAAAAAAAAATAATAATAATAATCCATGAATACTGGACCTCTTTCAGGATCAGAGCTTATTCTTTTGTCTGCTAGACAGAGGAATGGTTTTGGGGGTGATATAGTTCTGGAGATGTTGCATTAATGGTTACAGCACAGTAAGTCCAATACATTTTAAATACAAGAGGTAGACAGTGCAAGATGCACTTGATCTATTCCTTGTGTTCCTCAAAAGACTAGGTCATTTTGCTCTACTCTCTATAACCATCTGTTCTGGTGAGCTAGTCATTACTTTCAAAGTATTTGACCAGGAAAAACAACATATTTTTTTTAATAGAAGAGGTTGAAAAGACTGTGTTTTAGATTAATGCTAGAACAAAACACTGAAATATTTCTTCTACTTTGCAAAATACTACTGGTCCAACTGGAGTAAACCCCATTAAATGAAGAACCAGTTTTAGATCAAAATACAACTAATTCAAGTATGATTTTGGGAACAATTTTATACCCGAACCATGTAACAGTGATAAATACCGTTTTTTCTGCTACTATACAAACCATCTGAGCTTGCACAACCAAGGTTTGTTAAAGTGAATAAAGTGTAAAGAAGCTCTCAGTCCTTCCACCAAGCTTTTAAATCATTTGAGAGAGGTGATCCTCTCCCTCTGCTGTGGAACAGGAGTACCATGGAGTACCACGTCCTGTTCTGGGCTCCCCAGTAAAAAGAGAGAAATGAACACCTAGAGAGAGTCCAGTGGAAGACTACAAGGATAATGAAGGGCCTGGAGCATCTCTCTTACTAGGAAAGGCTGAGAGAACTGGGACTGTTCAGTCTCAAGAAGAGAATACTGAGAAGAGATCTTCTCAATGTATGCAAACATCTCAAAGGAGGTTGTCAAGAGGACGAGGTGAGGCTCTTTTTAGCAGTGCTCAGTAACAGGATAAGACGCAATGGGCACAAACTGAAACACAGGAAATTCTGTCTAAATGTGACGAAAAGCTGCTTCTTTTCTGTGAGAGTGACTGAGCATTGGTACAGGTTACCCAGAGAAGCTGTGGAATATCCATCTCTGGAGATATTAAAAAAAACGCTCCCTCAATCCCCCAGTTGCAATCCTATGTAATACATTCTATGTGATCCTGCTTGGACAAGGGGTTGGACCAGATGGACTACAGAGGTCCCTTCCAACCTCAGTCATTCTGTGATTCTCTCTGTGTACTCGCAGACCAGAAGCAAAAATTTGGTTGGGCCTTAGAATAGAAACGTTTACTGAACAATTTCCATAATGATAAAAACTTTTCAAATTAGACACTAAATGTAATTAAAAGGCTGACTTACTGAGTAAAAAGCACTGTTGTGAGATGGCTATACATCATCATGCCATGAAGCCTCCTATTCAGCTAGCCTATGGCATGACCCCAATTCCAGTCTGGTATGATTACATCTCTAAGTTTCATGCTAATGACTTGATTAAAAAGAAAGATAAAAAGGTCTTTGTCTATTGGGAAGATAAGCTTATGAATATCATTAAGGCATTTCTAGGTTCCCAACACTATTTTCAAGATAACAAATGGTAAGAGTTAGTTCCCTAGCAGAGAAGCAAACGTTGATGAGTGGAAGCTTAAAGGATAACATTTCCCTGTAGAAAACAATCTGTATAAGCTGCAGCTACCTCTGTTATAGTTTTAAATTCTAGGTGCCCCAAAAATAAGAAGGGAACAGAATTCACATTAGCAAATTGGACCCTGTCTTCAGAAAAGATTATGACTAGGAATACAACCTTCAATTTAGGTAACATTCAGGTGATTGCAGAATGGCACAGCCAAGGATACAGTGACTGTCTTGCTGAAAGACAGTGAAAACATGCTGTGGGATTCTTAATTTCACTAACAGCAAGCTACCTCAGCTTTAGGTAGCTTTAAGAGCAACTCAATCATTTGAACATATGCTCAAGTTTTTATTGTGCCGATCCTCCTTCACAGGACTGGCTTTTCAGACATAGCACAAGGCCTTGCATTTCTCCTTTGTTCAAAGGAAAGTAATCAAATAAATTTTTAGGAGACCTCTGGAAATTAATTTGTATTCAACAGTAATTAAATCTAAATTGTTAAATAATTTCATTGATTTATGGGAGTTTACAGATTTTTTTGTGTGCTTCTGAAAGACTGAAATAAAACTGGTTTTATTCACATTTAATGAAAACACAAATAAATAGGTAAAGAAATTAATCTTTCAACATACAAAGCTTTCTATGTTTATAGATATAGTTTCACATAGGATTTGATTAATCTTACCATTAGATTAGACAAATATAAACTATTCTGGCAATAGTAACTTTAACAGCACTCTTTTTTCCTGTTTGTTTTTTTATTTACCTTGTCCTTATATCTACCGTGGAAATCTTGATCAGAAAGAAACTTCAGATTAATTTGAGCTCACAGCAAGGCTGAGAAAATTTCAAGTTGCCACAGCAATGAAGCACTTATGATGTAAATATATGGTGTTTATTTTACTACCCTAGCTTGTTCTTAATGACCTTTCAAGTAAACAAATAATAGACAAACAAAGCACCTGTTTTAAGGCGGGAGCTGCAAGTGTTCTTCAAAAAAATCATCCATCTCTACTGAGACATCTAATTATGGGATTAGATATCTGATTGTGAAAACTGGATTTGAAAGTTGGGTGAGTAGGAGGGAAATGGCATTAATGTGCATGTACTTGTAGACACAGTTTTCTGAAAGTAATACCATTAGGGTCATTAAAAACTAACGCTGTTCTCTAGGTTTCAGAATGTAGCCTATTCCAACAAATACCTGACCCTAGTAATTCAGTGAATGTCAGATTCCATTACACCCGTACATTCTGTCAGCACACTCATGCTGTCAAGCTTTCTGCATTTTTTTTTTTTCAGCCAAATAATTATGCTGCTACTTTCAGCATGTCTAATTTTGCCCTCTCCCCATTTGTCAGAGACAAAACAGTGGTAGCACAAAAGCAGCACCATCCTCTGCAGGAACATTTACTTCCACTCAGTTACTCAGCCAAGGTCTGAAAGTCCTGTTGGATAATTTGGAGAGCATCTACCTCTATTAGTTCCACTGACATCTCAGTGCTTCCAATTAATACTGATTTTCTCTTACAGCTAGCAGCCAGAAAGGCTGAACAGCACAACTGCCTCAAAGCCAGGAGAAAAAAAAAAAAAAATTAGGAAAGAAAAAAGGACAGGAGCTACTTTTCTGCCACCCATACTGTTCCTAGGAGAACTATTTGTTCATAAGACTGTAAAGTCGTTTCACAGAAAAGGATCTGTGGTTTCAGTGCACCATTAGACACACTGACTCTACCACCTACAAATTTAGATATACTTTCACCCTTCCTCAAATACACAAGCATATATAAAATCCTCTTCCAAACTTCTTCAAAATAACATTTTTTTTTTTACACATCACATTAATTCCTTCTGTCTCAAATACTTCTTTAAATCTTTTTTCTTCTCAAAATAAACTCTGACATTTCAGTTTTTTGTTAGCAAAATCTTTGATGCCTGGAGAAAAATAATTGGTACATCAGTTTCATAACATGACGTTATACTAATTAAAACATAAACTGTTACTAAAACTCAAAAGAGAGCAACATAGAATATGAAGCAGAAACTACAGGCCTCATACATTATGCATTATGAAAATTGGTTCATGCAGAACAAAAATTTTAATGGTTTTAAGGCTCCTCTAAAAGTCAGCATTGTTTCAAAGATAATGAGATTTCAATTAGGAATTTGCACAATTTCAGGTGTTACTCTTTAATGATGTGAAAGACCTGCTGCATTAACTGTTCTTTATCAAGACCAGGCTAAGTGGGACCTGGTGGGAATACTGAGAAAGCTCCAGTATTTCTGCACACACTTGTGTCAAATCCTCGAGGTGTTCTGAGGCAAGCTCAGGAAAGACAGAAAACCTGGGAAGTAGAAGGGCAAAAGTACATTTAATCTTTTAATCTTTTTAATTTTCATTGAGAATAGAGATGGTGCTACCGTGGTTTTGGGACCTATGTTTTAAGGAGCAGATGTCAGAAAAGTTACCATATAGAAAAATGCCTTGTGGCATCCAGGCATTAGGAAAATTATTTCAATTGTTTGATGTCAGATTTTCCGGTCACCACAAAATAGAATTGACTGGGTGCTGGGTGGTACACCCACTAAAACTGAAGATGAGCTGGGTTTAGACTGCCATGAGACAAGTTAATTTTATCTTCCTGCTGATATGCCTGCTACAGTCTCGCTCAGTTCACACATCTGGTGAACAGGCCATGAGTCAAAGCTACCAACCATGGGATTATGACACTTCTCTGTGAGAGAAACCCCCCCTTTAAATGCCATGATGGCTTGAGCTACAAAGGTTCAAGTAGTCTTAAGGATTTATGCCAAAACGGTTGGTATGGTGCCAAAAGCTGTCGAGCCAGAATGGATTCAGAAAGGAGTTGCAACTATCCGCAGCCTACTGCAGGCCTTGTGGGGACACAGTGCTACGGACTCCCTCAGTGGGCTTTTTCTTTTGATCCTCTGACACAAAATCCTCAGGTGCCCAATTATACTAACCCCCATCATAACACCAGGACTTTCACCTTTAAGCCAGTACTGTGCTTCCATTAAAGCCCAAACACTAAAAAAATGCAACTTGTAATGCACAGCATTACCTCTGCTCTATTAATTTGTTGTCACTGCTGACAAGATATTTAACGTTATTGTATTTGTGAGGAATTAGACTTAAGGGGAAAAGAAATTCTCATCCCCATTGATACTCAGCTCGAAGTAGTCCCAGCACTTTTGGTTCTCACAGAACAACCTGAAACAGAGGCAGATGTATCCAGAAGGATGCACTAATCTGAAATACTTCTGATGATATAACACTTGTTGAGTGCCCCAAAATAAGCAAATAATGGGGAAAAGTTCAGAAGCAAAAAAAAAAAAAAAACAAAACATTTTCAAACAAAATTCTTTAACACTTTTAGCTATTGATTGGTGCATCTGTGGCAAAGCAAAATCATATTTTGTTGCACTCTAAAAAACAAAGTCAGGCAGGATGCATGTGTTAATGGATTTCTGAATAAGTTTTCCATCCAGAAAACAATTATTTGGTGTTTTTTAGGGATTTCTAGCAAGATGTACTCACTCCCACAGTAAATACAATACAGGTTAAAGTAACAAATACCACTTTTAAAAAAAAAAAAAAGATCACCAATGAATTCTTATATAGAGATGATAGACTTTTTTTTAAAAACTCAACCTGTTTACTTATTCACTTCTTTTTTTGGAGAAATGCTATTTTGGAAAGAAAAAAAAACTTCTGTTCATCTCCTTCAATTTGATGTTCAAAAACATTCAATTTACTGACTCTCATATTCATAATTAAAAAAACAAACAAACACATATACGTATTCCCTCTATCTTCAGCAATTCTGGTAAAAATAGAAGATCATTATCATACTAAAAATTAAATAATTTTCCTTTAGAGACTATACCGGAGAAATCATATACACATTTTCTTTTGATCTACATAGGAAAAATCAGGTCCAAGATCTGCATATAGAGGCATATAGAGATGACTACCCGGAACCACTATATTAATGATCTTTCAAGGCTTGTAAGTATCTTGATGGAGAGAAAACGAAATCCTACATGAATTTTGTCCCAAACAAAGACTTATAACGGTAAAACCAAGAAGATCACAATCACAGTGTAAGAGACAATATGGATAACATACAGAAATCAGACAAAAGTAGTTGCTACACTATTCAGTTTTCTGTGTCAAAACCAATAAATTCAAGGAAAAGTGAAATACATATTTTAAAATTATAGAATGATGTGAGTACTAAAAAAGAAATTACACACCGTAGAAGAAGGCAAGTAACAGATATACATGGAAATCAAGAAACAAATTTTCTTCCTAGATTCAGAATTTCTTGAAAATTAATGAAGAACATGGGGTTTAGGCATGCACTCAGAAGACAGAGTACTACATTTTTGTGAGTAGATCAGTATATTAGGCAGGTCTTAAATACTGTAAGAATGTCACATTCTCTGACTTAATTTCCTGTAGAGATAAATTAGTCATCATCTCCTGCTGTCACTGTGAATTATGCCACCTAGGCCCAAGTTTAAACCCCAGAATTGCTTTTATAGCTTTCTTTGGTCAAGATTTCTTTACAAATGCTTCACAAATTACAGAATTAAAATACCACAACTACTCGACTTCAATACCAATAACCTCAAAGATTCTCTTTAGGCATAAACCTATATCCAGAAGTTTTTGGGTTTTTTTGTTTGTTTTTTTCACGTGTTGCCATCATTAGTCTTGACAATATGCTAGATATGACACAAGCATGGGGGTGATGGTTTATGAATTGGTGAGCTCATTTCAGCTTCTGAAAACGTATTTATCTGAAGTACTAAGTTTAAAAAAATTATGAAAACATGCAGAAATGGGAATCAAGTCTCTTTGAAAACTAGGCATTGCTCAAATATGTGATCTAGTCCCATAATACCAAATTTGACCAGTTTAGGTGCTGAAGAACAACTTCATGGCACTACCTCTTATAAGAGTTCTTGTCAAAATCAATATACTAGATGGCAACCAAAAGGATCTGGATAACAATTTCTTATTCAAAATAAATTATGAGGAAAAGTGTTTTTATTTTAATATTTTAAATATTTTAAATGAAAAAAAGAAAGTTAAAAAAAAATTAGTCTCACATTCTCACAGTAAAGAATTTCCTTCTAATATCTAATCTAAATCTACCCTCTTGCAGTTTAAAGACATTTCACTTTGTCTGTCACTACCTGCCCTTATAAAAAGTCGCTCCCCAGTTTTCCCGTAGGTACTGGAAGGCCACTATAACGTTTTTCCAGAGCCTTCTCTTCTCCAGGCTGAAGAGCCCCAACACTCTCAGCCTGTCCCTGTATGGGAGCTGCTCCAGCCCTTTCATCATCTTTGTGGCCCTCCTCTGGATCTGCTTCAACAGCTCCATGTCCTTCTTGTGTTGGGATCCCCAGAACTCAATGTGATACTCCTGGTGGGGTCCCACAGGAGCAGACCAGGGGGGAAGAATCACCTCCCTTGACCTGCTGGTCATGCTTCTCTTGATGCAGCCCAGGATACGATTGGCCTTCTGGGCTGTAAGTGCACACTGCTATCTCATGTTGAGTCTTTTCATCAACTGACAATCCCAAATTATTCTCCTTGGGACTGCTCTCAAGCCAACATATCTGTGCTTGGGATTGCCCCAACCTAGATGCAAGCCCTTGCACTTGGTCTTGTTGAACTTCATGAGGTTGGCATGAGCCCATCTCTCAAGCCTGTCCATGTCTCTCCGGATGAGATTCCTTCCCTCTAGCATGTCACTTCCTTATGCAACAACTGTGTATACAAGCCAATTCTGAATGGCATTCATGTAATGTACCCAAAACAGTTGCTTTAGTATTGACCCCATAGAAGCTGATAAGAGAAGCAGAACATGCAGTTAAAACCTGGGAACTCACAGCCATCTGAAATGGATGTTTCTAGATTAACAGGATTCAACTGGAATGCAGACAGGGTGCAGCAAAGGAAAAAAAAAAAAGAATCATTCCAAAAAAAAAACCATTGAAACAAATATATGAGAGATGCTCCAAAAGTAATGACCCAACAGCTACATTGTGACACCACTTAAGCTAACATAGACTTCCAAAGTCAGGCCAGAAAAGATGACAGCGTTTCTGTTGCAACATGATAAGGTTAGGCCCCATACGTATGCCCACCATATAGTCTGGATTTGGCGCCTTCTGACTTCCTTCTGCTCAGGGCAATGAAAGATAGACTATATGGGCAACATTTTCCTAGCAACGATGCCATTACAGCAGCTGTGAAATAGAGGGTTCACTTCTGCTGATGCAGATTTGTATGAGCATGGCACGCAGGCTCTTGTTCAGAGCTGGTGAAAATGCATAGCTAATGATGGTGACTGCTGAAAAATAGTATTTCATAGTTGAGAACTTGCTCTACCAAATAGTGTTACTGTGCTCTTTGTAACTGCTGTAGTTTCCAAGGAAATGAATAGGAAGCATTACCTTCAGAGCAACCTGTGTCTTTGTTCTCATATCTGTTTGTATCAAGTTCAGAGAAAGAAGAATCATTATTGCAAAAAGATTACTTTGAACATAATGAAAGTGCTCTTATCATTTCTACACACTGTTTTCTTCTTATTATTTGGGGATTTAACAACCCCTGTTCATACTCTTTAAAAAGCAACTGCATAGCTTCCTTCAGGTTTTTCTACTATTTTCCACCAAATGTCCCTTTAGTATTTTCAATGAACATTAATGGCTGCTGTCTAAAAGAGGTTAATTTAACAGAATTTGTATAAAGGTGAGGTTTTTCCATGTGGATATCCTTCTGCATTGTATTCTGGTTCACTCTTCTCTCTCTAGACAATAGATTGATGAACGTTAATTTGTCATATATCTTTTGGCAGTTTGTTTTGAAACTTTTATGAAGCCAGAAGATGAACAACATTTCTCTTATATTTACAAAGTGATTTTTTTCCCTCCCAAAAAGAAAGGAAAAAAAAAGAAAAAGAAAGAAAGAAAAAAAAAAAAGATTGCATTTAACTCCATGAGAAACAGGCACATATTTTTCTTAACGACATCTCCCAGATGTGCTGAATATCATCACCAACTTAGGAAGTGCTCAGAAAGT
Source organism: Tragopan temminckii (assembly GCA_028571105.1). Lineage (NCBI taxonomy): Eukaryota > Metazoa > Chordata > Aves > Galliformes > Phasianidae > Tragopan > Tragopan temminckii. The sequence continues at coordinate 96,958,381 of JAOWBP010000001.1, read as the reverse complement.
CTCTGCAACCTGTGGTTTTATTTATTTTCAATGACACAGTTTTAATGATTCATTCAAACTCTCAGCATGGATAAAAGTTTACAGTCTTAGATGATCTGACTAAAATATTTTCTAAAAGTTAGGTATCCTTCACTTCAAAAGAAGAATTATTTTACTCTCTCTCTCTCAAAAAGAAAAAAGAAAAAAAAAAAGAAAAAAGAAAAAAAAGGATTTTTTAGCATATAGTGAAATGAAATTCTAAAATATATTAGCTGTTTACCGTGATCAAATATCATGGCTGAGTAGGTTTAACAAGTTGTGTAAGTACTGTATGAGAGGTATTACTGTTTCAAAGTAAAAATATTCATTAAGTGATTATGGAAAACAAATAATCAAAATAAAATGCTGCTGCCATATTAGAGATCTAAAAGAAAAGCGCTATGCTGACCAAGGCTTAACAAAAATCCTCATCCACTAAGAATCTCACCATGCAGTGGATGGAATAATAATGAAAATAAACCTTTTACATTTGTTGCAAGTAAAGCTAATTTAATACACACTATATTCATGGGGGGTGCAATTAGAAGAATACAAGAGCGCGCAGATTTTTTGTTTACCTGCTGAATTAAAAGAACTGCCAAGTGAAAATCTGATATATCTCACTACTCCAGCAATTCCTCTGTCCAGTCCAATCTGTGAAACACATTATTTGGTGGGGGTCGAACTCTTCTCACAGGTAACTACCAATAGGACAAGAGATAATGGCATTAGCTTGCTTCCGGGGAAGTTCAGTTTGGATATTAGGAAAATTTCTTCTCAGGAAGAGCAGTGAGGCAGTGGTACAGGCTGCCCAGGGAAGTTGTGGAGTCATCATCCCTGGAGGTGTTCAAGAAACGTAAAGATTGGCACTGAAGGACATGGTTTATTGGGCATGGTGGGAATGGGCTGGCAGTTGAACTAGGTGATCTTAGTGGCCTTTCTCAACCTAATGATTCTATGATTCCTTGATTCTAATAGCTGATATTTAAAGCACAGGATTACTTGGAAAGCTGAAGACTTCCATACCTGATCCAATCTTATGCTAAAAGCACATCCAGTGAGAACAAAGCACTCAGGGTCTTGCTCAGTTGATCATCTTTAAGACTGGAAATTTCACAGAAGACCCTTGCTCTAGAATGTGATCTTCCTACCTCCCCCAGTAAAAATAAAATGAATATACTCTTATATCAAACTTGAACTTCTTGTGTTCCCACCTGTCTCTGTTGCCATCCTGTCTCCGTCCATCTCTGGCAAGTCTGTCTCAGTCATCTCAACAGCCTCCATTCAAGAAGTTGTACACAGAAGCAAAACCTCCACAGGCCTCTTCTTCTCAGATTGAACAAGCGCAGCTCACCAAATTAGGCAAACTCTTACTGAAGTGGACATTGATAACAGCAGTCACTGCTGGTCTACTCAGTGATGTTATGCTCCTAACCCTGATGATACTGTCACTTCCTTTCCCAGCACACTTTGTTTTCCACATAAAATTTAAAAAAAAAACAAAACTCTGAAATTTAAACTTGAATGTGTTTTTCAATCAGCTTCTATACACTTGACATACTAACAGAAAAAATTCAAAAGTCCCTTTCCACCCCAGGGAGTTTTCTGAAATAAACACCCTTGCACATACAGAGCTTCATAATTTAACCGCACTGCTAAATGAAATACTGCTGCTCGTTTCCCCAGTGGAGCTCCACTTTCCCTGCGCATTCTTGTTGAAAGCCTGAAAGCCAAACAACGCCATTCATGTTCTGATGCCTGTTACTCAGCAATTGCGTCTGTTTGCCAGGGGCACACACGAGTGAGGACAGACATGAGTTGCTGCTTAAACGTCTCAAGAGGACACAGCCTCATAAGAAGCAAAGTGAAATAAAATAGTTCGTAAGAGAACATTTTAGAGGCTGATGAAGAAGGAAGTAATGGCAAGGTGTTTACATTTCCTCATTTTACACTACTTTACTTGCCAAAAGGACATGCTTGGCATGCAGAATTTGTACTAAATAAAAAACAATTAAAAAAACAAAACAAAACAAATTACTTTAGAATTTATATATTTATATATTGGGTTGAAAAAAATAGGAAAAAAAAAAAAAAATAGCGGCTGAGGGAGGGCAAGTCTCTTCCATAGGCAAAGTTATAGTGAACAGGAAATGGCAAATCACCATCATACTTCAAATACAACTACATACGTGCCACAGCAGCCCTCTGCCAAAGCAATTCTTCTGTCACAGAGCCAAACACATACAGCTTCTGCAGCATAGCACCAATCTATGCGCAGACGAAGCGTCAGCTCTGCATCCCAACCTGCCCTGACTACCAACTACAGCAGCAGACTCTGAAATCCTCCAGCAGCACAATCCCAAATTCAGGGATGGAAAAGTCACCACTGCCCTGGATTAACTTTCTATCAAACAGCTATGATTTAATCCCTATTACTAAAAGTATCTAATCAGAAGGATTAAGGGCCTACTCATATCGAGATAAGGGCAGAAGGGAAAACGTGCGATGGGCACTAAGCAGTGAAGCCAAGCTTCTGAAAGTACAAAAGAAACAACAAAGAACAGGGGAAAAAGAGAGGGGAAAAAAAAAAAAGAAGAAGAAGAAAAAAAAAAAAAAAGAAGAAAAAGGTTTCTTGAACGAATTGTGAAACTTGAATGATTTGAACTGGATGCACCAACTTTTCCCAGCCTTTCACATTAGCACTTCAGGTTAATGTGTTTCACAAACAGTCACCTAGACAACAGGCTTTGGAAGGGATACAGTGTTCAGCCTGCCTCTTGCAGCAGGTCTTACTCTGCTTTTATAGAAACAGCAAAACTTTAGCTCTGCCTAACTGAGGCAGCTGCAGGCTGTCTGCTATGGTAGAGGAAAACAGTCAGGATATGTGCAAGTCATCCGCTGGGCTTCTGAGAACCAAGGGGATCTCTGGATAGCCTGGGGAAGCCTTGACTTCAATTCATTTAGAGTAGAAAGTAAACTTTCATTTATCCCACAGCAGGCCCTCTCAAAACGGGGGCAATAAGAACTGTAGCCTATTGTACACATTTCAATTGCTCTATATAAGCAGATTTTACATTTCATTTTTATTTGAAGAGTATAGCAATTTTTCAAACAGAGAGCAAGCACGCAGGCTAAATCCCATTTTTTCAGGGACTTCAAACTTACATTAACATTTCAATGTGATGGTATTCTCTGTATGTTGCGCAAATATATACAGTATACTAGAAGCATTTCTGGCAACATGTGGTCAGGAAACAGAATTTTTTTCATGAAGAAGTTTGACTTGTGGAATTTGTTTTGAATGGGAATAATCCCAATGTGCTCTCTTTCTTATACTGCACAGAAAAATAAGGTTTCCACATCTTTCTCCAAAAAAGAATTAAAATTACTGCTACTACCTTTCTTTTTTTTTTTTAAAGCCATTTGATGTTTAAGGAATTCTTTCATCTGTGTCTGAAATATCTAATTATCTGCAAATTGTCTCTGAAGTTACATCACTCCAAGCAGAGATCTCAATTTTAAGATGATTGAGACCAGCAATAGTCAGTTGAATTGGGCTCAGAACATCCATTACTTACTAATAAAATTTTACAGAATTTATAAAAACAGAGAATGAACATCACAGAAGATGTTACATCAGACACCTAACATTTTCACCAGCATACCTTCAGGCAACTGCTCATGAAGAGAAATTTGGCTATCTCTATCTTACTAAAAAAGGAAAATTTTTTTTCAGAATGATGAAAGCGCTGTTAGGAGTGAATCTTCTTAGATAAATGGTGGTGGAAATGCCCTTAAGTTTGTTGGCTCTGTGATTTTCCAGTGAAATATAGCTAAGATAGAAGATACCTTAACCAGTTCTCAAGCTCATTTTTATCAAGCCTACTTTGAGCAACATTCTGTACATTGAATTTAGAATTCTAAAAATTTACTGTTTTCTATTTCTTTTGATTTCCTAACCACTTTTTGCACACACTTTTCCTTTTTCAACACTTTCTGTTGCACCCTTCTCTGCTTTTCTACCCATTGATTTATTTTTTTTCCTTTTACTAATTAATTAAAAAAAAAAAACAGTGCTACTTCAGCAGGATGCTTCTAATGAAGTGCTGTATAGGGTGGGAAGATTATTAGGAGCATTTTTCAAACTCACATAAAATTTAAGAGTTTATTTTCTTGTGGAAAGATTTAAACTAGAGATCAAGAACAAATTGCTCCTATTCTACTGTACTGTAAAAAAAAAAAAAAAAAAAAGGGTAATAGCAAGTACTAGTAAAGACAAACTTACTGAAATGACTTCGCTCAGGATTATGGTAAGAACACTTTGAAGGTGCCACTTAAAGACTTTAAGTTTCATCATTAGACAAAGAAAAGTTTAAACAAATAGATGAAAGGAATATGAGTGGACAGAAAAAGAAACAAAGGCACTTGTAAGAAATAGAAGTGGGATATGAAGACAAGCAACAGAAAAAACTAAAGAAACTTAACAGTTTTAAATTGCTGATCTTTACAAGATGTCAGGCTGCTATCAATTCTCTCTTTAGTGATTTTGACACACTCTCTGATATATACACTGAATTGAACCATTTCACCATTTAAAATTCTTTTTTTGTGTGTGAATTGTTTTTTTTTAAAGGAAAAAAAGGGGGGGGGAGGGA
>JAOWBP010000001.1:96938063-96948177 GCA_028571105.1 Tragopan temminckii | reverse complement strand
CTGTTCCCTTTTCCGGAGGCGCGGATTTTGCGAAATCCCTCCGCCCCGCTAGTCACGGAACCGGGCCGGACCAGCCCATAATCGTTGACAATAATGAATACCTGTTGCCTTAATTTGCACAAAACACATGGTATTGTAGCCACTGCATAAGAAACAACAAAACACAGTGTCAACAAAGAGAAGAAATGCAGCTCAGATATCACTCATAACGAAGACTGAGGAAAAAACACAAGAGCAGTTTACTGTCATAGAGATTCACTTGTTTTACATGAACATAATTTCTAAACTGTCAGGATAAAAAGTGGCATGGAACTACAGCCTCTTAAAATGTAAGACCAGTAGTGATATTAGCAGCATTCATCAGTGGTGAAAGGATGATGGTAGGGATTTTACTTTGAACTTTGCTGGAATTTCTTTGAAATTCCAAGTCATGTGCAGCCTGTACAGCTTTGAATCCAGAAGTGTGGCACTAATGTAACACTCAAATCTATTTTACTCAGCACCAGTCGGCAACCTTTCCATCATAAAAACTGAATCACGGTGCCAATATATATACTTATCTGATTAAGAAATGCTACTTGATTAATGGAGACTGTTTCACCTGTCACATTCAAATGGAAGAGAAGAAAAATAGCCTGCTTGGCAACGCAGCAAGTATGCTTTCAGATCACAAATTCTTCTACTGCCTGGTTTTCTCATTGGCATTCACCAGCTCCTCTTGCCAGAAATACCTTTCTAGACATGTTTCAGCCTCAATGAACTTTTGCCAGTTTCAAGATAGCGTTTCAATTAAGCCTTGCTTAGACTGCTAGCAAACTGCATGTGGACACAAACTGCATCCTTCCAGGAACAACAGCTCCACTGGGACATTCCCCTCCAATAGCTGCAACTTCCACATCACCACAGTGGAGGAAGACCAGTGACACAAGAGCAGCTAAAGGTGGGTGGCTTACTTCTAGAAGTCAAAGTTTTGGAAATTCTGGTTGCTGGCATTTAGGACTACTAAAGGTTTTTGAAAGTGAGAGGGGAAATTGGTAAGCACCTTATTTCGTGGCAATTCAGAGTATTTCTCATTCTGGTCTGATTTGGACTAATATAAAATTGAATATTAATTATTTTTTTATTTGTGAAGCAGAAATTCTGCTTTTTGGTCAATTTCTAAGGCTAAATCATAAGAAACGCATGCCATATCCTTCCAATATGTGAATGTGAGGGTAGTTGGCTAGTTAGTTTTCTTCTGTGTCTCAACCCAGCCCCTAACTGAGGTATACTGAGTTTTATATATATATATATGTATATATATATATATACAGAAACATAACCAGGGTTTTTTTTTCATAATCTGTTCACTCTTCACAATTCAGAAAATTGCACTTAAGCTAAAAGTCATTTCTCTGTAAGGCTCAACCAAAATTCATGTCATTATGCTTGACCAGATTCTGTTCCCAACTGATCAACTGGTGCAAAATGATGAAAACACCTTCCATTAGCTTGTTAGATTTCTATCTTGATGAAGAAAAAGTGAAAAAGGTACTTTAACAGAAAGGATTTCATGTTTTGAAACCACCTTTAGAGTTCTTTCACATACCTACTTTGGTTCTAAACAAGATGCTCACAGAAAATGAACACTGATTTCTAGATTGCCTGCTATTGTTTGCTTTTCTTCTGACCACTGTGACTGGCTTAATTACAATTTCAAGTGAAATTTAAAAAACCCTAAAACTTAGCTTAGCTTTATCTATGAATGTGTGCTCTAAAAAAAAACAGGTGTATAATGCAATTTTTGATATAAATACCTTAGCTTTAAACATTAGATTTATTTCTGTAAAATAAACACCTGGTATAAAAAAAAAAACAAACACAAAACAACAAAAAAACATACTAAAAACCTACACAGCCAAAAAAATTTTTAAAGCCCCTCAAAAAGTATAGTAACCAAATAGACCTTAGCTGGTTGATTACATATACAACTCATCAGCAGCCCAACATCACATGGAAGAGAAGCAACTGGCAAGGCACGTAGCCCTTTCCAAACATCATCAGAGCACAGAGGCACCTCAATGCCCTGACACTTGGCACAGCTTATAATAACTAGACAGAACACAGTGTCAAAATCCTATACCAGTTGTATAGTAAAAGTCTCCTATTAGTCTGGCGCTATGTTTTATTTTTAATTAAACATATCTTCAACTTCATATCAGCTTCAGTAGTGACCAGTGCTACACAGAGTGAGAGGCAGACAATGAAACCATGAGTACAGCAAGTGAATAATAAAAGAATCTTACCTTCACTGTCTCATGCGACACAGTAGGAAGGAAAAAATGTAATATTACAAAGCACATTAATGATATTTTCAATTCTCCTTCATCTCTTTTCATATACTTTTATTACATTCCTAGTGTGAGCACATGCATAAATACGTGCATTCATGCATGAATATTTAAGCTCAGAAAAATGTTTTCAAAACAGCCAGTCAATTTTTTCTTACAAGGAAAAAGGCATCTTTGCCATATACAGGATTTGATTCAGTTCTGCTCTGCTGGAATACCTAAGCAGTTTCTGTTCTGAGGAAGGGTTTTTCACTCATTTGTTCACATTTTACTCAGAACTCATAAGACATCCTCTTCACTTTGGAAATATAACTACACTATCAAATAAAACAAATGCTATCCTTCCATCTTCCTCAGTTTACATTAAGTAACTGCAGTTTGCTTTAAATCATTCCATGAGTTGTGGGAAAGATATATGAGGAAGCTCATATAGATTAGAAATGTATTATTTACAACCCCAAACCACAGACTTCGCTTTAGATTGCACAACTAACTCAAGCTAACTCTTGTTCAGTAGGACAAAGTCAACCCGTATTTTCTGTAAAGCAGTATGCCATGTCTGTGTGGAAAATAAACTCAGAAAGTCATTGACTCTGAAGGTCACAGCCTTTAGCAAAAGGAACATCTAATAATGATGAACCCACACCAGCAAACAGCTGCGGTCTAGCAGATCTCAGAATAGAAAACACAATTCAAAAGAAGGAACCTATTTTGATGGTTAAGAAACAAGAACTCTTTAGTGGACAAAAGAGGAGGTTTTGGTTGCTGTTTGGGATAAGTATAAAAACATTTCCCAATTGGAATTTCCCTTAAAAGGTATTTCAGAAAAGTGAAAAAAGTCAGCTGAAGAGAATGACAATTCTAAATGTTCAGGTTATTCTGTCTGTGCTACTTTAATACCTGTACAGTCCCTAAAGGAACATTAAAGTTATTATGTGTAACTATGCAACTCTTAATTCTTGTAACTTCAGATAAAAATTCTCACTGTGGATCAAACGGAATTTAAATCTTATTAAAGTTGGTTTATTGTAAAAAGTAAATAACTTTCCTCTGCAAACTTTCATAAGCAGGACCACAGCAGAGGTGGAGCACAATCGTGGACTAAATTCTGTAAGACTGAAAAAAAAAAAAAATTAATTAATAAAGTTAATTCCAGATGAAGGAGTTGCAAATAAAGAAGGTGATTAAAAAAAGTAATTTCCTTCTTTTTAATTAGTACTATTTTTCAAGCAACCTGAGCCAGTCCACTCGCCAACAAAAGGAATGGTCTTTGCCTTTCCTTCTACACCAACAGTCCCTCCATTCCAGAACAGCAGTACTAGCAAACTGGAAGCCCTATTTAAACTTCATGCATTCTTTGCTATGTTTCCAGCTGAAGTAGTTTCCAACAGCATGGGTGCAACAGCAGCACTGCCACTCCAAAAGGAAGGAACAATCACATATAACCAAGGTGAGGGTAAAATTGGAGAGAACGTATTTGGAAAATATTTCTTGGGAAAATAGATAAAATGCTCATCTCCATAATGCTGGAAGAAAATTCCTTTACATAGGCTACACATAAACAGAAATAGCGTGCGTTTTTATAAAGAATATCTTCAAAACATGCCCATGATAAATGATTCTTTTTTTGAAGGGATAAATAAATTACACCTGTTAAATGACAAATATTTCCTTTAATCTGTCTCTTCAAACTCAAACCGATCAGTAATTATCAGAGTGTGATTTCTTTGTCTTTTTCTCCAAAAAATTACAGAAAGTGTAGCCTTGCAGGTGCACCATATTAAATAATTTAAAATCGGATTATTAGCATACTTACACTAAAATCTTACTGTGCTCCTTCTCTGCTGCATTAACAGTGTTTTTGTTCAGATACATGCTGTCTGTGAAGAAAAGCTCAGAGTTGCTGTTTTAAGGTTTCCACATCAATTCCTTTTACCTAGGTGTTTTTCTTTTGAGGCCCTAAAGCCAGCCTATGACACCCCCTCAACATTATAAAACTCAGGAAATGCATGATTTTAAGAAAACATATTGAAATGGAAATATAATAATGAAAATATACAGTGTTGCTTCCTTTCTGAAACGGTACTGTTGCTATGGCAATTTTCAAATCTCCAGTATTTTCATGAGAAAGCTCTCTTTATTGAAAGAGTCTGAATTTTTATCCACCTTCATATTTGTATGCTCAATTATATTTCAGAAAGAGTGTATGAAAGGTTTAGACTGCTTCTATAACTTTTACTTCCTTCTTTAAGTAGATGCTTTTTAATATTTAGTTACATATTCTCAGCATGTAAGCATTAAATCAAGTTCCATTTTCCTCTTCTTCTGGAAATCAAACAATATTGTCTTTACTTTTGGAAGGTTCTATCAAGTCTCCTACATGAAAATAAATACAAATGAAGCAAATAGATTTGCATTACCAAACAGAAAAATCAAAATGGAATCATTAATACATTGAAATTCTTTTGGCAGAAGAATAAGCTACAGCTGTCACTTACGTTAACTTACAAAAACAAATTATGTACATGTTAAAACTTTGCTGTTGCTTTTGTTTATTAAACAGTAATAACATCAAAAGTTTCCCCTCATAAAGATATTTAAAAGGATGGCTAATCATTAATCTATTGAAAATTCACCACAGTATCATTAATCCCCAAAACTTCAGTTCCCTGTAACGTATGTATAACAAGCAATTCAATAGAAATATCACCGTAATAGAGCATTAATTAATATCTACTCCTTGTAAAGACTTATTACTTCCAGTAGCCTATGCAATAGTTATACTTCACAGGAAGTGCCAAATCTTTTTTAATTTCAATAGCATTCCTTACAATAATGCTACGAAATCACATTTTCTTCTATTATGGGTGATTCCAGTGCAAAGCAGCAGTGGTTAATACTCAGTCGGTAAAAGACGTTCTTTTACCAAATAATGCTAGTGCTGAAGTGTGAAGATTCTGAATGGGTTTAGTGGACACCACGAAAAAAAAAAACCAAAACGCAACTGAGCAGGATCAAGGTCTTTAGCCATTTTCTTTGCCTTAAGTTCAAGGAGAAAAATACTACTTCTCAGAGCTAAACAGCACGTTTGTTATTGGTTGGTTTTGTTTGATTGTTTTTTTTTTTAGGTCTGGCAGATTTAAGAGCCACACTTTTCAAGGGTTTGTAAAGCAGAAATTTGAGAATGCAGTGTGATAGGTATAGCTCACATGACTGGCAACACACACCCTAAGGACTGCTAAAATAAACTTTAAAAAGAGTTTTGTTCTGTTATCTCTGGTTTTCAATACAGAAATGTGCACCCAGGGAAACTGCTCACAAGTATCAGCTTAAAGCAGTATACTGGAAATCAAGAAAAAGAGAACAAAAGTAGGCAGGGTTTATTTATACTTTTAAATGTACTGTCTTGAACTGTGTATTTCCTATATTACAATGCACTTAAAAACTGGCATTTGCATTGTAGACAGAAGATCAGTTTGAATGATGCTTTTGTAATTCATAAATGATTGTGTTTCTATTACAGACAACTCACACCGCAATCCTAGACAAGACTTACTGATACAAACACACATAAGTGTTCATGTTAATTTTTCCTATATGCAGTATTTTGGTATGCCAAGCAGATGTTCACTGAAACGTGACTAAAATGGTAGCTGTTGTATTATTGCTTTGTTAAAGACTGGTTAATAACTGTAGATAAAAACTAATGCATATTTTTTAATGTATTTTTCAAGCCTATTCTAAGTTCAGAAAAGCACAACTGAGGTTTTTCTCAAGCCCATTTTTCAAACATAAATACCGTTGAATATTCTGCATTAAAACATTACTTTTATTACTACACAAAGATTCAATGCTACCCACAAGTGGGGAGGTTATTTAGTTATTTATTTTGCATCACCAATCATTTCTTTCCTTTTCCCTTTTTTATCTGAGAGTTAACTTTTATTTTTTTCCATCTTCATTAATCTGTTTCACCCCTTCATAGTTTTCTGTAGCTTTTGGAAGAGCATGTAAATAGGTAAATAAGGTATTAAACTCTACTTTTGCTGCAACTTCTTCCTTTCATTTAAAGCATGCTCCAGAACTTTGAAGATTCTTCCTCTCAGAGTAAGACTTCTCAGTGTCCGTATACTGAATTACCAAAACTTTGGAAGTACAGCATCACACTCAGTGAGGGAGATAGTTATGACTCAGAATTATGCAATCTTTTATTTTGATAGCATCACAAAATCATAAAACATGATATTAATACACTGTATATGTGTCATGATAAAATCATATTTCACTTTAACATGTATATTGAAAAGTAATTATTTCCTAAAAACAAATCACTGTAATGAAATAATTAAGCTAGAATGATTCAACATGTTCCTATTAAAATGACAGTAAAATTAATTCATTGCTCTAAAAAAAATTTAGTTTTGACAAGATTTATTCCTACCAAAGTTAACCAGCTCTAAAAGCTGCCTGAACTTGTACATTTTGAGACAGAAGGCAACTTCATAAAAGTGAGGAGCAGTCAAAATCAAACTCTTTACACTCATCCAGCCTTAGTATAAAAACAAATGAGCTTTGAATGCTTTCAGAGTCAATTTCCTAAGGTAATGATAATTGTCTATTGTCTAATTTTGACATATGCTGTTAACCTTTTGATTTTTTATCTCATTATCTTAAACCACATAACACTAGCATGTTTGCTGTATTTTTCTAAAAAATAATAATTCTCTTTTATCTAGGATCACTTAGCTAAAAAACCTCAGAAATAGTGCAGAACAGCTCACACAGACTACATGCAGCCATCTCATGCAAATGTGATCTTCATTAGGAAAGATGTCCTTACTGCTGGAAAAAGCAGCTATGATATTGCTACTATGCTGGCTCTTCATCTTCTCATCATAACAATTTTTCTGCCACATTAATGGCAAATATATTATAATTATCTCTTTTCACCTTCAGCTGGAGGAGCACAAAACAGCCCTTAATCTAATTGCATCCTTAAGTTCATGGGAAAACAGTCAATCATAGTGAAGACTTGTTTTACCGCAAAACCAGTAACGATTCAGACAATTAAGGCTATCACTACTTCTGTATTCACACATCTAGGACTGTAACATCAATATGATTTGAATACTGAAACACCTTCTCGACAGCAGGAGGAGTCTGTAACTTCTTATTTCCTTGGCTTTGTCAATTTAGCCAGCTCATTACCATTAACATAGCTGCTGACATCTGGTACAACCCAGACGCCGGTTCCACAGAAAGCTTCACTTCACCTCAGTGATGTCAGAAGATTGGTTACAGGTTACAGAACATCAATTTGTTCTGTCTCCCCTCCTCACCTGGCAGACCAAGCTCACTCTTTAAAATGGTAACACGATTAATCAGTACAAGGGCTTGGAAATTTAACGTAAAGTGAATATGAAAAATCCAATATCAGAGCTGCCAAATACATTTTACAACAGCAACAGCTGAGCTTAAGCCTGGAGGGCCCCAGTCCCCCAAAAAACACTTAAGGACATAAAGAAGGAACAAAATATTGTTTCTTTTCAAAATATTAAGTGCTCAGCATTTCATTACAACATACTTTTCAAAAGTACAGGTTAGCATCAGACTAGCTAACCTAGTTAACAGGTTAGCATCAGAACACTGGGCTTACAAACCAACCCCACTAACTAACAATCATACTATGATTGTATCCACAGCACCGAAACAAAATCTTGTTCACATGCATTCTGGACTTCAAGGCTGGAGCTTGAAACAGTCTAATCTTAAAGTTGTATCTTTTTTTTCTTTTTTTTTTTTTTTAATTGAAAAGGACATTTTTATGATCTTGTAGACTCCCATATGCTAGGGTATTTTAATTTCTTTCTGGAAAGCTGTTGTATCTATTAGGGGCACTAATACGAAAACGCCACATTCTCCTCCCCCCCCCCCCCAGACACTAACACAATACATTAAGAATAGAAAAACAGCTACAAAGGAAATAAAGAGTAATATCTGCTGTTCATATGTCCTATTCCTACCACGAATGCATAGCAAGCATACATATCCTTACATATTCATTAGTTTGCTTTTTACAAGACTAATGTACAATAACACATACACATTCTTCAATGAGATTTTGATTTTTTTTTTTTTCCCCAAACTTTTTGAGTAGTGTAACTACTAGGGCAAAATATAAGAAACAGACAAAAAAAAAAAAAAATCAGAGAAAAAATGACATTTACAGCTGTTAAAATTCAAAATTGTTGTCAATGAAATTGTTGTAGAGGAAAACAGAATAACATGGTATTCCTCTGTGCCCAAAAAAGGTTATGGAAAAGGGAGTTGCTTAATGTTAGCCCCTGATCATTAATAGTCCATATGATGACTTGTCTCAAACTAATTTTAGCACATATTTTTGCTCTGTAAAATATGCTCAAGCAATTTATTAATGGTAGTTATTATAAAAAACATAAGCATCATCACTTAGTTTAATACAGAGACCGTGTATCATTTACTGTGTGGGTTTTATTGCTTGGTTGATTGTTTGTTTTTTTTTCTCCAAATGGATATATACAGCTTCTAAAACAAGATTTCCTAAGTCTAATACAATTTGATGTTGAAAATAGCCAGGCATAAATACATAATTTGTTCAGGTGTCCAGATGTAAGTCAAACTGAATGTGCCCAAGACAGGAGGTATTGGAGTAGATAATCTTTAAAGTTCCCTTTCAACCCATCTCATTCTATGATTCTATAAAGACTGTCCTTGAAGTGTATCCTAGAATGCCTTCTGAAGATTTACAGCTGAATGTAAGTATTTGATTCTAAAACTAATCCACTGAGCATATGTGTACCTAGCAGTAATACCTACAATAAACTTTATGTGTGAGTACCTTTGAACACGGGTAAAAGGGTAAAGATATTTTAAAGAACTTTCTGATTTCACTGGTTCACACACTGGAAAATCTTCTTAACATAACACAATGCTATGTGTGCATATTTTCTAAATGATCTTCATGAATGTTTTGTAAGTGGTACCTGTTTAATGTATCTAATGACAGAAAAACATTTCTGCCTGTCTTGTTCAAGAAAATTAAGAAACCAGAAAACTATTGAATCACCTAGAAATGCCCTTATATTACCTAGAAAATAATAACTTTTTTGCTTTTACTTCTGACTTGCAAATGATTGTTCTCAAGATGTAGTGCCTATTTCAAAATAATGATCAGAAGACTGTTATAACAACTTCAAGAAGAAGCACATGGATAAAAATACTACTAAAGCCATTCTGTATTGTATTTTATTGCATTTCTATGGCTTACATATTTTATTTGTGCTTCTATTTTTATTTTTATTTTTTATGATGAACCCCTCAGATAAAGTGCTAAAGGACTCATTGAAATTAGAGCTAATCATTAGGTAGTTTTCAATTTCCAAGATATCTGACTGTTGGGGGTTTAAAATATTTTCTGTTCTACCATTTTATTCATGATATTTAATAAAGGCAACACAACAGAGACTTCAGGACCAGGTCCTTCCTGCAATGCGTACTCTTCATGGTATAACATCTCTTTAAGCCAAATTAAGGTCTAATCAAGGAGAATAAGGTTGCAACAATCCAGGCTTAAACCTAAATCAGATGACTGCAAAGGGGTGGAACCAAGATAACAGCTGAAGCAGAAGGACGGTTGCTATCATCCCAAACAGTGAAGAACTATATCAAAATATATTTCTTCTACGTAACACCCAAAATACAAGGACAACATCAAAATACAACTAAAATCTAAGATGCTCTCAGTA
>JAOWBP010000001.1:96924189-96937963 GCA_028571105.1 Tragopan temminckii | reverse complement strand
AATATATTTCTTCTACGTAACACCCAAAATACAAGGACAACATCAAAATACAACTAAAATCTAAGATGCTCTCAGTAATTAATGTAAAATGACATGAGAACATTTAAGGACCTGGGGGTCCTAGTGGATGAAAAACTGAACACAAGCCAGCAGTGTGCGCTTGCAGCTTGGAAGACCAATGGTATCCTGGGCTCCATCAGAAGAGGGATGTCCAGCAGGGGAAGGGAGGTGATCGTCTCTACCCTTGTGAGGCCCCATCTGGAGTACCGTGTCTGGGTTGGGGTTTCCAAAGCAGGAAAGATGTGTAGCTGTTGGAGGGATTCCCAAAGCAGGAAAGATGTGGAGCTGTTGGAGAGGGTCCATGAATATGGTCAGAGGGCTGGAGCACCTCCCCTGTGAAGACAGGCTAAGGAAGATGGGCTTGTTCAGCCTGTAGAAGAGAAGGCTGCGAGGAGACCTCATTGCAGCCTTTCAGTATTTAGAAGAAGATTATATAAATGAGAGGAATCAACTCTTTACTTGGTTAGATAGCGATAAGACTAGAGGAATGGTTTTAAGCTCAAGGGGGGAAGGTTTAGATTGGATGTCAGGGAGAAGTTCTTCACAGAGAGAGAGGTGAGGTGGTGGAACAGGCTGCCCAGAGAGGTTGTGGGTGCTCCGTTCCTGGAAGTGTTCAAGATCAGGTTGGATGGAGCCCTGGGCAACCTGATCTAGTAACAGATCTGGTACTGGAGGTTGGTGGCCCTACCTGGGGCAGGGGGTTTGGAACTTCATGATCCCTGGGGTCCCTTCCCATCCAAGCCATTCTATGATTCTATGAAAATGACATATTTTAATAAGACTGACTGTGACATCATCATACCTCTAGTTAACTTAGAGAGTTACTTTCCATCTTCTCCTAAAACTTATACATTCGAGGTAAAATACTTCACTATGTTGATAGCCATCACACAGAATATATGCAGTATATTCAGATTTCGAATTATGAGCACCTCTGATGATACCCTGTACCTCTGAAATTGAGCAGATTCGTTTTACGCTCGAATACCATAAAGCTAAACTTATGAATGACTTGAATTCTAGCCAATTGTTTTGTACAGACTTCTCAGACAAAAATAAATAAAAACTTTCAAACGATCCAGCCTGTGCTTTCTTTTTTTTTCTTTTTTTTTTTTTTTTTCTGTTTTTTGAAGTTTTGAGCTCATCTTTTTTATGTAATGTAACTGCAATAATATTGCCTCCAAGTCAGCTCTGTAATATTTCACTTTTGGTACAGCAATAATTGAGCAAACAGAAGCTCCTACCAGAGGCATTCTTTTCTACTATTTACTGTAATTTTTTTCATAATTTAATGAGAAGCACTTCAAAAACAACATTTTTATCCTTTCATGTTAAATTAATTTACAATGCTATATGCCAGAATGAAAACACAAAAATCATCAGCAGAAGCAGCATGTTAATAAAGACAGATCTCTTCAAAGGTTTTTTGGTTTTTTTTTTCTTCTTTTTAAAATTAAAATCACACAATTCTTTTTCTAATTCTGTAGGTTCAGCTTGGCTCTATTTGTTCCCAATTACTCAGACAGTGAAAATTACGTAACAACAAAAAAGCAGAAGCATGGAGGTTAGAGAATCCATTCAAAGATCATCAAATGTCCAACCACTGTGCTGATATACTGGGTCCTGTCACTAAGCCACATCCCTTTGTGCTACATTCATGTGTCTTCAATAACTGTAGAGAGTGGTAGTGGTGACTCTACCACCTCCCTGAGCAGACTGTTCCAATGCTTGACCATCCTCTCCATGAATAAACTCTTCAAATGTCTAAGCTAAATGTTCCCTACCGCAGTTTGAGACCCTTTCATCATGTATCTGTCACCTGAGAAAATAAACCAACACTCACTCACTCCTGTCAGATAGTTGTAGAGAGCTATAAGGTCTTCACTCAGCCTTCTCCAAACTAAATAATCCCAGTTCTGTTATGACTCATCCCTTAAAACACTTGTTTTCTAGTCTCTTCACTAGCTTTACTGCTCTCCTTCACACATTCAAGGTCAGGCTGGACGGGATTCTGAGCAACCTGATCTAGATGCACACGTTCCTGCTCATGTGGGGGAGTTGAACTAGAGGACTTTTAAAAATCTCTTCAAATTCAAACAGTTTTATTATTCTGTAATACTAACTTGGTGTCATCTGCAGTCTTGCTGAGGCTGCACTCATTCCCCTCATTTAGATTATTAATTAAAATGCTAAACAAAACTGGGTCTGGTACTGAACCCTGGGGAATGCCACTGGTGACCAGTCACTAACTGAACTGAAGGCCATTCAGTGTGACTTTAAGCCCAGATATTTAGCCAGCTCTTCACCCAGTGAACCATACACCAGTAGCCAGTTTCTGAAGAATACTGTGGGTGTTGGTGTCAGATGCTTTACTGAAATCCAAGTAGACAACATCCTCAGAATTTTCTTCATCTAGTGAGTGAGTCACCTTGTCATAGGAGACCAAGTTAGTCTGGCACGATCTGCCTTTCAGAAAACCTCAATGTCTACTTCTGATCACTCAGTTGTCCAATATGCACCATGTGATGACACTCAATCTGCTCCATAGCCTTCTCTGGAACAGAAGGTAGAGTCACAGGTCTGTAATTCTTTGGACCTTCCTCCCTGCCCTTTAGAGAATACAAACTGTTTTTAAACTTCAACAAAACTGATATATGCATGAGTATATTTAATTCTAAATACCTGTATTTCTTTGGTATGGAAAATGCAAACCTCCAGTCTGCTGTTGCACAGACCCTAGAGAACTGTTTGAAAAAATGACTTAAATAAGTCTTCAAAATGGATAGAATTAAAACAAATAAATAGCAAAATACATAGTTTTTGCTCTCTTTCACCCATCTCACCCCACCGAATGATAGAATAGCTCAGGTTGAAAAAAGACCTTAAAGATCGTCAAGACCAACAGCAACATAATCATGCTACCTTAACTCTAACAACCCATAGCTAAATCATGTAAAGATGCAAATGGTTTTTAAACACATTCAGGGATGGTGACTCAACCACCTCCCTGGGGAGCCTCTTCCAGTAGCTAACTACCCTTTCTGTAAAGAAGTGTTTCCTGATATCCAACCTAAACTTACCCTGGCGCAACTTGAGGCCATTTCCCCTCGTCCTGTCACCTGTCACCAGTGAGGAGAGACCTGCCCCAGTCTCACTGCAATCACCTTCCAGGTATTTGAATAGAGCAATAAGCTCTCCCCTCAGCCGCCTTTTCCCCCGACTAAACAGCCCCAGTTCCTTCAGTCTTTCCTCATAGGGCATATTCTCCAAGCCCTTCACAAGCCTTGTTGCCCTTCTTTGGATCTGCTCCAGCACCTCAATGTCCTTTCTGTACTGAAGTGCCCAAAACTGAACATAGTGCTCGAGGTAAGGCCCCTGCTGAGTACAGAGGCAGGATGGCTTCCCTAGTCCTGCTCTCCATACCATTCCTGATACAAGCCAGGATGCCACTGGCCCTCTTGGCCACCTGGGCACACTGCTGGCTCATATTCACCTGTCTGTCCATTAGTACACCAAGGTCCCTTTCCAGTCACTCCTCCCCAAGCCTGTAGGGCTGCCTAGGGTTCTCCCATCAGTTGATTCAAAGTCTCCATATTGAGCCATATCAATATCTGTTAATGATCTGCAAAATCTCATTTGTTATCAACACGACTTGCCTCTCTAAGATTTAGGCTTAGTATAAGGAATTCACAGGGGTGGAAGTGGAAATAAACTTGCAAGTTTGCTCTAATTTCTAAGAGCAACATGTGGCCTTTCTTCTTCCATAGCCTTATCACAACACTGGATTAAAACTGGATAATGATCCTGCTTTTATCTGAGGCACAGTATAGTCCATCAGCATCTGGGTGTAAAGCCTTTACATTAAGTGTCAAATTGGAAACGTGAGATAATGAAACAACAGGCTGTCAGGAAATAGCTCACGTTACAGAAATAAAATTTCTCAGCAACGTTTTTCAGGCAGTGCTAACCTTCCATAGTTATTTTTGTATAAAATAATTTGAAGACTAAAGCAAAACAGCTTTATTATTATTATTATTATTATTATTATTATTTTATTTATTTTTTTGTAAGCCAATCAACAAGCTGGGATGTGTCTGCTGTTGTATCTCTTGCTCAAAAGATATGGAATTACAATACCACAGTTAAAAGAAGAGATGATCTTTTGAGGTTAATATACTGTTGCGTCTGTAATTCTGATAATGTAAGTGGGAACAGGTTTATTTCATAGCTTTGATCTAGACACTACTGTCAGGTTTCAGTATACGAGAAGAAAGGATTTGCCACTTCATTTATAGATCAGGGAAATACACTTTGATATGAACAAACAGCAGGACAACTAAGTTTTCCCCAGCAAAAGACCTTTGAAGTTCAGTGATGAAATTTACTGACTCAGTCTTTCACTTTTTGCACTTAGTCCACTAAGAAGTGCGTCTTGCTATTCTGCATGCTTTTCTGTCGTACAATGAAGTAATTTCTGCATACCAGAAAAAGTCATTAAAATACAGCCCAACCCAGCAGCATGAGGTACAGTTTAAAATTAAATATGTTTAATATTGTATGATATTTCTGAAGATAATTTATATTTTTGTTCTGTTCAGATACTAGTTCATTCATATATTTGCTCCACTGGCAGTGTTCACCTAAAAGTAGCATGTTATTCAGGAATCAGATATTAAAATTCTGACCTTATAGAGAATATAGTTTCTTGAAGGTTAATTCAGTTATGTAGTAACGAATTATCACTGTAATATGGCAGAAGATCTTTTTGGCTGATATCAACAAAGCTTCCATAAGCTGTATGGATTTCTAGCCAGCAAAAAATATACATATAAAGAAAACTACGAGAAATTAAAAATGATCATTTTCTGAACTGATTAGCATACTAACTTCTAGGTGCTCGTGGCCTCTTTTGTTGTTTTTTTTTTTTTTGCATCATCTTTTCAACTATATAGACAGAGAATCAAAACCATTTATTTGAAACCAAGAATCTGGAAGTTTCCACTCATGTTAGCATATCATATCAAAAATAACCTAAATAAACAGCTGGTAAGTATATTTCTTTCTCTGATACCTTTGTTCATATAGCCTGCCATTCTGTTTTAGATAGCCTAATCTGGTCAGCCTAAAGCTTCGCCAGACTTACTGAGGCAAAACACTTAGAATTAAATTTCAGACCTCTACTGCCATTACTGCGGACTCTCCCTTTATTATTCTGCTTCAACAGACTTTTTCACACGAAAGAAACTATACAAAACCCTGATGCATTATTGCTACCACTTCAGATCAACTTCAAATCACAAAGAGCCCTAGGTTAGAGTATGTAAATTGCAAATCACACAAATGGGTGGGCAAACTACATCAAAATGAGAATATTTTGGTATAAATAAGCTGCGTAACATACCATAACCCTAAAAAGACTCAACTCTGTCTCAGTGACCAAAATATTTCATCAGAAATTGCAAAGAGATAGTAGATGTACAAAGAGAGAAAGAAAGAAGATTAAGGATTCCCAAAGTCTGAAAATGAGCATCACGTCCCTTTTGTATTTCCAAAAACAAAGAGATTCTGCCCTTTGAATGTATGGGTTACAAGCAAACCTGTTGCTCACGGTGCTTCCCTTTACCAGTTCTTGAGGTCTGTTTTACCTCATTGTTTCAGTACCAAGAAAAATTGTTTCCTTAGGCTCAGTTACTCATTACTTTCAGAGACACTCCAATAAAAGGCTGCAGAAACCAAAGGAAAATAAATTTCAGCATTCAAGTTGAGGTTCTCATCTCCTTACCCTGCTTCCTTAGCTGCCCTGAGAAGCAGCAGCAGTAAACAATACTTGAAAGTCACACAAAGGATTCACAGGCAGAAAGCTGACTGACTATCAGAGTAGTTTAATTGCTGTGCCTGTTCAGCCATCGTGAAAGCTGCACCAGCTAAAGCAGTGAAAACCTGTTCCTGGAACAGTGAGAAACCCACTACTCCAAGAAGTACCCTAAAGGAGCTAAAACTCTTTCTCTAAGTGAACAGATACTCAGCCTCAGAGAATTTTTTTATGGAAAAGCAAGACATGAAGAACAGTAAGCACCAACACCTCTCCCAGTTGGCAACAACTCAAAGGTAAGGGGAGCAGAACAACATCAGATGTAAAAACATGCCCCAGTGAGGCTGAAACAAAAACAAAACAAAACAAAACAAAAAAACAAACAAACAAAAAAAAACAAGAGAGTGTCATAGCCACTTCTGCACATTCATTTGGTGGGTCAGCAGAAGACACATGTCAAGTCCTGAAGGGATCTGGCAGAGAAAACATTCTGGATGTATCTTCACATGCTGTCAGTTATCTGTTACTAAACTCACAGTCGTTACTTAAAAGTAAAATTTTCTCAGCAGTTAAGTTTGAATCTGGGGACTAAAAGGAAAATGAAATTTCTTAGTCAGCTGTGCACAAAAATAGAAGATTGATTTGGCAAAATCAGTACATCAATAAGAACAATAAATGATTTAATAAAATTTCCATGGGCAAAAACAAACATGAAACTATAGACCACTTCTGGCCACTAGCAATTCAAGGACGTGCAAAACCTCCAAAGGATGATGGAGAAAATTCACATCTGAAACTGTTGTTAACAACTGGAACTAGGGGACTGGATTAGATAGCAAACAGCCACTTGAGTGTACATGATCAATTTCATTAATGATGTCTCCATTATCTGCCAGTAAGATAACAAGTTCTCTCCCTTCTGCAGGCTGAGTTTACTTTCACAGAATCACAGAACCACCAAGGCTGAAAAAGACCTACAAGATCATCAAGTGCAACCGTCCATCTACCACTAATAGTTCTCACTAGAGCATGTCCCTCAAAACAACACCTAAATGTTCCTTGAACACCTCCAGGGTCAGTGACTCCATCTCTTCCTTGGGCAGCCAACTCCAGCACCCGACCACTCTTTCAGAGTTGTAGTATTTCCTAACGTCCAACTTGAACCTCCCCGGTGCAATTGAGACCATTCCCCTAGTCCTATCACTACTTACACGAGAGAAGAGGCAAACCCTCAACTCACTACAACCTCCCTTCAGATAGTTATAGAGAGCAATAAGGTCTCCCCTGAGCCTCCTCTTCTCCACAATCCCAGCTCCCTCAGCCACTCTTTATAAGGCCGGTGCTCCAGACCCCTCACCAGCTTAGCTGCCCTTCTCTGGACACACTCCAGGGCCTCAATGTCTTTCTTACAGTGAGGGACCTAAATCTGAACACAGTACTTGAGGTGCAGCCTCACCAGTGCTGAGTATAGAGGTGCAATTTCTTCCCTGCTCCTGCTGGCAACACTATTTCTGATACAAGCCAGGATAGCATTGGCCTTCTTGGCCACCTCACTACACTGCTGGCTCAGGTTTAGACAAGTGTCGACCAATACCCTCAGGTGCATTTCCTCTACACAGTTTTCCAGCCACTCCTCCCCAAGCCTGTAATGTTGTCTGGGGCTCCTGTGGTCAAAGTGCAGGACCTAGCACTTGGCCTTGTTTTGGTCTCTTCTACCTCCTCAAAGGAATTGTCCTATTTAGAAATCTACTCAATGGTATGAGACACATGGAGCTATAAGCTCTTCAATCTTATAAAAAGGAGAAGCTTGTAGCATTTCTTAGAAGACATTTTTCTCATTACAATCCTAAAACCTTTTGTTAAGTATGCAGAACTTGGCTCTGAAAAGCATTTATGATTTTATTTCATTCTTTATTTTTAGTCTTTAAGGTGACTGCCTTCTGAAATACTCAGGAAGATATCTGCCCTACAACAAAACTTATCCTCATTTATGCATTCTGTATCATTTATGCTTTATACACTAAAATGTTAATAATGGCAGCACAAACATTTCTATTTTCACCTGTCTTGGGAAGATATGCATCTGGTCTCATTAACCAAAGATTCTGTGCATGTCAGCCATATGTTTTTTATAGTGCAGTATTTTAATCAACAGATTAAAAAAAAAAAAAAAGAAAAAAGAACATGCTAAAAAATACTGTTGATTTTTTTTTACAGAGTTCTAATTGATTATTCGCTTTTCAAATAAATGTGTTGTGAACAATGAGACCTAAATGAGAGAACAAAATGACAAATTGTACTGTGCCAGTGAATGCCAATGATTGCAGAAGATCAAATGGCAAAAATCTTCACAGTTTTGCTAACCACTCAATTTTATTCCTTTCCCTTCAATTTGTTGGGTTACACTGAAACATGGCATAGGTTCAACACAGGCCACAAGACAGCCCATCCATGCTCTCTTCATTGAGTTTGGGGGATCTTATTTTAGAAGGGCCTGCATAGGGATGTGATACTAAGAAAATTATAAGGCCAGAAGAACATGAAGGAATTTGGACCTAATTTATTGATGGTTTTTTTTTTTTCTTTCATTAACAACTGCAAACCATCCGATCTGTGATTCTCCATGCTCTCCTCTAATAATACGATGCAATCTCATACTTCATACTACAGAAGCTTTTTTACCTAATACATGTTTGAAAAATCTGTGTTTAGGGCTTGTAGGGTTTGAAGACTGATCTTTTATGTTGCTTGCAGGAAAAAAGAAGTGTTGATTTGCAACAGTGATAGCATGCACGTCTTTCTCTCCAGGAAGGTTGAGTCACCATCCCAGGATATGTTTAAAAACCGTCTGGATGTGGTGCTCAGGTACATGATTTAGCGGAGGGTTGTTAGAGTTAGGGTAGTATGGTTATGTTGTGGTTGGACTCAATGATCTTTAAGGTCTTTTCCAACCTGAGCAATTCTATGATTCTATGATTATTTCTATTACAACACTGGCAACTACTAAAGCATTGACTATATTATCAAGTACAATCTTTAAGTTTCATGCAAGTCAATTTCATATGCTGTAAGACTTAACACAAATCAGAGCATGGTAGATGAGAAGGATGGGAAATTTGATCAAAAAATATATGTTATGGTATAAAACATATATGTATCTATAGAGCCACACCCTAGGCAGCTCAATTACAATACTGTTTTTATTTAAGATGCTACTCTTACTGACTGATCTTTTGCAAAGTAGCTGTCTTCTGTAAAAAAATTCACGGAGTTCCAAGGACATCTGAAAATTCTTCCTGAAGTTTCACTATCAAAAGAAGGGATGTGAAGAGTGATGTCCCTGTGTTTTATTTTATTTATATTTAATTATTTTATTACTTTTTACAATACTGAACAATTCATGCTTAAGTCCTGGTTTTATTCCCACAGCTCAAAATATGCTTTGAGACAGCAATATTTAATGTAATTATTAACTTATTAAGAATTAACAAAAAAGAGGCACGTGGGTTCTTGGGTTCTCCTGTTTTTTGTGTTTCTTTTCCCCACTTTTTTTTTAATTTTTATCTGAAGAGAATTAAGAGTAGGTCTCATTTTTTCCTTCTTTGTTAATTCTTTATATAATTCAAATACATTTTAAGGACCATTCTGCTAGTGTGCTCAATATACTTTTTAAGAGAAAAACTGTAAGCCAAGTGATCATATGTTATTTAACACATTTGACAAACAGGATTTTTCTTCTAATTGAACAGTGATAGTACACGCAAATTAGAAAATTAAATGAGAAATTTCTTTGTTCTTGTTTACAAACACCAACAATATATGTGGGATTTCTGTCAATTAAGAGTTGATTATTTTCCCTAGGAATAACTTTTAAGATCATAGCAAAGTATTCATTTTACCTGCTGAAAGAAAAACAGCACTGATTAAGGTTTTGTTCTAATTTCAGGGAAGTTCAGAGACAGAGATGCCAGAAGCAGCATAACACACTGCTACATCCACTAAGCTTCAGCTTCAATCCATTTATTGTTTTTATAATTAAGATTACCCAAACCAAACCAGTAAAAATGAAGCCTGACTAGTAAAATAATAATAATAATAAAGTGACAACATCTATGTCTCTGTTTTCATGTTGCTTTCCTAGCCACTCTGATATAGCCAGTTAAGAACAACAGCTGTGGCACTCCCTTCCCCACTGAGAATCAGCATCTAAAACTCCCTGTGAATTTATTCAGCTTTCCACTAACATAGCACCATGAAATAACTTTACACAGCTGCTTCATTTTTCAGCTTTTCTTGATGGCATACCCTCTCTCTGTGCCTTGAAACCTCTTTTTTTTCAAATCTTTTCCTATAACAAAGATCACCATGATATAGAAACAACACTGAAATTGCCACTGTTATTTGAATCAACCAAAATCACAGTCTCAAAAGAAAGCAAGAATACTGCTATTTCATAATTTTAAGATGCTGCTTTACCACATGCTGTGCTGTTCAGCAGTTTTTTTTAATAAGACTTACTTCTCAGAGAAGGAAAAAGACAGTACAGACCAGGAAGCCCAGTGCAGATGACAAACTGTAGTAATATAAACAAACATAACTGAACTGATTTTCAGAATTGATCACTGGAATGCATTTGAAAGAATTACCCATTTGTGCATCTTATTTATTTATTTTTAACTTCAAGCTTCAAACATTATCTGTGCATAATGCATCTCACTGATTTTACCACTTTTAACTGTTTTTACAACATTGTGTATTATATATTCCTTGAACCAATAATGTTCTTATCTCTATGCCTTTACATCAGTACATTAGTCATATTGTATTTGAGAGGTGAGACATTAAACTATTTGGCCATTTATTCTACTGGAGTAACGCATCTATTGCATCTATCTATGGTTCATAAAATAAAAGTGAAAAGTAACACCATAGTTATGAACTGAACATAGATATGATCCTTGTCACACTCTTCAGAAGCATATTTGTATACACTACACACCTACACGTTTTCAGTGCTACCTTATTATTTTGTGAACTATTTCTTTCCTCTCCATCCAATCCATTCCATTCCAAATAGAGGTATTAACACAAAACACTATTTTTCTTTTCTGTTTGTTGTTGTTGTTGTTTGTTTGTTTTTGTTTGTTTTTAAACAAAATATATTGTCCTACTAGCAAACTAGGAGCTTACTGTGAGTAGCCTCAACTAGAAGGACTGTAGGCTGCAAGAACTAGAACTATCTAACAAGTCCCTACTCTCCTTTTCTGAAGGTACAATTTGCATAAACAGTGCCAAGGTAAATATCATTCAAAAAAATATTATTTTAAGCATGTCACCTTTTGTATCTGGATGATGACTCCTGAGGAAATAATTATTTTAGATGTAAGAGTAATAGATTAAGAGAAAAGCTCTTGGAGGCCAAAGGTTGTGGAGTTTGATTCCACGCATAAAAGAAGAAAACCCAAATTTAATTTACAGTAGTCTGAAAAATGCTTGTTCTAGTTTCATCTCTCACATTTAGCTTTCACCTTTCAGTCTGCCACCAGTTTCTAGTAATGAGTCATTTAAAGAAATGTAATTATTTTTATTCTCTGTGCTTCCTTCTCCCTCACTTCTTTTTATTATCTGCTTTTTCTCCTCACTCATTTATACAGATTATTCATGAACTCCTGGGAAACCATTACAAAATTATCTTACAAAACAGAAGAATTTTTCTTTTCTTACACTTTTATGTTATTACTTTTCCAATTGTATATTTATGTAAAAATTAATTAGGCTGCAGAATGATGGACTGTATGACAGTGATTATACACAATCAGACCAGAGATCTCAAAAACGCTTAAGACAGGAAGGCATCTCTGGAGGTCATCTGATCTAATCCCACTGCTCGTGGCAGGCTGCTTCAAGCCATGTCCAGCTAGATTTTGTGGATATTCAAGAATGCAGACAACACAGAGTCTATGGATGACATGTTTCGTGATTTGACCACGCTCAGTGTGAATCTAGACTGGAAGCACCAGAAAATTAATTACTATCAAATAATTACTAATTAAGTCAACTGATCTGAGTGAGAATGTTATAAATACTCTTCTCTATTAGTCATGATCTAATCTGTACATCATCTAATAAAATTAAGTGTGATGAGCAATCATAAGTAAGTTATGTCGGAAATTGAGTTGTAAAATTTTATTCTCTTAAAATATCTGTTCTGCTTCTTAACAGAGCAGAGTGAGGAATGTGTATCTACCTCAGCTTCATACTGTTGAGAAAACAGCTGCTTGGAAACAGTAAGAACAGCCAAACACCTCTGAAGTATTGATAGAAACAGAAAAGAAAAACAAACACACCAATAAAACTTTGCCTGAAGTTCATGTACCTTGTTTTAGTTACTGTGGAAAAATACTGTTATTGTTCATACTGCACATTTTTAAGTATAACTTATAGCACTACATATTTTTCTTATTATTAACACCAAAACTCCTGAATCTGATGGAAAACTATCTAGATCATAGGTTAAGTGAGCATGAAGGCGGTAAAAATTGATACACGTTCCAAGCCAAAGCTATTAAGACTGCCTCATTTATCTTAGGCTGTCATACTTTTAGTCTTTATCAGTCAACACTGTAGATTACTTCAGATATATCCGGTAATCTGTAAACAGAATAGAAGCACACTCTAGTTATTGTTAAAATAGGTTTATGTGCAGTATTCTTTGTCAAATTTCAGTGATGAAATATATAAGTAAATTCACCTGCAGGCTTAATATAAAGTGACTGCATTCATAAAATAATAAGATAAATCCACACTGATTTAAAAATTACATCTAATATTTCATAACCTGTATAAAATGTCACACAGAATTATTTCCGGAAAGATGAACGGGAGGAGTAATTAACACAGCTGAGAATTTGTATCTCTTAGAAATACAAAAATGAAAATGAAAATTCATTATTCTTATCTCTCCCATATACTTATGTATCAAATAAGGCCTTATAGGGACACATGATACATTTAAATTAGACAATATAAATCAGCACATAATCATTCAACTCTTTGAAGTAACTGGTTAGTATCCTTGAAAATTCTCCCAGAAAGCGTTCTGAAAGTGTGAATCACCTCAATTATTACATTGCAGCCAGTTCAGACAGATGATGCATACAAATACAAGCTTACACAAGCAAACCAAGTATTTATAGTGCAACCATTTGATATAATATGCATCATCATGTAATTAAAATGTGGTTATGTAAGCCTCACCTTCTCCCTCTGCTAATGAATGAAGTGCTGAGTATCAGGGGAAGATGAATCTTAGTGACATTTGATCAAATTGCTTCTGAATGTGTAAAGCAAAGGAAACACTCAGAAATGAGAGATTTTCCCAGACAAACAATTCCTGCTGTGTTTTCTGGGCAGCAAAATATTATTTTCATAATAACAATGAGAATGTAAAGCAAAAAGCTAAGAGATCACCAAGGGTAAGGCAAATATCTTTAGTGAGAAGGAGATAAAGCTACTACTGAACTGACAAATTTAGGTTTTTTTCATTATTTGTAGGTAAAATTGTTTATCAAAGCACTGATTTACACCTATTGCCTAAAAATAGCAAATTAATACAGAACTGTAACATCTCATCACACATATTTTCACAGTCTGCATGTCCATGCAACTTCATAAAGAGCAAAACTGCAAATCTAACTGCATATATCGCACTTAAGTGTAACTTCTATTAACTCCATAAGCCTAAGTAGTCAAACTTTCTTTCAAAAGATTGGGAGTTGGTGATCTTTAATCAGAAACTACCTTTTTGTTTTGTACTTTTACGATCTGGACCTGGTCTACCTGGTGAGAGAAAAAAAATAATCTGATTTCATGTGGAAAACCAAGAGTCAATTGGAAAAATGC
>JAOWBP010000001.1:96896700-96924089 GCA_028571105.1 Tragopan temminckii | reverse complement strand
TAATTCTCCTGTAATGTATTATTTTTGAGTTTTCTACTTTTCTTCTTGATTCAATGAGTTATCTACATGCAAGAGTAAAAATTCCCACTCTTAATATCCTGGCCAGGTCTGTTCTGGCTTCATACTGTGTCTCCCTATGTGGCCTCTGTTATTAACACAGGGATACGGTTGCCATTTACTCAAATATCAAATCATTTAAGGTTAACTTTCCTGCACCTAAAGCATTTACTGATACTGAAGTCCTTATTCTAACAAGAGAACTGAGGAAATATGATGCTCTAATTACTAATATACTAAATTAATTGTAGTTAATTACTATGTTTTAAATTAGTGATTTAATGAAATGGAAATGCAAATCTTGAATGGCCACTTTACTGTAGTTCTTGAAAAAATACAGGAAGAAATCATCTTTCTTGATTGAGATTTCTAAACAAAGCAGTATTCTATTTACTTAAACAGAATGCTCCTTATTCCAGTAGAAAAAAAGGAATTTTTCATCTACTCGAGGCAGGGAAAGAAAATAAAACAAGACAACTGTACCAGCTATTAGAAAGATAGCAATCAGACTCCATTCAGGAGAAGGGCATTTGAAAACCACTTCTGCTTGTGAATTATGAGATTTCTTCACGGGGCTTAAGAATGACATAAAGAAGCTGACAAAAACCGAGATAGGCAGATAACACAGGAAGAAAACCAGGTCCATCTAACAGACGCAGATCAGTATGAAGATGCAAAGAATTTAAAAAACCACCACTGTCAAAATATTTGCTCCTTTAATCACCAACTCTAACCCAAAGTCCATATGTTTTGTGCTACTGCTGGACATGTACATATGAATCTCTGAGAAAGAAAAGACAGTAGAACTGCTGCCTTTTTTTTTTTTTTTTTTTTTGTTCCCAGCATACTAGTATTTCTTTAAAGATATATATTTTTTCTCATACAGCCAAAGTTAGTGAACAGAAAGATTTCAGCTTTTTAGAAATGAAATGGCAGCTGCAGTGTAGTTGTTATCTTTCTTTCTTTAGAAGACTTGATACTTACATACCAAAAATTGGGATAGAAAAAAAAATTCATCTTACGTCTCAATTTAAGAGCACAGAATATCAACAGAAAAAAAGCTTACGGTCCAAGGCAATTGTCTACCTGATGAAATTGTAACTACTTTTTTTATTTATTTTTGAGGGGAAGGAATTGTACACATTTATTTTTCCTTTTGTCTATGGATGTGGATGTTACCTATACAGAAATTAAAAAAAATATATGTTATTAGATGGAACTTTACTTATTAGATGGATAAACAGGTCTACAAAGCTCCATTACATTCAAGAATGAAACTCTGACCTATTTTCAGGAATTTTTAGGAATCTCTTTTTTTGACCAATAATCTATTTTTCAATGATCACATAGGAAAAACAAAAAAAACTTTGGCAAACAACTGATTATTCCATTGTTTTAATACCACTACCACCAAACCTAACCTACACAATATAAAAAGACAGCTTGTACTGAAGATTAACTGCTCAGTAAAGAACTATTGTCCACACACAAACTTGCTCTCCAGGTTCATGCCAACTGAAGTCAGAAGCAAATGGAGGCTTCAGATGTATTAGCATACAGTAAATTGTTATAAAGAAAACTCGCTATTGAAAATGGTTCAGACCTTGCTTCTGTACAACACCACAACTGTAGGTTCGAAACTCAAGCATAATAGAATTTAGCAGCAGTTCAGTCATAGAGTTAAAACCATGGGTTAATACAATAGTGCCAAAGGAAGGTAGTAATACTTCCATTTAATATGCATATAACCACTTGCAAGCATGATTTTTCACATTACGTTTTTCAGAAATAAACTAAAAAATAGTGTATTCACGGACTGGAATACCAGGTTTGGAATGCACTGTCAACATGAAAATCATCTATTTTGTTTGATAGGATCCTGCCTTCTAAAACAGCCAGTTAACCTCATATTTAAGACATCTAAGAACTCATGCAGACATAAACACATTCCTCTCAATAATAATGAGGACAGTATAATGAAAGTATAACATCAGATCCTGAAGAGCACCATCTCACCATTTATTCTTCTTTCTCCTCTGAATTCTCTTGAACACCAAATACATTTGCTCTCTTTATTAAGATTTTTGGTTCTCAAAGAACAACTCTCTGAAAATTGTCCAGACACTCACTACGAAAATTTTTATTGTTATCTTTTTGTTATTGTCACAGAAAATGGTGACAATAATCAGCCAAACACCTGATTAACATTTTATATGTTTGAAAGTAATGGATGAAAACTAATTCCATTAAGCTACACAGAATAAACTTGAAACTATTCACGTAACCTCTATCTAAATATCAGACCTGCTTAAGCAACTCTCATCTCTGTCATTTGCTCAATTCAAGACTGTAACTTGGCAGAGCAATTCATTTCTATTGGATAAAAAAACTAAACTAAGCACCCACTTCAACAAAGTTTCCTTTCTGATCTGTACTTCAAGACACCACTTCAAATTCAATATATGCTGAAAGATGTCAGATAGAATCAGTGTAACTGACCTTAGATCTCTGCAACAAAGCAACACTTAAGGGTGAGTAGCAGTCAGATTTTTTTTTCAGTACAATTTCGATTTTGTTGAGTAGCTGCACACTGGGGAAAAAAAATGTCTCGTTGGATAACAGACATGCCTCTAAACTGAAGCATCTGACTTACATGCCACTGTTTCATGAGCTCCCGAACCATCTGGGGATCTTCTAGTGTCTTTTCCTTGCGTGTAGCATCCTGCAGGACATTAGCGGTTGTTTCAGCTTCCGTAAGCCATGCGAGGAACTTTTCAAGATCCAGGTAGAACTCCTGCAACATCAGTAGGGCTGATTCCAGTGCAGCTTCACGTTCACTAACCCTGTGCAATACAAAAAGTCAAATGCAGCACACACAGGAAGAAAACAAGCATCAAACATTAAATCAAAAATGTAACAAAGACACACTGTGCATATTTCACTTATGAATCAAGGTAAGTGTTTGCAGATACGTTAGTTACAGTGATATACTGTGCTTTTGGCAGGTAGAGGCTATTCGTGTTTTCTTTTTAAATCTTTTCTTCTTAGAAGAAATAACTAAAAACTAAAAGGAAATAGCTACTTCATTGTTCGAAAAAATCATACCTGAAAAATACACAATATAAAAAAAAATACCCTACTGTTTTTATAAAAGATTGTTTTCTTATTTGTCATTAGGAGTACTGTAGCGAAGCCTGTTTATTTTTAGAAAGCACAAAATAGTTTCTGGCCTCTGAACAGTGTGATGAATATAATCATTAGTTTTTAAGGCTTGAAGCCTGTGGAAATTGCATTCAACAGCTTATGCCCTAATAACACTAAAAAGGTGCTATTGTTTATTAATTTTTTAAAATATGAATGAGATATGAATTGCAAAACCTCTATCAGTTATGTGATAAAAGAGAGTTTTTAAATGCAAAGACAATATTATCTTTGGTGAGAATCTAAGCTGTAAAATGGGCAAGTAATCCAAAAGCCCCAGAAATTCTGGTGCTGACAAGTCTTTTCGTGTATTTGTGTTGTATCAGCATTAGTGTGGAATGTAGGCATCCTACATGGACACACCAAGATTTTACATTAAACTTGATCTAAAGAAGGATTTAGCGAAGAGAAAAAGTAAAATACACTGTTCATTACTATGAGTTTGTCAAGGCTATTTTGCCACTGTATTACATGAGTGTTTGTACAGTATGATGACTGAGTACTTTTTGAAGCCCAAAAAAGATTTAGCAAAACTACATGACAATTTACACTACTTCATGTGGAATGAATGCAATTTGATACACACCAATATTTAGTCCATATATGGTGATCGCATATATGGTGATCTGGCTATTTCTAGATAGATTTGTAACGTAGTTACAGTTGTTTAGACAGACACTAAGATACAAGAGTTCATCAGATATAAAATTTATAAAGTGGCAATTCATCATAACTTTATCAGATGGGACTGAGAAATTCTTAAGTTCTAATCTCTATTTGAAATTGTGTTTTCTTGTCCTGCAGAGATAGTAAACTCCAAGAACTAATACTATCATACTAAAAGCTACTGTATTAGCTAATGTTAGAAAATAACTAAAAAAATTGAGACGAGATTTCCTAGGTGTCACTAAGAACATGTTTTTCTAACAAACATATACATAAGATGCAACAGAAAATGTAAGAACAGAAAAATTCAGTTGGTCGAAGTACAGAAGAGGACAACCACTTCATTTCATTTAGACAAGCAAACCACACTAAGAGACAATTTCAAATAGCTACCTCATTTCTGCCATATTTTTCATCCTTCAGGATCTTAGTCATTCTTCTCAAACATCTTGTGAGAAAAGTAATTTATTCTTGGATTTTATTCGATTCAAAAACTGAGAAAGCTATTGAATGTCCCATCTCTCTTCAAGCTACAAAGTCATTCACAGATAGTTTAAAACTTAGACACTGACTGGACTTTGATCTCAGATTCACCTGTCACCAACTACAAGAATTGTCTATGTGAGAACTGTCTTCCAGCCTGATACAACATAGCATGCATTAGAATACGTCCCCAGGGGCCTCTTAAGACGAGAGAGAAATACAGCTTTAGAATAGTGGAAGGTATCTCTTGCTCAAATTTATTTTCCATGTATATAAAGCAGGTTTGCGCTTAAGCCACTATTCACATTCGTAACATCTGCTATTAAAAAAATCTGATCTTTTATTAAACTAAAAACATAATTTCATAGATATCATAGCTATCTATACCAAAATACATTAAATCAGAATAAACACAGAAAAAAAAAAAGCAATAAGACCCACAACATCTTTTACTTGGAATATACTGACTTCACCTATCTATTAATAACGTTTAGTTCAAAAATAGCATCCCATTTGTTTAAGAGAAATCAGAAATTGAGTAAATGTACATAAACCAAAAATGTTTTATCCAGTTCTTCACAGCATAGTTCTATTCTAAGATATGCTTTATACTGCTATTCTAATTCAATTTGAAGCACGTAATAGATAATATCAGCACACAAAGCCTTTGCAGAATCACGCAAAACAGTTTCTTCACATTCAAGTTCTTCAAAACATTAAAGGCATATTGTAACTTACAAGCCACCCAGCAGTAGAATCAGAATCGTAGAATCATTCAGGTTGGAAAAAATCTCCAAGACCACCTAGTCCAACCATCAGCCCATCCCCACCATGCCCACTGACCATGTCCCTCAGTGCCATTTCTCCACGTTTCTTGAACACCTCCAGGGACAGTGACTCCATCACGTAAACAGGCAGCCTGTTCCAATACCTCACCGTTCTTTCTGAGAATATTTTTTTCCTAATATCCAACCTGAACCTCCCCTCGTGCAATTTAAGACTATTACCTCTCATCCTATCGATGTTACCTGGGGGAAGACATGGAGAAGAGAGCGATAAATTCTTCCTGAGCCTCCTCTTCTCCAGAGGAAACAATCCCAGTTCCCTAAGACACTCCCCATAAGACCTGTGCTCCAGATCCTTCACAGCTTCGTTGCCCTTCTCTGGATGTACTACAGGGACTCAATGCCTTTCTTGTAGTGAGAGTCCAAAACTGAACACAGCACTTGAGGTATGGCCTCACCACTACTAAGTGCGGAGGAACAATCACCTCCCTGCTTCTGCTGACTACACTATTTCTGATACACCCCAGGATGCCACTGACTTTCTTAGCCACCTGGGCACACAACTGGCTCAAGTTCAGCCAAGCATCAACCAGTACCCAGAGTCATTTTCTTCCATGCAGCTTTCCAGCCACTCTGCCTAAAGGCTGTAGCGTTGCGTGGTTATTATTGTGACCAAAAGGCAGGAGTTGGCAATTGGTCTTGTTGAACTTCATCCCATTGGCCTCAGCCCAGCTATCCAGCCTGTCCAGATCCCTACGTAGGGCCTTCCTACCCTCAGGCAGATCAACATTTTCTCCCAACTTGGTGTCATCTGCAAGCTTACTCAGGGTGCATTCAATCCCCTTGTTCAGGTCATCAATAAAGATATTGAAGAGGACAGGCTCCAGCACCAACTCCTGGGGAACACTACTCATGACGTATGTCAGCTGCATTTAACTCCATCCACCACCACTCTCTGGGCCCGGCCATCCAGCCAGTTCTTTACCCACCAAAGAGTATATTCATCTAAGCCACACACTGCCAGCTTCTCCAGAAGAATATTGTGGAAGATAGAGTCAAAAGCTTTGCTGAAGTCTAGGTAGAATACGTCAACAGCCATTCCCTCATCCACCAGGCAGGTCACTCAGTCATAGAAAGAGATGAGATTGGTCAAGCAGGACCAAAAAAAGGGGGGGGAGGGGAGCGGAGGGAGAGGATCTCAGGACTTGAAGCTTCTCCATACATAAGAACACAAGCACATACACAAAAGATTAGATAGAAAGAAAGAATTATTAGAAGTATTACTCAAAATCAGGATTTATTTTTTTAAAGAAACTTACAGACTACATTAAAAAAAATACAGCAATTCACTGATCTGAGTAAAGGAGGTTTTAATTATGAATAATCCACCAGTACTTCTATGATACACAGAAATCTTACAGCCCATCTTACTCTCAGACTACAAAAATCTTCTGCTTATCTACAAACTTCCTAAGAAAATATTTAGTACTTTGCATTTTAAATTTTGCTAAGCCTAGCATCCACCTACATTGATAACTCTACAGTGTATCAATAAGCTTCATTCTACTTGACTTTCTAATTACTTCAAAATTACGAGTTTAGAATACAGAAAAGGTCTAAAAATAAAGAATAAAGATGAATATAAAATCCAGCATGTGGTAAGGTACCACATAAAATTATAGCAGAGACTTAAATACATATACTGAACAAGAAATTATTGCACAAAAGCAAAATAAAGCTGTTTTCTTGTTACTCTGTAACACCAAAATATGTTTAATTTTGTAGCGATTGCTAACTGTAAAAATAGAACAAGAAGCAGAGACACTCTGAATGGTACAAACACTACAAAATACTGCTGCAATACTGTAAGATGTTCACAGGAATAATGATTTTTAACCAGATGATCCTTCTTTTCTCTGTTCTATTGCAATACAAAAATATCATATCCCTGGGAGAAATACTGATGGTGGAATTCATCTTATTTTGATCCGACATTCAGAAGACAGGCAACAACACTCCCCCTGCAAAACACAGAGGCAAGCATTTCTGGAATTTAATTCCTCCTCCTCCCTCTCTGTCTCTACAGATCTGTTGAACTAGATTCAAGGTCAATTTTTTTTCTCTTGACTACGTTGCTAGGTTACATGACTAACTTACATATTATGAAGCTTAAAATTTACACAATTAAAGACAGATGAGATAGTACACAGTCTAGTCTGGGGACCGATTTTTAAGACCAAGTGACATCAGTGACAGAGAATTGACCAATTCTGATTATCACACATTTCGTTAGACAACAGAAATCATGGTGCTCTTTTTCAAGTGTATTGGCTGAAAGCTTCAAACAGGAATAAATTGAAAGCATGTCAGATGAAGTAAGTCACACAAAATGTGCAAGTGTGAACCTCTGTATTCACAGAAAAAGGTTAGCAAAGATTGAAAAAAATAGCAGTCTCCACTGCAAGACACTGATGCAATAGGGAGAACTTTTAAAGCTTGTACTTTGAAATGCAGCTGTTTACAAGTGTTTGAGAAGATAAAAAACTTAAAAATGAAGTTATCTGCAGTCTGTATGATATTTAAGTCTGTAAGCAAGTTACTGTATTTTTAACTAAAGTCATTACCTGTATTGTGTTACACAAAATCACAGAATCATAGCAGGTTCCCTGCAGGAGGTTGAGCAGGAGAGTGTCTTTGTGGGTTCTGAGTATCTCCAGAGAAGGAGACTCCATAACCTGTAGTCTGGACAGCCCATCCAGTGCTTTGTCACCCTTACCATAAAGAAGTCCTGCAATACTTGAAACGAAACATTCACATTCTTTGAAGATCTGTCTATTTGAGTTTGTAACGCTTATTTACCTTACAACATATGTGGCAAGAGTCAGTGCTTAATGTTTTCAGATGCTCAGTTAAAAGGAAACTGTTAAGTGCAGTGCATTATGTCAGTAGTGTACACTAGACTATGTACTGCAGAGAACGCATACAGAAACATCTTGAAGAAGAGTGAGCACAGAAGTATTTATAATGGACTAACAGAAATGTATGTTCCGCAGGTGTTTCTTTAAGGGTGACAGAGTGGAGAAATACAGCATCATTCAACCTTCAACAGATCACTAAATCACACTTCCATCTGCAGGTTGTGCTGATCTACTGTTATTGCACTGCATTGTAAAATAGAACACCTAGACTACTGGCTGGCAAAACATCAGTAAAAGGTTTACTTCTGCTCTTCATGTGCTTTGGGGTAGAACTGTATTTTCTCCTTTTTGACATTACTACATGACTACACAATAGAAGAAAAAACAAAACAAAACAAAAAAACCCGTTAGTTGAATTTTCTTTTTTTGGGAC
This sequence comes from Tragopan temminckii, assembly GCA_028571105.1. Lineage (NCBI taxonomy): Eukaryota > Metazoa > Chordata > Aves > Galliformes > Phasianidae > Tragopan > Tragopan temminckii. The sequence goes on along the minus strand of JAOWBP010000001.1, from coordinate 96,915,546 downwards.
CAACTATCACAGGACAATTTGAGCTACATATCTGCCTTCTAATGATGGAAGCAGTTTACACTTCTTCCATGAAGATCATAGCACTTCTGGTGGTATGACAAAGAAGCAACTGCAAAACTTTATGGTAAGATTTAATTTTTGTTACAAAATACAGTTAAGCTCTTGCTAGTAACTTTTCTTCAACTGTCTTAACTTGAACTGATAATGAAGCAATCATAAAGGGGTAGGATAATTTAACCTCTGGCAGAGTGGAAACAGTAGGAGATGTCACAGATATGAAGAGAAAATGACTACCAATTTTCAATTCAGAAATGTAACATGAAATCCTAAAAATAACTCATCTTTGATAGCATTTTAAAACACAAATTCAAAATAAACCATATGAATTTATTTTTGGACTTCCGCTTAGAGAAAGTTCCTTCTAGAACCTAGCAATTTATATTTTATAGTGACAAGTTATGTTAATATGTGATTGATTATCAAATTAACTCTGGAATGCCTCTGAAAACTCTTTCCAGAACACTCTGAAAACCATTCTCTAATTCATGATCTGAAAGGGTTATTCCAAGCTGACAGAATGACTTTTTCTAATATTGTCTGTATATAACTCCATCTTTGAAATGACTTCTGTGTAGCAAAGACAAGAAAGCCGCGAAGTGCACCTAAGGACAGAGCTACAAAACCAGCATCTGAATTTCTCCAGAGAACAGAGTTCAGATGTAGCTGACTCTTAACCAGAGGCTCTTGGTTCTCACTGTTCTGGGTGAGGAACCAGGAAAGCTTTGATGTGCTGCTACAGAACTTTGAACTTGAAAGACTGTCTCTCAAGTTTTCCTATTATTTTGTGCTTTTGTCCTTTCATGTAAAGACTAAGGGACAAGCCTGATGAAAAATCTACTTCTAAAAAGACAAAAGTAGCCTTCTAGAATTCTCTGTCTGATCCTTACCACTGATAATACTTCCCTGAAGACTGCTGAGGTGGAGAACTGAAGAGGAGGAAAGATTTTGTATCACTGGTGGAAAGATTTTTGAATGAACAAGAAAAAAATGCCCTTCCTGGGGCCTGAGGAGAAAGCTCAGGCACCTTTCCGCTGATTCAGCCATCTGAAAAGGATTCCCACCACTGGCAGGGTACTTTCTATATGCATTTATTCACTTAGTTACGTTTATGTTTTGACATTGTGATCCAGTGATCTACTGGGATGCAGGAAGGAAAACCTAAAAGAGTACTTAGATGCTCTGCTAAGCAAGATGCAATTGTTTTGTTTCTTGGTTGTTTTTTTTTTCCCCAGAAAGTTTTTCTATTGTAAAACTGCAGAACTTGAAAATACATTATAATAACACATTTCTGGTGTTTATGTACTTAAGAAAATGAATGTAGCAATAGACAGAAACTATTTCAGAAATAAGCAGATAAACTATTTATTTTAATATTGTTCATTGGCTGGCTTGTTTCTATTCTTATCACAGTTTTCTTAATATATTCAGACTCTTTGGGAAAATAACAAAAATAATTTAAATAAACAGCATTTTCCTTTGAACTCATCTCTTTGTTATTGAAGACACTAAAGCAACTGAAAAGCATATATTTGAATTTAGACTGTTCTTTAATTTTCTTTATCAAAGTATCATTGATATTTAATGAGAGAGAAGGAATAAAGGAGGAAAATATATATCCACGATGTTTCAGATCAACATTGGATATTAATCCACCATCTCTTCTGCACCATTATCACACTGAGAAGGGTTTCAAAAAGCAAAGGAAATATTGCACACTAGAGCACAAAATCACATATGTACTTTAAATAACTTCTTTTCAAACAAGCATCTGCTGATATCAGTGCAGAGGACCTATGATATCACAGAGGAAAACCTCTCATTGGCCTTTTGAAACTGAACAGATCATCTAAATTCATTTAAAAACTCATTTAAGGTTATGTTTTATGTTATTGAAAACAGTTTATGTTTACTTGGGATTTCTTACCCATTAATAAATTCTAAGTAAAACAAATCATTTTCCAGAGAGGAAATGTTAAGAATTACTAAGTTAAAGAAAAGGGAATAAAAACAGCACGCAAGTGTCACAGTTGACACACAAGCTATCATTAAAAATGACTTGTAGGAACAGAGTAATGTTCAAATAAGATATATATATATATATATATATTTAATAGTCCTTACTCTGAACTTCAAATACTTTAATTCCCCAAAATTAAATTATTTGAACTCACAGAATGATTACAGTCTAATTTTCTGTATGATTTGAGTAATGTTCCAAGAAAACATGGGAGATAGGATTTAATAATTCCAGTATTCCCATTAAATAGAGAAGTCAGAGAATGAAGAAATCCTAAAATCCAAACCAGACAGACAGAAATGGTCTCTTATTCTAACAAAAGAAGGAACGACGTCATTGTTCTCATCAAGTCCTCTTCACACTTCATAGTCTATGATACTCAGAATTATGTTTTTCCTTGGATCCCAAAACATTTCATTTTTTGAGATTCCAATGCAGTCAACATTGCCATTTCACAAAAAGCATATTAATTACTCAGATACAATTTGTTAAGATACAATCTTGGCTTTCTAAGACATTGGAATGCAATTAAAGCTGATGATGAAAATAATTGAGTTCTAAAGACACTTGTTTTCTTACTCTTAATTACTGTAGAAAACTCAATTTAATAAGACTATGAAATGCACTGATGGCATTACATGAAATCAATTAGGACTCACAAAGGATACTATTAAACTGTTAGTGCAGATTTCATTTAAAACTGCAACCTCTGAGGGCTGAGGTTTGTGGCCCAGCAGAATAGCGATTTGCTACTGTTCAAGAGAAATAAGCGCCAGTTTCTAGACCGGAAAGCTTCCCTGGCAGCACTTACAGTTCTAATTGCATCATCTCATGTTAAGTGGCAGTAAAACTAAACAAACACCTATGTACCACATCATTTTTCCGTCCCTAAAACCTGGATCTGAAACAGTACTCACATCACACAAAGATGCTACGAGATAGACTCCAAATATCTGAAAAAACCTATTGCTATATCAGTGTATTTTAACACACACAGAACTGCTAAAAACAGAAATAAAAAAAGATGACAGTCATTGTCCAGCAAAGTGATATTTAAGTCAGAAGAAGTGATAACCAAATCTGGATAGCATCCATATGAGATAGAGAAAGGGTAGACTGTCTACTGTTTCTTATCTTGATAATCTAATTCCATAATATTATTTGTAAAGAATCACTCTATATCTTATATATGTAATTACTGTTTGCTATTCAGGTTTCAGATTCCTTCAGAAATCTGAAATTGAGTAAGTTCCCCACAGTAAGGAATTGGTGGGATTGAAATAGTCCTGCTGCCTGCTGCAGAAACACTGTAATACAAAAGGAAATATAACTGAAGTTAATATGAAAATGCAGAGTAATACTTAACAAATGATCATTATGGAGTATCTACAGAACTTGGAAGAAAACAAATCTAGTTTTCTTGAAATCTTATAAATATAATTAAACAAAAAATAGATATTACGAAATTCCAGAGCCAAATTCAGTGAGTTCAGGAAACGTTCACTCAGTTAAGCAGAACTCAGTAAGTGTTTGATATAAAAACCCTTCAGAGAAAATCCTAACTTCACTGTGGATACTTCAAATGGAATGAGACATTTTGTGGTAGTTCTACTTTTACTACCTTAACTCTTTTTTTTCAGATAAATTTCAAAAGGTAAAAATTCTTAGCAGACAAATCCATCAAAGACCAATTCTGGACATTTTAGACAGGCTTACGTGCATCAGAACACTAAGTTTGGGAGCGAGGAGCTCTATTTGTGTATGAAACACCATGGCACAAGTGGATACACATAAAATTTTGCATGTTCCTATGCAATTCTGATCCTATTCCAAACGTAACTCTTAAACAGTACATTATTTGTGACGTTTTCTTCCACTTCAAAAAGCTTTTAAATAATCATCAGTTGACTGATTAGTTGAAAATATGTCTGATTTGGCTTGTAATTCATCTTTTTGGAATCACTCATGTAAGAGTCTTCTGTACATTCCAAATAAGTTATCCAAGGCTTAGGGATATGTATCTTATATTCCTAACATAGTCATACCTGTTCTCAAATTTGTTCATAGAAATGGTTTCATAATTCTATCTTCCACTCATTGAAAGACACCAATAAATTACACCATAATGTCTTCTAAGAAAACATAGCTAAGAAAACATATTTCCTGTTACTTAACTAACAGATATATTCAAAACAGTCTTGTATATTAGATGTATCAATGAACACTGAACTAGCTTGTATGTGAGATGACATTTCAAAATATCAGGGTTCTTTAAGCCTATTTTCTTTGTAGAAGGAACTTAGCTCACCTTTAAAAATAATTCTTTTCCACCTAGCTGCTATTTCTAAATAGAAAGCCTAACTCGTCAGCTCCAAGCCCCAGAAGTGATTGTATTTGACACAATAATCATCATTGAATCTTAAGACCAAAATCTGGTTGGCAGTCTTCGTTTCAGTTCTGCTTTCCCAATTAGCTGAAAAATTTCAGTCCAGATCATCTTCCAGAAAATATGTTCACATTTACAGTTTTCCAAAGGTGAAATGGCATGGCAATACATTCTAAAATACTAACTTGATAATCATTTTATGTAACCATCTCTAGTAAATGAGATTTAAGAAAAAAAAGTAGCATACATTTAAATGATCCTGCAAAAAAATAGATCTCATCCATTACATGGATATGAAAAGTCTCAAGAAATATCAAGACTTAACTATGGATATTTTTCCAGATGAATAGTTTTGAAAAGAAAAGTTCAAAAGAATTCCAGCCTCCCTCTTCACTATCCCTTCATTAGAAAGAAAGTAACATAGCTTTTAACTATGGTATAGTTTAAAAAAAAAAGTAACTTTTGATTCTGAGAGAAATGAGTAGTAGAAAACATTTTAAGTTAATAGAGAAACAGTCATATATTTGGTCATAGAAACAGAGAACGGTTCCTCTAAGTCCCCTTCTGGTGTTCAGATACCTCTGGATGACCAAATGATCCTCTGGAATAACAGCCACTCCTCCCAGTTGTGTCATCTGCAGACATGTAGAGGGACATCAAGAGATCACTGAATTCAACTTCCCTGCTAAAACAGGACCCCTACAATAGGTTGCACGGGTAAGCATCCAAATGGGTCTTGAATATCTCCACAGAAGACAACTTCACAACCTCTCTGGGCAACCTGTTCCAGTGCTTTGTCACTCTTACTGTAAAGAAGTTCATCTGCATGTTTGCATGGAGTTTCCTATGTACAAGCTTTAGGCCATTTCTCCTTGTCCTATCACTACACACAACTGAGATGAGCCTGGCCTCATCCATTTGTCTCCCACTTCCCTTTGGATATTTGTAAACATTCATCAGATCGCCCCTCAGTCTTCTTTTGTCTAGGCTGAACAGATACAGGTTACTCAGCCTTTCTTCCTATGGGAGATGCTTCAGGCCCCTTCAGTCCACCTCACTGTTCATATTGATTTTTTATTAACTATATCCTAGCACTACAAATGATTCCTAGAAATCAGATTAGAAGAGGTATGTCAACAATTAACAGGAAGAAAATTAATGTAAAGCATTAAAAATCAGGCACAGGTTCTCTCAATCATGAGAAAGTAAACTAAGCTTTTATTATTATTTATTATTATTAAGCTTGTCCTCAAGTAAACACTAGAGAGAGCTGCCTTGTGTTGCAATTAACAAACTTCAACTGATATTAATAAATTTATTAGTTATGCATAGGTGAACCACAGAGAACTTGTTAACCTTCCTATTCAAAATGCAAACAAATAGATATATAAATGCACTGGTGATTAAAGAAAACAACAGCTTGTAGCATTACTTAATCTATTCCATTCTGCCTTTACAGTGAGGTGTGTGTGCAAGACAGCATACAAATAAGCCATAAAATTGTTCTGCACTATTAGAATAGACCATCAAAAATCCCATGTTTTAAAACAGCCATGGATCTCTAACTTTTCATATTTTACTGAATTATTTATATATACTGTGTATATACACACTGTACAATCTTACTTTATCTACAGGTTAAAAATACTAAGCGTTTAAGAAAATACATATTTTCAAAGACACATGGCATTACCATGACACGTTGTTTTTATGGATTTTTAATATGTTTATATGGCGTTTTGATTTATCGGAGTAATTTATATAGTTCTTTCTTGACTATGCATACCTTTGACCTAAAATGAAGTCCTGTTATCTGTTATCCAATGTCTGCAATAGTTTGTCTCAATTGCTTGAAATGCTTAAATATTTTAAAGAAAACTGTGTTCAAATCTGATTGTGTCATGTGCCACAACTTACTCGAAATGACAACCTGAACAAGAGCAGCTTATTTATCTTACTAATTTTAGTAGCCCCAAATATCAAGTAGTGACAGTATTCTAGCAAATTTAATATGACTAGTTCACTTGACACAGTCCAAGCTAACCATGTCATACATGCAGCAAACTGCTGATGACACCACCCAAAATGTAATATTCAGTTACCTTTAATATTTATTGCTAGCTAAATGTTGCCCCTCCACAGGCAGACAGTACACAAACAAATATACATTTAGAAAGTGAAACCACATATAAACAACAAAGTACTAAGCAGTTGCATTTCAATCATTCTTGGACAGGAAAGAAATGAAGCCCTCTATGTGATATGAGCACTCAGAGAGATTTCTGCATTCATGTGTAAATGCAAATCTATATTTCTTTAATAGGTGTTTTATGGTCCAATAAGAACCTAAGTATTTTGGAAGATGTACTTGCCAAATTTGTATTAGAATTAATTGAAAGAAAAGATGAAAATGACAATAAAGCAGTACTTCTACTATCCACAGGTAAAGTCCCTACACAAGAACATATTCAGGAATCATGACAAGGAGGCAAAGTTTTGCTGCAAGAACATCTTGGATGAAACAAAATAGATTGAAAAAATACACTCAAAGGAAATACTGTTTAATCTTGAACACTAGGAGCTTGTGCTAGGGAGATGCACTTGGTTTTTCTTCAGTGCATTAATTAACCATTAGGAAGAGGGTCTGAAGAGCAAGGTGGAAAATTTACTTAGGTTAGTCAAGGAAGAATAGCTGGTTAATTTCAGATGGCATGAATTATCAGGAATGTGATAGCAGAAAGATTCGATATAGATGTGTCCCAAATACCAGCCACTACAAAGAACACTGTTAATACTATTGGGTTCTGAACTGTCTGTAGCTTTGAAGAAATTAAGTATTTAAAATCAAGACCAACTGCTTAATGAAGATGTGAATAAACACCAGCACCTGAAAGATTAGTAGAACCAAAAAAATAGGCATTAATGCTATGCCCATCTTTAACTCCGCTGTACATACTCTTCACTGGAGATTGGATGGATTTACGGTCTGGTCAACAAGAATGACATGGAGCTACTGGATAGGGTCCATAGGAGGGCCATGAAGATGATCAGAGGGTTGGAGCACTGCTCCTGTGAAGAAAAGCTGAGGGAGCTGGGCTTCTTCAGTCTGCAGAAGAGATGGCTCCATTCTCATTGAAGTTTTCCAATACTTAAAAGGAGCTCATAAGCAGGAGAGGAGACTTTTTACATGATCTGATAGCGACAGGACAAGGAGGAATGATTTAAAACTGAAAGATATTTAGTTTAGATATTACAAGGAAATGTTTTACATAGATGGTGGTGAGGTATTGAAACAAGTTGCATAAAGAAGTTGTGGATGCCTCATCCATGTAGACATTCAAGACCAGGCTGAACGGGGCCCTGGGCAGCCTGATCTGGTGAGTGACAGCACTGCCCATGATAGAGGGGTTGGTATTAAACCTTGAAGGTCGCTTCCAACCCAAGCCATTCTACGGTTTTACGAATTCCTTTACATCCTTTGGAGTAAATCCACAGTTATGAACTTATAGTTCAGCTATTACAAAAAAAATCCATCCTCTCATAATCAGTTAGAGTATACGGCTCATAACAAAGCAATAGAGATTATTAGTAATTAACTAACATAGCTGAAGTATCAGCCTCAGCCATATTCTAAACACTATGACTGATGGAAATTACTGAGTTCTTCACCATTATTAATAATAAACAACAGCATCTCTATTTTTTCTAAACAAACTAACAAAACAAACAAACAGCGACAAGACAAACCACAGAAATCTTAAGTTGTGTTGTTGTGGAGTACAACTAAGACCAAAAAAGAATAAAAAAACAACATTAAATTAAAGTCTAATTTTACTTGAATTGAAAAATAAAGAAGTATATAAATAATACTAAAGAACAAGAAAAAAAAAAAACAAAAAACCCAAGATACTAATAAGATAAAGCACGGAAAGTGGGAAATGGGTTTTGCAAGCATGGCATTTGGAGTAATTCCAATAAATTTGCTTTAACCATATATTAAGTCAGGTGAACAAATGGAGCCTCAAAGATACAAAACGCATTTTAAAGAGATAAATACTTTAAAAAAAAAGTGGACTTGTATCAATTCATTGCCGCAGGGCACTATTGTTCTTAGCTGATACATATCAGCTACATAACTGATTGTCTTTTGTACAAAGGATGAATGTGCAGACATGTCAGCTAAAATGGTAATTCCAGGACCTACTGTTTCTTATCATTTGCAGGAGCTATTATTATAGTTTGCAGGGCATATAATATTTAGTGGAAGAGAAAGAGCTCTGCATTTTTAAATTTGTCAGGGAATGCAGCGCAGTACAATTAAATTTTGGGTAATGGTAAAGATGTGATGCATACTGAATGCTAAACAAGGTGTACATACCGCACATTTTCTTTTCACAAGTTCTTTGCTTCCTTTCTGTTTCCCTTTGTAGGTACCAGGCATGTCTTAAAAGCTTTACCCTTAGATCTATGGGTTTAACGTCACCTTTCAACAATGATTTCTCACCACCCATATTTGAGGGAATATAAGAATAGTTTCCCATTTCTAACTCTGTTTTGCCACTTCCCTCTGCTTTGGCCAGGAAGAGTCACAATTTGCCCCTCTTGTCACTGATTCTTATCCAGAAAGAAAAAAATCATTGTCCGCTGTCAATTTCTTTGTTAGTTTATACAACAAAACGTGTGGTTCAAGTTGAAACTCAGAGAAACAGAAAAGGCAAAAAATACTTCTATAAAATAGGCACAGTTGGTGATAACATCCAGGAGATCAAGGATTTACCAAGCAGACTGAATGGTTCTTTCAGTTAAGAATGTGACTGACAAGGCTGTGAGGGGAAAGCTTACACTGTTTGTATAGGAACTGATCAGAAGCTAAACAACAATGGAATACCAATGCTTGCAATAGCAATGGAACAGACTGTAAAAAAATTCCACAGAAAACACCGGGAGAAAACTAAACAAGGACATCATGAGAATAATAATGCAAATAAAAAATGACAACTAAGGTCAAATTCCTTTGTGCTGGCACTCTGCTAGTCCATCAGCTTTATTAATTTCTGTTCAGTTGTTTGTTTTAAAGGACATGAAGCCTGATAAGATGTCTATTGAGGGGAAAGGAAAGACATTCATTTGTTGCAATAGGCTCTGGATGAGAACAATAATCAGTTTGCTAATTTATCTGCAGACTAACAGGAAATAAAGATTGGACTTTCAGGGCATAGAGCATTAACTTCTTTTCTTGATGAAACAGAGACCAAAACTCTCTAAACTCTCTTCTGAAAATCTTACCTTTAAGAAAAAAAAAACAACACATTTGTCTTAATTTCCTAAAGGAGTAAGTACAAAAATAGACATTTCTGTTTTCTCTCACAAAATCAGGCTTACTCGTAGCTCCCTTAGTACATGGCTCCTCCTGCTCCTCCCATGGATGCAAAAGAATAAGAATTCTAGGGAGTGTTTCCATATTAAGCTGTGAATATAATTCATGCTAGTGCATGAAATTGCTCTCCACTTAGAATACTTTGCTGTAAACTATTTAAGGATTTTGCCCCTTTGGGTTGCACTATAGCATGATAACTGTTTCATTTGCATAACAAAGGAATACAGTTTAGCAGACTAAATACAAACAAAGCACTAAAATTTACTTTCACTTGAGTCCAAAACAAAAGCAAGAATGAGAAAAATAAAAGAAAATGGAAAAACGTAACTGTAGTAAGTAAGGAATGATCTTTCAGATATTCTACTTCAGGTTCTTCTGCTTAGTTTAAATAATTGACTTGCTTTCAGTATTTGAGGCTAAAGGTCTCTTTGAGAAATGTCAGTGCTGTCATCCTCTCTAATTTTCTGCAATGAAATCATTAGCACTGGATTACACTAACCCACTAAATTTTAAGTCAACTGAATTCATAAGTCTAAAAAACCTCAGCAAACCAACTGTGGGACAAATAAGTTGAACAAAATGGATTTAAGAACGCCACTTTTCTCTTAGAGGTTTTCTGTTTGCTTATGTGGATTCAGCAAAACTCCAGATGATCTATTGCCTTTCTGGGAGTAATAGAGTTTCTTGCTCACAGATGTATCTATTCAAGTGGCAGGGGCATTCAGTTTATTCACACCGGTATTAAGTTTTAAGAAACTTGTCACTGAAGTCCCACAGATTCTTTTAGTAGAATGCAGATGTTACCCTTTCCTGAAATAACTCAAGAACACTTCATCTTCTTTTTTTTTTTTTTTTCCCCTCCCAATACTCAAACAAATTCTCCAAATCATAGGAATGAAGGTCATAAAGGTAAAAATGACCAATCATGCCACATTCTTAGTAGCTCTGCTTTTTCAGTTTAACCTATCAGACTTCTGAAAGCATTGCACATCCAAGACTTTCCTCTCACAAACCAAGCTTTGGTACCCTCAATTGACTTTGCATCTGGATCTGCATACAGGTGGCAGTGTTACAGAAACAGTGCAGACATCTGAGTGGACAACAAAGTAAGGTGAAAACTAAAACATAACCAGACAAAATGACTTTCAAGAAGTCAGCTTCAGATGACATTTATGTCCTTTTATATATTATCCTATAAGCAGCTGAAATGTCAGTTCGTACAGGTATCGTGAAGAAAAAATGATGCAACAACGTTAAGTGATGTCATTGCTGACTAACTTGAGATCGTATTTTCTATGCAAATATTTGTTTCAGAATGTAGGCAGTTAGTAGACTGCTTTTCACATAGGTAACAATATTTTGTCTATCATCAAAAAAACAATCCTTCTCCCTAAATATCTGTATTTGGTTTAATCTTTAATATATGTAGAAATGCTGAGGGGTGATATTTAACACAGTAAAAGATGAACAATGTTTTACATGAGCATTAACAATGGAAGGAAAAAAAAGAGAAAAACACCTTAATCCTTTATCTTTAAAGATACTAATATTTTACACACAAAGGTCTTAATATTTTCACATCAAAGGAAGGTGAATGTTGGTAAATTCTTCATTACTGACTGCTGGAGAGAAGCTTTGGAGAAGCACAGACTGCTACACTGAGGAAGGAAGGCAAATGAGTTTCATGAAAACGAAAGAAGTTCTGTACCTTTTTGTCTGGATTGAATGCTTTTTATAAGCAAACAAATGACAACAATAAACAACGCAGCTTAGTTTCTCCTCATATTCAGAAGAATTGTCAACAGGGCTACATTAGTTCTTCAGATGTATAAAATTATTTACCCTTTAATACAATATTGGGTGCATTATCTGAGACTGCAAAGTCTTACTTTCATCTAACAAGGTTTCTTCTATGGACTGAATAAAAGAATTCAAATTCTTATAGAATCAAAGATAAGCAAAGATCTCAAAGACAGTATGTGGCAAAACCCTAAACTGAAATTTATTATTTAAAATTACAAACCGAATCAATATTAACACGTACTATCAACGTCTCTTACAAAACAAAATGATTGCCCTACAATTGCAATGCTTTCCAGCAGTCTTTGCGGTTTTAAATTATAACCTATTGTTAAGCTGCTGTGAATAGCAAGTTTTGGCATGACGTACTGGTTGTAAAAGGCAGTCAGTAACATATCTACTTTCTTGAGTTTCACAAATTGTTTCAAAGACAACCAAAAAATCATCAATATGAAGAAAAAATAAATGTTATCACACTGTGGCTTGTTAAAATCAGGATATTCACAGGGGACACTTGACCAATATCCTGTTTATCCTAGGTTTTACGTTTGTATAGATTTCTTGCTCACATTCACGCTAATACAGCTCCATAGCCAGAACAACTGCAGGCACAGAAGTACAAGCAAGGTTCCCATGGTCACTAACATTTTTAATTTAGTTGTTTCATTGCATTCAAATAATGTGTGTCTGCAGAAAGAAATTTAATAGCTGTTCATGCCCATGGAATTACACTGATTCTAGGAATGCAGATCAACCCTCAAAACAGAGGAAGAATGGAAAGAAAAATAAAGCTGGCTTAGAGAATCTAAAAGAAGGATATGTTAGCTGTTTTAAAATAAAAGTATAATAATTCTTTCTTATCAGCAATCCAAGCCTAAATAAACAAACGATAACCTCTTTAGAGATGTCTTCCCAAAATAGTGCAGGTACACAGCATAGTTCTCCAGTACAGTGGCCAAGCTGTCTCTCTATATATCACATATTTATATATACATATATGTATATAAACATGTATATAGGATTTTCAGTGCTCATGCCCTGTAGTAGGGAAAAAAATTACTTTTTATAGTTTGACTGACATGTGCATCCTGTCTTATCCCAGGAGCCAGAAAAGCATCCTGAGCAGTAAAAGCTGGTAAACACATGGCAGGCAGCCAGAAGTTCCATTGACATTGAGCATGGGAACTTGTGGAAGATACAAATATTTGAAGGTGCCTGTTACACAGTGCTGGGTTGGAAACCTAAGCAATTCTCAGATTACGTATGCAATTACCATCATAATATATGCTCCGTTTAAGAATGATCTGAGCACATTTTTAGCTTAATATTAAAGTTAGTGAAATTTATACACATTTGGTGGATTCCCAAGAATGGTGCAATTTTAAGCATGTTTTCATATTTTATACGATAATTCACATAAAATGTGTGCTTACAAATGAAAGAAGCAACATAGAAGTAGCATAATCCAAATTTTCACATGCAGTAAATGAATAAAAGCTGTTTCCTTCATTGTGCTTTTTTCTCTTGAGAACGTTTTAGTTCAACTGTCATATTTATTTTTGTTAATACAAGCAATATAGCTCGCTTTCTCCTTAATTGTTTCTGCTTTAAAAATACAGTCATTTCTTGGCAAGCTAATGCTTTTAAAGTAAAGAAGAGTCCTGTTTACAAGTCATTTTAGCTTTTGCCCAACTGATCGGTTCATGTGCCTTTAATGTCTCTCCGCACTATCAACAACAAAAACAAAAATTAAAAAAAGGAGCTTTAAGTGAAACAAAAGTGAAGTCACAATCAAACATCCATGAACTCAGCTAATAAAGAAGTTAGAATGCTATTTGTTATATTTCAATGTTATAAAACAGAACAGTATGTCTAAGGGTAAACATACAGCAATCAGCTGCAAATCTATTTAAGCAAAACAAAACACAAGCTGGCAGATGTTGCCTTAATGACTGAAAAACTTGTTTTGGCTGAACTATTGCCAATAGGCAAAGAGCAATACTGCTGCAGTTTGCCTGCCTGTTGTTTTACTGATCTGGTACACAGGAAGGAGGGTTTACACTTTTCACACCAACACTCAGTTTTGATATTAATGGCTAGTTAGAGGTAAACCACATGAAAACAGTGTCATACACATCAATTCTTTTCTTTTCAAAAGAAAATATGCACAAAATAATTAGGTCATTTGAATTAAGGATACAAGGGGATTAAACAAAACTCGGCACATCAATAAGCACTGATAAATTTATTTCTAAAAATATCAGAGACAAGGCCAAGACTATTTGGAATATATTTCTACATCACTACCAGGTCACTGAATGACCAGAGCATTACCTACGTGTGGTCTAGGTGAAAGTAGTACTCAGTGATGTACCTGAAATTGTTGGATAATCAGCTAAATGGAGAGCTAGCTTTTCTTGTAGACTGTGATAAACAGTTCAAGTCTCCTTTTTCTACTCAGAGCAAAGATTACCTTATAGATTAAAAAAAACAAAAAAACAAAAAACCACCCCAAAACATCAAGACAATCTGTTGAGAGCTGAAGTGAAAGGGAAGAAAAACAAAACAAAACAGGACAAAAGAACAAAATAGAACTATGAAATTTGCATTCAAGTCATCTGAAGACCCAGAGTCCATCTTCTCTTTTCACAGAATTGCTTAACAAAACATCTTTAGGATGTTCTTTCAAGACCTCACTCAGGATCTTCTCCATGACCAAAAAGATTGGGTACTGCTTGGAACAAAACTGATAAATCCACTCGTTCAGAAGGGCTCCCAAATTCAAGCTTTTTGTGAACTTCAGTTCGATCCATGTTTAACAGCTTTTCATGAAAGACAAATATGACACAGCCCTCAGAAAAGCTTATCAACTAAAGTTTGCAACCTACATTTGTCACATTCCCAAATCCTGTGAATCTTAGAAACATTATATACAAAACTCTTAATAGTAACCAAAACCTACAAAATCCTAGTTTTACAGTTACATCTACAAGCTTAATCCTACTCTCTTGTACTTCTTAATAAGAAATGCCAACTCAGTCATCTAAGCAGCTCTTTTCTAAGCCATGAAATGTTTACTCCAGTAATTCATCAAACACACAAGCTGTGAACAACTCTGGGTTTTGTAAAAACTTGCAAGGAGTCTCTTGAAGAATTTGTAATCTCTGTTAGCCTATAGTACTCAGCTGATTGCGTGCAACAATGGCAATTAGCACATTAAAGCAGCATGAGACAGACTTGCATCTGTGCTTGAACCATCAACAGACTTACAGATGCCTTCCTAGCTATAACTGCTACCTGAGTAACCGCTGCAGCCACAGCTAGAACTGGCCTTGAGAACTACAAAGCTATCTCACCAAACAGCAGCTGTAGTTCTTACACACAGCCAGACAATTCTTTTCAGTTCTGACATGTGACCATTCTGACCTACTCATTTACCTACTCACAGGGAATAGTTTTGAGCATGAGATATCCAGCCCTTCTCATGTAGAAAACCATCCAGCCAGTTTCTTAGGCTGCAGATAATAAAATACTTTGTTTTTAAAATATAGCTACCACCAATAAGGCTAAAATGGCTACTGCCATTTAGCCATACAAGCTATATAATACATATATTGTACAATTACAACATACATAAATACAAGCAAATATTCACTAAATGCTTACACTAATTTCCCAGTTTAGGTTCTTTTTTTTTTTTTTTTTATGAAGTGGCTTTTTTCTAGTAAACATCAGTATTATGTTTCTCATTTAAACAGGTTTTTAAGACAGTTGCAAGACTGCTTCAGAAAAAAATGCTGCTAAAGTGACTCACTCATATATATATATATATTTACCTCATAAAAAAAAAGGTGTGAATAAATTTTTATAGTCATCAATGATTTAAGTAACTCCCATTATGCAAGATCGTCTGAACTTATCGTATATTTAACGAAACAACTTTTCTGGCTTTGCTAATGAACTTTAATTAAAGCATCTTAAAAACTAACACATTTTTAGTTTCAGTTATAAGCTATAAAACTTAATCAAAGATACTAAACCGATTAAAACATCTTCAATTTTTATGTATCTTATCCAGTGTACAATTATATAACCCCCTTTTACTACTACAAAGAAAGTCATTTTTATCTGAAGAGTACTCTGATTTTATAGATTGCATATTGGATGATCCACGATTTG
Source organism: Tragopan temminckii (assembly GCA_028571105.1). Lineage (NCBI taxonomy): Eukaryota > Metazoa > Chordata > Aves > Galliformes > Phasianidae > Tragopan > Tragopan temminckii. Next base: position 96,899,727 of record JAOWBP010000001.1, on the reverse strand, counting down.
GTGACAAGCTGCAAAAATTGCTTTTAGTAAGGAATTGCTATCTACACGAAACACTGCAAGACTATGAAATGTAATCAAGAATGTGATCGAGGATCTAACAAGAAACTTCCTTGACTAGATTTGCTTCAAAGCTGCTGGATAACATTTCCACTTTGAGCCTGCTTCAATAGGATATGTCTGTAATTTTCAGGCTCAGTTTATGACTCCAACAATATCACTGTAGTGATTGTGATGCAAAGATAGTACACTGAAATACGGTACACTTCATTTTAAATGGTTAAAATATATAACCCATCAACTGAAGTTACCTGGCAACTGCTTATAGAAGAGGAGAATTGTAAGGAGACAAATGTTATGTGAGACAACTAACTGGCATTCCAAAGACACACGTCTACAAAATATGAGAGAAGAACTATCATCATTCTTTACCTTTCTAACAGCATCCATGTTACTCTCAAAACTTTTATTGCCTATAACCTCCAACTAAAGCAAGACAGTGAATGTTAGTGAATTTTAACAACATACCTAATAACAGAATTTATGTCCTACCTCTTATTGATTGTAGCCCATGTCGCATTAATGTTATCTGTCATCAGTTCTACTTTTCTGGTGTCATCTGCTGAATAATCGCGGAGCAGCTTAAGTGCCACGTCATTCACCACTTCTATATTCATTTGCCATTGTCGTATTTCTTTTGAAAATTGCTGGAAAAAAGAAAAAAAGAAAAAAAAAAAGAATAAACCTCAGGATTATTTTAAAAGAATTACACACATACTATGATCATTAGAATAGGAGATAAGCAAGTTATACCACCAATATAAAAAATAAAACAAGGAATTCTTCAGGACTGACAGCTAAGGTTAGATTCTTTTTATTTTATTCTTTATTATTATTATTATTATTTTAGGTCTAAGACTGCAGGACTACTGTTAATCTCTGAGGGGATTAATCATCAGAAATACTGTATGTCAAATAAAACATGGCAGCTCATATTGATAAATGTTAGCATGCTGATTGTTTTTTTTTTTTTGGACATTAATATATGGACTCATTATTATTTCTTCTCCTTGTGATAGTGAAGAACACAGAGATGGAATATATAATGAAATAATATGCCCCATCAAATTTTCTTCTTTATAATGTGAAATAATACTAAAGGTTTAATAAATAATGCCAATGCTTACACATTTCTTTCTTTTTAATGTATTGTCTTAGTGTATTGTTTATGTAATTAGTGCCATCTACTGGAACAACACTAAATCTGCAGTAAAGCAAAATTCTATCGGAAAGCCTAACAATACCTTTAGAATGCTAATTTATGATTTTTACTATTAAAGAAGATTTTTAGATTTTAAGCATTCCTTCCTTTCTTTCTCTCTTCCCTCTCCTTTTCATCTTCTCCTTTCTGCCCTGGTTTCTTCACCTGGGCCAGCTGCCACACTGCAGCAGCAAGCCAGGAGATCTGGAATACACCTTCAGCCAGAAACCAGATTTTGTGTATTTTTACTGTTAGCCTTTTACCTCGGAGACAATTTCCATATAAATGCACTGTAGCAATCCATAATGTGTAACAACAAAATGAAAGAGAAAAGAGAATCAATGTTCTACTTGTACTTTTGTACTAGGCAAAAACTACAACTAAGCAATCAATGGGACAGTGCAAATGAAAGGAGATGGCTGAATTTGCCAATAGAAGCACTAAGTTGCATGTAAACACTAGAGGCTATCTACCCCCAAAACCACAAACAATAACACTTGACTCTCTTTATCGGTGTCCTTTAATAATCAAAGTTAGGAAATCTTTACAAAGAACAACTGTTATTCTCATTTCACGTACAAAGTTGTACTCTTCATAAAATACTGTTTTGGTTCTGATAATGAATTCTCCACACAAAGCTGAACTTAAACATGCAGTCTTTGATTAAACAGTCCAAACACTAAATAAAAAACAGTACTTTCTGAACATTTTGCATACATATTCTTTCATCTCAGAAAGTCTGTACGTTGATTTTGGTTAAGATTGGGACTGAAACTGATTTCACCTTTGAAAAGCATATAGCAGGAGTTCTGAAAGTTTTATTATTGTAATTTTTTTCCCTCTCAAAGCCCTTGCCTGTTAAAAGGTGCTTCATCATCTCTAGGTCCCCTCTAGAACGTGAAACTGAAAACACCTACTTCCTCTCTTTCTTGTGTTATTCCTCCAAGTCAGAGCAGAACATTTACTGTGCACCAGATAACCTCAAATACCAAGACAGCAACCTGATTATGTATTTTGAGCAAGAGATTTTGTATTTATCAATCTGACATTAGGAAGAGCCTACAAACTCTTTGAGAACCACCCGAACATGTTAAATGCAGCTAAGATAAAGCTGCTTAAATAATTTTTGTAAGTTATTCTCTCATGTAAAGTATGGAGCTGTAGTCAGGAGCACTGATAAGTGTATTGGAAACCACCAGCATTCCTTTGGAAAGGATAAAGGCAGAAGGTGCTTTAGAAATAGTTTAACTCCTTCCCTGACAGAATTATATAAATATGCAATTGTTAATATTTATTTACACATAATAAAATCTATAAAAACAAAGTTAAATAATGTTTACAGAAGTTATCATTTCAGGTTTGCAGGTCTTTTATAGCAAGTATCCATTCTGTAGTTACATCTACTAATCTTTATCATTCACTACTTTCTTTCCACCTCACATTATATATGCACACTGCTACTTCTTTCTAGCCAGAGGCATTCCATCAGATTGACCGTTCGCTGCTTTACACAGAAAAGTGTATTTTTTTTCTTTTTTGTAAACTAATGGCCAGTAATTTTTACTTTGAAAATAAGTTTTTTGTCTAGTTCCATGTAATGTTTACAGCCTTACAAAACATTCTAAACCCAGTTTTACAACAAAAATAGAGAAAGATCCGTTACATGGCTATTTCCAAAAGCATTGATTCTCACCATTAACTTCCTGATGTTACAACACCAGATCATCACTCAGGAAACAAATTATGGATATAGAGCTTTCTAACACAAT
>JAOWBP010000001.1:96876029-96889625 GCA_028571105.1 Tragopan temminckii | reverse complement strand
GGGGCATCCACAGCCTCCTTGGGCAACCTGTTCCAGTGTGTCACCACCCTCTGTCTGAAAAACTTCCTCCTAATATCAAACCTCCTTTCTCTTAGTTTAAAACCATCCACTCTTGTCCTATCACTATCCACTCTCATAAAACAGCTGTTCCCTCTCCTGTTTATACGCTCCCTTCAAGTACTGGAAGGCCACAATGAGGTCTCCCCAGAGCCTTCTTCTCCATGCTGAACAAGCCCAGTTCCCTCAACCTTTCCTTATAGCAGAGGTGCTCCAACCCTCTGATCATCCTGTGGCCCTCCTCTGGACCCATTCCAAGAGCTCTGCGCCTTTCTTGTACTGGGGGCCCCAGGTCTGGACCCAGTACTCCGGGTGGGGCCACACGAAAGCTGAGTGAAGGGGAGACAATCATCTCCCTTTCCCTGCTGGCCACCCCTCTGAGCCCAGGATACCATTTGCTTTCCGAGCTTCAAGCACACAATGCTGGCTCATGTCCAGTTTCTTGTCTACCAGGACCCCCAAGTCCTTCTCTACAGGGCTGCTCTCAAAAGGTTCTTCACCCAGTCTGTATAAACACCTGGGATTGCCCTGGCCCAAGTGCAAAATGTTGCACTTGGCCTTGTTGAACCTCATAAGGTTCACATGGGCCTACTTCTCCAGCCTGCCCAGGTCCCTCTGGATGGCTTCCCTTCCTTCCAGTGTATCATCTGCACTGCTCAGGTTGGTGTCATCCGCAAACTTGCTGAGGGTGTACTTGATACCATCGTCTATGTCATTGATAATCTGGCTATAATGTAAGATTTGGCCTGAAAGAGTAATGTAATTGTTCTTACTGTAGCTTATATCACAAAAGAATACTACTGAGCTCAGACAATGATTTTTATATTTCATAGTAGGGATCATTGCACCCACATACTCTGATGACTACACAATGACAACGTCCAGACAGACAGAAACAATTTGGTTCCACATGCACTATTAAAATCACTGAAATACAAGGACTTGAAATTACTAGTAATTATGTCAAAAGGCTGTTTTACTAAGGTCTAAAGCACGTCAGTTTATCTATTATTCATTATACTTAAAAGCTGTCTTCAACATTTCAAATTTTAAATCTCTTTTTTAGTATAGCACATCTTTGTATCCATGTTTCTTCCTTTTTATTTATTGAATCAATTTTGGAAACAGCACAGTATCGTTACTGTAAGGGTCAGTATTCAAAACTGTCTCAAGAGGATTCTTAATTATTCAGCATAGCATTTCTTTACCAACCAAACTGCAAAGGGACAATCTGAAAAAGACACCATTTTGTTCACAGACTTAAGGAAATAATTTAAATTTGTTTTATCAATCTATGTTGCCATTATTTGAATTTATAAACAAAATATATTTCACAACTAACAAATCTAAATTGAGTATCAAAATGAAAAAATACATACAACAAGCAGAAATATATGCCATTATTTAAAATGACTACAAAATTCAACACTCCCATTAGTCTTTTATAGTTAATAAATGAATGATATAGCTATTTTTATAACTAACAACATTAGTAAACTCAGTAGAACACACAGTAGTACTCACAGTATGCTTACATAAGCCTGACAAACATCTTGCTAATAAACTGTCCAAGATAATATGTTATACAAATTAAATCTTGGGGGATCTTTTCCACATCAGGTTATTTCAAAACCATACTTTTCCTAAACACAATGCTCCAGCTGAAGTCCTCATTTTACTTGATTCACACAAGTTTTGCACTTGCTTACAAGAAAAGTGTCACAGCATGGCTCGCTCCAGCTGCTCCCAGTTCAACGTAAAAGTCCCGCAGATGAATAAGTAATTTCAGGGCAGTTATTATTTTTTTCATCAGTACCATTCACTAGCTGTTCAACAGTGACTACATCACTAAGGTCTTAGTAAGCCATTAGAAGTACGAATAAAGCAAAAAAAAAAAAAAAAAAGGGGGGGGGAGGGAAGCATTTTAAGCAACCATTTCACAATCTGGTTATCATTGATCTAGGATCTACTGAAGAAAAAAACTGATCTTGGCGAAGGAGGCTACTGACTTAAGATTCAATTTTGTATATTTACAAAACTTTGTTACACTTCTTTTTAGTAAAATAGATATAGCAGAGAAACAACAAATGAAAATAAATTGTGCTTTCTCTGTTAAGAGTTCCTAGTATTGATAAGACAAATATAAATCTGTTCCCTGAGAGTTCTCTATGTTGTTTTTAATACAACAGCAAAAGAAACAACAGGAAAGAAGTCAATCACAGGATAAATAACATTCATGTTACAGTACATTATATTTAGCCTACGCAAAGATGAAAAAAGGCAATCTTTCCAAACCAGTTAGATAAGTACATTAAATATAGAATGGACTCTAATAAAGGGAACAATTAAAAAGAATTTGCAAGTAGAAAACTTCTGTTTTCCTTAACCAAAGCATAATTCTAAACTGCACTCATTTCGATCTGTAGGAGAGTGCTTTTCAAAATCATTGTTGTCAATATATTGACATTTTCCTATAGAAGTAATATTTTCATTGTATCTTCATGCATTTAAAGGCTGGCAGGAATAATATGGTTATGCAATCTGACCTCCTGCAGAATGCAATCACAGGGTAGTAGAATCATGGACAGTTATAATTCATGCTACCAAAAGAAACTACTGACGCATTTTAGCTGAAAAATGAAAATCTTTTCATATGCATCTATGAGTGTTTCAATTTACTTATACCTTGCAACAGTAATCATGATGAAGACACACTCAGCTTGAAATCTAGCCAATTCTGGAAAATGATTTTTGAATAGTTCAATATTTTTTTTATATTTCCTGAATTTTATTTTTTTCCCCACTCTCCTTTGTAGGAATAGGATAGACTCCATGAACTGAAAGAAAAAGGAGCATCTGAGATCTTCATTCTGAGGGGACTGAGTAGCCTTACAGAATGGGCTGTCACTGTTGAACGGAATGAAAATGAGAGGAAGAAAAAGGTTTATATTCTTTACCAACTGTAATAACTTTGGCTGTCAGTGTAAGTATAGCAGCTTAGAAAAGTGGAAGTGGTGGATGAAGTCGTGCTGCATCAACAAAATGTTGCTACAGAACTGCTTGAAGCCCTGTGTTATCTACACGGTTATATGACCACAAGCACAACATATTACATGACACTGCACGGAAGAGGCAGCACCAGAAGAGAGCAAGACATGGTATAAGGAGCTAAACTTGAAACTATAACATTAGGAAGTGTCAAAAACATAAAACAAACAAACAAACAAACAGAAAAAAACTGTAGGTGTTTGGGCAGTACATGCTAGGAACTGCCCACACCCAACACTGATATTGCTTATCCAGGAAGAATACTACTTCAAAGTCATCTGTACAATTTTTAAATGATATGCTATCCAAAAAATCACTTATATATCTTCCCAGAGTTTACGTCCTTTCCAAAGTGACTTTCAAAGACAAACACACATTTTAAGCATCTTCTTTGTATCTAAAATAATCCACCAGGTTGTATTTATTTCTACTTGAGTTCCAGCCCCAGAATACACTTTTCTTTGAATTTCCAGATACTGGATTTTGCATTTAATCTTATTTCATATGTTTTGAACTGATCTACGCTTTTTTTTTTTTTTCACTTTAACTTTAGTCTATTTGAAACTTTTGCAGATGTATAAGCCAACATTTTTCCAATCTTAAAAATTATGTTTGTGTTCTTAGAATTGTAGGATGATCTAGGTTGCAAAAGACATTCAAGATCAAGCACAATCACCAACCTGACATTCAGGACAAATTCAACCATCAACTATCAAGTACTATCATTAAACCGTGTAACTTAGTCTCATTTCTCTTAAATGAGAAGGGGAATCCATCACTTTCCTGGGCAGCCAGTTCCAGTGCTTGATCACAATCCCTGTAAAGAAATTCTTCAAAATTTCCAAGTTAAACCTCCCATGGCATAACTTGAGTCCATTTCCTTGCATTCTATCACTTGTCACCTGAGAAAAAAGATCAAACCCATCCTCTCTGCAATCTCTTTTCAGGCAGTTGTAGAGCACAATGAGGTCTCCCCTCACCATCCTCTTCTCCAGATTAAAAAAATCCAGTTCCTTCAGTCACTCCTCGCAACTCTTGTCTTCTAGTCCCTTGAACTTCCTTTGTCACCTTTCTCTGAACACACTTAAACAATTCAATGTTCTTGTAATAAGCAGCCCAAAACTGAACACAGTGTTTGAGGTGTGGTCTCACTACTGCTGTTTACCAGAAGACAATTCCGTCCCCAGTCCTGCTGGCTATGCTATTTCTTATACAGACCAGGATGCCACTGGCCTTCTTGACTACCTGAGCATACTGGTTGTCAACAAATGCTCCCAAATCCTTTTTGTCTGTGCAGCATTCCAGTCTCTCTGCTTCAAAACTATATCACTGGATGTGATGGAATTGTTATGATCTAGGTGTAGCAACGAGCATTTAGCTTGTTGAATGCCATGTGAACAGATTCAGCCCAATGACCCACTTTATCCATATCCTCCTGCAGAACTTTCAAGCAGAACAGCAATTCTGCCTAACTTGGCACTGTGTGCAAAATTATTGAATGATACAGATCACTCACTGACAAAAATGTTAAACAAAACTGCCCAAGTACTGAGCCATGGGGAATTCCACTTTTCAAACATGATTTAAGTTTTTTCTTAACTTTTTTCTAAGTAAATAAACTATAATTTCTTTTTATTGAGAAGCACTTAAAAATCTCCATTTGTCAATTATTTCTTGTTTGAAAGCACTCTACCTACTCTTCTGCTGCCTTCCAGAACATCAGATGTCCAACCTGAGTTGTTGTCCTCAAGGAGATATTACTTTAATAAAGTCTATCATAGAATATCCCTACACAAAACGATGTTGGCTCTGTTCTTATGAACAAATGTGACCCTTAGAGCGACTGGCCTAACGAAAGTATTTTGATGGTAGATGAAGAGTCCAACCAGGATAATTTCAACATTTCTTTTTTAAATACTGAAGGAGTCACAGGAACAGTTGTAACACCTACCAACTTGCTGCCTGTAGGCTATCATTATGGAGTGGAACTGGGTAGGGAGGAGTATACAGTAGAGAACAGTTGGAGCCAGCCTACTCAGACAGCAATTTAGACTTCATCTGTCCTTAACTTTTCTTGTAAGGAGGTATTTCCTATAACTTCTTTTCAGATAGTTATAAAAATCTTCCTTCTTAAATGCTGGCATTAAAAAAAATTATTGCAACACTTAGCTAAATATGAAAAAACACTGTGTAAAACATTTTATGTATCTCAGTTGGTCAGTTGTGAGAATTTAGCCAATAAACCAAAAGTTAATGATGGATTGGGAACTTAGACTTTCTAGCTTAATGTGAAGTCTCTCATTTATTCCATCAAGACCCCAGACATTGCTTTTATGCACCACAAATCTAGTGAAGTATTTGTAGAAAGATTAGGTAACGTAATGTGTAAAGTCAGATTAAAAACAAACAAAAAACCCTATGGCTTCCAAAAAAAAGTCAGGCATAACAAAAAATATGTATACAACTAAATTGCATAATGAACAAGTGAATAAGTAGTATGTCAGAAAAAGGAAAGAACTGAACTAATCCTCTCTGCTTCTGTGCAATATTCTAGTTTCTAAAATCAGATAAAAAAAGGTCCTACAAGGGAAACCATGCAGAAGCACTCAATCTTCTTTTTGGAATGATGAAGAACAATGAGAATGTACCTGAAAGACCTCCCAGGGCATGAAAGTTCTGGGAGAAAAAATGTTAACTTCTTTTGTTTTCCTGAGGCTAAGAAAGATGAGCAAAATGCAGTTCAACAGATTTGTGCGCTTTTTTTTTTTTTAAAAAAAAGCATATTCACACATATTCATAATCTTATTTTCTTGTTTGATAATTTTGGAGTACAATTATTTCCAGCTATTGTAAGTCAACAGTTCAACTTCGCTTCATTTAACTAGGGTAAGCCTACTTTTCTTTTATCTAAAAATCACTTCTGGTAACAAGGCTGTTTCCATATGATCTAACTAATGAAGGTCACTCTGTTCTTTTGGAAGTGTCAAATCAAACAGAATGAACTGAAAACCATCAAGTGGTTTTCACTAAGCACCAACTGAATAATTTTTCAGCACTATGAAGCATGCTTTATACCTTGCTATATGGAGTGGGAGTTAGAAACCAGACGAAGCTGGTAGCTTCGTCTAAAGAAATGAGTATCTTATAACAAGAAGTAATCAACTTCTATGGATGAGTAGTGAGGAGGACATGTAGGAGCTTATTATTTGGAAAATGGATTCTTCAGAATACGTTCACTGGATTGTCAAGTTCATCAAAAGATGATCATCAAGTCATCAAAAGATGAAATTATTTATGTATACAACAGTTATCACCTTTCACATGCAATTTTTCATGATTTTTTTTTTCCCACTAAATGAAAAAGGGAACAGATGATGGTGTTCATGAAGTGGAAGACCATTTGCTTTCCATTTTTAAAATGTTACACAATCTGCAGAATTTTGCGTGAGAAATAAACAATCTATCTCAAGAGAAGTAAGATTCATCAAGATTTAGTACAAAATAGTAACAAACCTAAATGTAGCTTTGTGAGAAAGCTCAAGAAAAAAAACACAACAAAAATGTATACACATATATATATTTAAGTATTTACTAGGGTGATGGATAGGTAGATTAAGGAATGATTAAGAGCTCTTCATTGCCATCAGGCCCTAAATAGAGCTGGAATTTATGAAGAAATGGAGTGCTCAGCTGCCTCAGTCAGTCAGTCCCCTGACCAATTTGGCCCCACCACTCAGGCAGGATGCTGCAACACCAGCAGCAGGGTGCATGTGGACAAACCACCAGGAGATAATTACTATTTTTCTGCACAGTTTCAAATATTTGGTTAATAGAAAAATACAACTTTTTTGTAACGCGGCGCTAACTGAAAACCAGATGGTTCCCATGCTAGAGTGATTTCATTATCTTTCAGAATGTATGCTTTATTTGATTTCCTTTGCTGTATGCAGAAAATAGCAACTGTACAACTGAACTCCCACCTAATCATGTCTGATGTTTTAGCTACTTTCTTAAAGCTTCCTCATGCAATTATGAAGATTCACATCAGATTTTAAAATAATATTTAAAATGATGGAAGGTACCACAAACAGAAGCTACAGGATTATGACTAATATGATTAACTATATGAGTGAATATATAAGTAGTCTAGTCACTACAGTTTTAAAATTATACAAAAGTTTTCAAACAATTGAATAAATCATTGCTATCTGTCTTAAGAATGTAATTATTAATTAGAAGTCATTTGGTGTTTTAATACTTATCTTTTTATCTTAGTATTCATCTTTTTATCTATTTAAGTATCTGTTGATATTGTTTCTAGGCATTTCATTATTAAAGACACTGGCGAGAAAATAATTTACAATTACTAATCAAATATCTTTTCACACATTATAACATTTGTAATAACCACTCTACCTACAAAATATTTAAAAAAAAATATTCAGGGGAAATATAACTTGTCTGTGACTGCATTTAGAAATGGGACATTAATTTAATTAAATGATATTTTACTTTCTCTGAACATAAACACAGACGCTATTAGCATTATTAAAGTGTATTGGCTTTCATATACTATAGTTTTCATATACTTTTGTGCTTATTCATGCAAAAACATAATGGTCTGTATAGCAGTTTAAGTCTAGAAATGAGTGAAATTCTGTACTTACCTAATGAACCATATGGGCAATGAATTTAAGAATTCTTGGTATTATATAACTTTGTGATGCCACCGTACATTCATATTTAGATTTTTTTTTCCTCTTTTTTTTTTTTTTTGTTTGTTTCAACTGTCAGCAGCCTACTACCTTTGCTGAGTTTAGACTAATACTTGCTTTTCAAATATACCTGCATTTGTTAATCTGTATTCCCATTTGCTTTGCTTTTGATTTAACAGATCCAGCTCAAACTGTATGGGCAAGACCGGAGATCTTAAGTATCAAAATACCTAGGAAAATTAAAAACGTACTTAAGCATTCTAAGAACACATGAATATCAGGTTCAAAGTTAACTGAAGCAAAGTTTTCCATACTATTTATATATATATACACACATATATATAGACACATATATGCACACACATACATGTATTTCGGTATATACATATATATAAACGTACGTATATATATTTTCTTCAACAGACAAAATAACCTCCACTCTTCACAAAAGCTGTAACATAAAATTCAAAATTTGAAGACTGCAGTTGGCTTCTATTCATTTTATAATGAATAAACTGCACATCTTCCCTCTGTTATTGGACATTAAATATTATTCAAGCTGTCAGAATAACATCATTCAAAAGCTAAGCTTTTGTTTACTGCTCTCCAGGTCCAATTCCATACCTCTGTAATACTAATGAAGCTGCATCAGCAAGACTAAACTGTCAGTCACATTGTGCAATGGTAAGAAGCACAGTGGCTCCCAGTCATTGCATGTGTTGCTCTTAGCTGAGACCACCTGCTAGGCTACAACTGTATTCCAAGACTGGGAATTATGAGCACAGACGACTGTAAATCTTTCACTGCACCTCTTGTGACTATGCCTTCAAAATCATTCAACTGTGTGCACCTCTCAGCAGAAGTCATCTGGGAGAGCATTCCTGAGCTCCACTTGTTCACCTGCTGTACAGCTACAGAAAACAGAGCGCTGGCAGCAATACCGAGCTTAGCTCAGGGGATGAACCAAAACCAACAAGCAAGTAAATTGGGAAACAAGCAAAAAAAAAAAAAAAAAAAAAACACCCAAAAAACAGGGGATATTATAGCTTTGATTTTAACTTTTGCCTTTGAAAGCACACCAGACTTTCAAATTAGCAAGAAGTGATTTCAAAGTATATTAGTAAACATACTTTGAAATACACTTATGTTCTATTTTAAGTATAAATTAGGGACATTTTGCACAAAGATCTGAACTGAGTTAAATGAACACATTTTTTATTTAATAATAGGAATGAAAATTACATATATATTATTTTTTTATTAGAATTTTCATAATGTAGTGAGAAATATACAGCTTCCTCCATGTTATCCTTTCAGTGACAGCTGACTAGAACTTCCACTACAGACAAAATTAAGTCTCAAAAGAAAATAACATTTACACATCAGACCACATACTGCAACTAGAGAAATATAGTATTGCTTTCAAAATAATTTTCCTGAGTGCATGAATATTGCACTAAGTACTTGCAAACATGAGTTAATTCCTCAAGGTTTTTGCTTCTACCTGAGATTAACATTTCCCCATCCCTTAAATCCCTTTCTGTCTTCCATCTCACATTTGCACCTACTCTATTTTTTAATAAATGTTCTAGAAGACGATGTCAGTCTGATGCTGGTTAATCCATATTGAGCTTCCCAACACATGAAATCTCTGATGGCCTGAAATAGAAGACCTCTCTGCTTCTTTGTTCATATTCTCTTTGTTACATGGATCCTAGCATTTATGGGACACTAAATGCCCTCAGCTTAATCAATGACACACAAATGAACACCACACTTCAAAGTCAGTATTGTGACATAACTGAAACACAGCCAATTTTGAACCTAAAACACTGAATATTTACTCCAGAGCTCAACATCCTGCATGAAAAGATTCACATAAAATAGAGAAAAATTATCTCATGAACAGATTAAACCACTACTGTTGCTACCCTAATGCAGTGCTGCAGTGAAGAAAGCCAAGTATCAATATACAATAAATCAGAGAGAATAATAATACTGAAAATGTAATTAATATTCTATAAAAACACAACCCTTCATTTCAAACACAGAACTCATTTCAACACATAAAAAGATAAATCAGACATAAACACAGTTTGACACTGCCAGGAAAATTTTCCATGGCACTGGTGTTTCATCTACTGTGCGCAGGTTCCTGTCTAATTAAAATATAATGAAACCTTTTCTAAGTACTCTGTTTCAGGTTTTAAGTTCTACTCAGACGCCACTGCTTCCTCACCATACATCAGACAGTTCAATGTCTACTCTCCTTTTCATTACACAGCAAGGGATCCACAAGACAGCTCTCCCACCCTTCATTGTCTCACCTAGTATGCAACAGCCCTGCTGACAAGAAAAATGAAATACAAGCAGAACTTTTATGCTCAATTTCCCCTTCCCTCCTTTTTTGGCAGCATGAAAATTGACAGAGTCTTACAGAGATTGTGATCCACTAAATACAGACCAAAAAAGCTTCGAAATACAATTTTGGTATGCCTATGGTCCCAAAGATAGTAATAAAAGGAAATTCTTGCAATTATCTGCATAGACATTATCAGTCACCATCATGATGATTTGGTGTCGTACATACCAAAATGAAACCACTAGGCTGGCGCAACCACACAGCAAAGTCCTAGAATCTCTCTCACATAGGCTAAACTAGTATTTATTCAGGTTGGACTTTCAAAGGAGCTTCAGGGCTTGCAAAACACTCAGTTCTTGTTTTATTCCCAACTCAAGCAAAACTAAAACCAAGTTAAATTTATACTGTGGACAGCCAAAGTTAAATCTGTAGGCCAAACGTATTCCAGGGTATTTAACTGGACTGTCTGAAAACTACTGCAGTTCCAATATACCTTCTTTGTGTACTGCATCCCTTTTAGAAAAAGAGATAGAACACAATGTACACCAAAATCTGCATTTGTCTGATATCGTGGATTAGTTATAATCTCTGAAAAGGAGGTTGTTTGTTTCCTGTTTGCTCTGTAATTACTACAGAAAATTATGATCTGGCATAAGTGAGTATATACTGCTCTACCACAGTTTTTAAAATAACTGTGGACATTGAATGTTGCCCATCACATTCTGGATAAAATGTCAGTGGTGGAGTCATTTGACCACATAATGGGTACTCTTCTTTTTCTGCTGTTATTTATTTCCAATTAGTTTCATTTTGACTAATTTACTTCAACAGAGCTAGTATAGCTCTTCTGTTTCTATCATCACAGATAAAAATAAAACAGAGGTATATTGTTTACATTTACTTCTTATCAAGTTGACAATTTTCTATGTAAGCTATGATTCCTGTCACACTACTACCTTGAAACTGTCCAAAACAACTAAAACAGGTTTACCAAACAAGTCAAAAAAGCTTGTCTTTTGAACACATATGAGAGACAAAGGTTGGGAGATTAAAAAAAAAATCCCACCTGTTCTGTGTAAAGAATGAAATGCCATGAAATTAAAGACTTTTGTGATGTTACTGACATCTATTCTGAGAAAAGATAACGTCACATTTGTACTACTATCAAGCAAAGGACACCAGCATTGCAATGTGAATGTTGCAAAAGGAAAATTCTGAAAAAAAGGAAGCTTAAGTAAGCAATTTCAAACAGAAATAAAAAGAATAAAAAGATGACTACAATCCCAGCAATTCAATATTAGAACAAAAAGATTTTTTAAAAAACTTTCATAAACTGATTTAAAAGTTCAATATAAGCAAAATATTAAAATTCTACATGAAGAGAGCAAAAAGAAGGAAGATAATGAGGATTTCTTTGTAAATGTGATGCTTTTTTTAAACTCTGAACTTTCTGGATCTCTTAAAAAAAATGCATCGAAAACAAGGCATGTCATACTTTTCAGACGTATTAGAAATGTTTGAACTCTTTGCATTTAACAGGAAGTAGATATCCCATATCTAAAAAGAAAGAAAATAATTTTCCATTATCTTGAGCAACCAAAAGCTCACAGATTTTAAGTTAGACAGTAACTTCATTGATTACCGAAGTAAACTCTGCATGAGCACAGCTACATAACCTAATTCATAAGGAAATTAACTTTGAAAAAATAATTCTTAAAATGTATAATGCTTACAGAGTTATAAATTGTAGACAGTTTCCCTCTCTTCATCTTTGGAGTTTGATCATTTGAAATATTTACTTGTAATGGAGATGACCTCATGTACGGTACAAGTACTGCACATGTTATTTTTAAAGGTAAATTATTAACGGTACTCCTTTTAACACATAACATTGATTGAATCTTTCCAAAACCATTCAAAGCAGAAAACACTATTTTCTGATGATCTGGCCAGTAAACGAGTCTTTAGAACATTCTTCTAATACTGAAAAGTTCTATGCTTTTAGTCAAGCTCCTTCAGCATTTATTATTTTCAGATTTCCAAGCATTTTATACAAATGTTAATTAACATTTGTAAAATGAAACCAAATTCAGTTTTGAAAGCAAATGCAATTAAAACCAGACTTTTTTTTTTCTGTAACACTGCAAATAGAAAGTGTCACATTAGATACAGTTAAATATGTTGAAAACTCTAAAATAACTCAGTGCTTGCCTTTCTAAAGAACCACTAATTCCCGACTGAGTTCTGTTACATTTCAAAAAATTATGTTAACAGTTCTATAATTGTTTAAGATGTCAATGAAATACTTCATATATGGAGAAGTACTTTCTAAATTCTTCACATTTGGCTACTACTGAATTCTTAAATATTCTTCAGAATGTGATAACATCAATTTTGGTGTCAGTAAATTACCAGGACCTGAAGCCTCACGCTGTGTGGCAGTTCTTTCCCTTTCCTTTGCATTTTGCTTGTAACATTTTTAAGTAAATTTACTTCTTTCTGAAGCCCCTGAGACACTGGACTCCTTATCCTAAACAAGAAAACTCCTTCAAATTGGCATATGCATACAGAGTTCTAGGAATGTTACAGATTTTTACAGAGACAGGAACAAAGGCAGATACTTCCATAAAACCAGTCTGTTAAAATATGACTCCTCCTGAGAATGTGGGAAGGAAAAAATACCCCAAACAACACTGTTAATAGAGCGAGCTTATCTTAGTACTTGAAGTAAGGAATTATCTTCTGACAGCCTGAAAATAAGACTTTCTGTCATTTTGTGCTTTCTCACAAGCTTGGGCAGCAACTTCCCTCTAATTGGTGACAGGGCAGGCTGAAGTTCAGAGAAACTGAAGGTTTATATGCTTTAGCCTTTTACTAAAATCAGCTCTGTCATGGCAGTCTCCAAGCCTTTTACAAGCAACAAAAGAGTAAACTGTAGAATACTAAAAAGACTTTAATTTTCTTGGTACTGTAAAAAAAAAAAAAAAAAAAAACAATTTTTTTTTTTTTTGGTGTCTATTATGACTGGCAACATCTACTGATTCAATCAATCCCTAAACAATAACCAACAGAGGTTTAAAAAAAAAGATACAAAACAGAGTCTGGCACTAGCTCTCCCACCACGCTTCACCTGATTCTTCACTGAAGTGACAATCTTTTTCTGCCAGATGATAGTATATTTCAAATCTTTCACCAAGCTAACATCACGGACCCATCGTTATAATGCATAACCATTAGTATGAAGTATTCCCCTACCAAACTATGCTTTCTTTATTCATAGGCGTGGGGGGATTTATTATTTTGTTGATGCTGTTCTTATCATCATCATCATCGTTATTATTACCATCATGTTGTTATTATCGTTGTTTTTATTATTTTCACATCACTCTTTCTGAAAGACTCTCTTCACAAGAT
>JAOWBP010000001.1:96842132-96870374 GCA_028571105.1 Tragopan temminckii | reverse complement strand
GGGGGGAGGAGGGGGTTGCTTATTTTTTGATGTCGTCAATGTCTCCTTTTAAGAATAAATGTATTTCTTTACCTGTGGTGATCACATTCTGTATTTTCTGCAATGTGTTCAACTATGAAGATAATCAATATAAAATTTTAAGTGAAAGTTTTAAAATTCATCATCACACACATTTGCCCTACTCACAGTCTGGAAAATCTCTGTGAGAACTGTTTCTTAGAGGAACTCTTCTTTTAAGATCAAATGCATAACATGTCTACAAAATGCTATGCATATAAGGTGTTACAATATCTTTCATACGTCCTGAAACAACATATGATAGCAGAATCATCACTTACTGCGGTCAGTAATTATTGTTCTGGCTTCTTGATTGCTCGTCTTGTTTTTTAGATTTTGTGCTGCAGTTATTAGTTCATCCAGCTGGGGACGTCTTTGCTCCAGATCTTGTAGTATTGCCTAGTTGCAAAGAAATATAAAAATAATCAAAGAAAAAAGCATGTAGAGCTGTTGAGAAGACCACATTTAGTGACTTTTTTCTATGCCAGGTTGACATACAGCAGAATCGTTTTCTGCTATTTAAATTAAATGAAGAATTTGGTTTAGGTCATTCTATGAGCATATACATACCAAGCATATATATACGTATGTAAAATCAGATCTATCTTGTAATAATCATTACAAATGAAACCTGTAAAACTAAGTATAAAATGGCAATCATTCTTAATTTTAAAGTCATCCAATTATGCGAGCATGACCATAAACCTTTTCCTCTACAAACCCACAGAAAAAATAATATTCTTGTAGACTTCACAATTTTTTTTTTCAAAAAGATAGAGGGGTTTACATTATCAGCAGATTAAGCAGGACTTCTCTAACAACTCACAAAATCTAATTAATACTGTTTGTTTCTTAATATTTTAAGATTACTGAATTACTATCTGTTGGTTTATAGCCAGCAAAAGAGTGTTAATGTTGATTTTTCTGTCTTTAAACCTTACCTAATAGAAAAGTAATTACAAGTCACAGTAATTTCTATTAGTCAAGAAGATAGACAAAGCCCAGGCAACCTGACTATAACAGGAGTGAATCTAGAGCTACTCAAAGGGAAAAAGGTGGGCTTCAGAATAATGAATCATGATCTTTAGGATGTAACAAATACTGAAATGCAACACTTCAAGATACAAGAAAAAATGAAAACTTAATAAAAGTAAGGCACACAGAATTTACACATCTATAGTTTAACTTTCACTAAAAGAATAGGGAACAGCAAACAAGGAATCAGTAGAATGGCTTCCCAGATAAGAATCATCCAAGCACATATTTAAAAGACATTGACTAAATGTAGCAACTTCAAGTCCCCATCACATAACTTCCAGAAAGGATGTTCATTAGCATTCTCAGAGTTAGGAGTTGGAAGCAGCAAAATTTATTATCAAATTATGACAAGGTGATGTTTCTGCTATAACTTTGGGTCACAGGAGTATGGCAGATATGGTATATCAACTATGAAGCTCACAACAAAGCAAAGTGAAGGATTTTTATTTCTCAGAGCCCTTATGCACAGTGATTACGTGGTCTGTAAATATATTCATCTCTTTACAGACATTTCTTTTAACTGCTTTATAGTCTTGTTTTTGGTGGTTTTTTTTTTTTCCTTAAGATGCTTTTATTTCAAATAATCATATTTTATTTTTAAAGCTCTAATTCACTGATTGCAGTGCGTAAGAAAGACCTGCAATCTGACCTTAAATTTGGTCTCCCAATTGAAATTAGTGTTATGTAATTTCACCAAGTTTAAGGTAACAAGTAAAGGCCTAGTATCATATTTTGTTCAATGGGATTATAGAAAACAGCATAGGAATATCACTTCTAGAAGGCACAACATGTATCATCAACAGGGAACTAGAAGCTCCACAGAATTTCACTTTGTTCAGTTTAAAGCTCTTCAGAAAAAAAGGTCGTTTTCAAGATACATAACCAGTTATATCCGATGAAATTCTTGCCTTTCACTTCTGTAACAGACGTTCATTGAAGATCTATTATAACTGATTTCTAAACTCATACTCAAAAGTTCGGGTGGTATATTTTCTTATGTACTGATTGGATAACACACAGAAAGTTAATGCAGCAGCTTGCGTAATAAAGGATAGAATAAATTTCTCATTAGAAGTCATTCCTTAGTGAAAGCATTCAAGAAAAAGAAATAAAATCTACTGATGCAGTTACTACTTCTAGATATCTATGTGCCTTCAAAACTCCATTTTCAAAGAAGACAAGTTAATGAGTGACATGAATTTTACAATAGCAGCAGCAGTCCCATTGCAGCCTAACAACATCTGCATTATACACATTACCAGAATGGACTGTGCAGAAGGAACATTAAAATAAGTACAACATTCTCAGATAATTACACAGCCTACAAAGTAATATTTCCCTTTTTCTCTCCTTCTTCTACCTAGAAACTGTTTAGAAGCAGGCCAGCAAATTACATTATTCTATGGTCTTACATCTACAGTCATTCCCAAATTGTTCCCTAAAGTTTCCCATTTTTCATATTTTGTATACTAAATACAATGATTTATCTGATCCAGCCTTAGTCTCCAATTAGACATTACATACTACGCTCGCAATACAGAAGAAAGTGTCTGCTGTTCTTTGATGAACACGCAATAAAAGATCGCTACATTTGAGTTCAGGGGAAAAACTGGAACAACTGTGAAGGATTAGATGGGATACTATAAAACAAAAACAACAACAAAAAAATCAAGCAGCAATACATATATGAAGATACTCATGAAATCTTTTAGAAATTCAACCAAATATTTGATGCCATAAAACTAGATCCTCATCTCAAAGCTAGTGGAAATTGTTAGAAGTTGTTATAACAGCTATGGGAGGAAAAGCCCATTAACAGTAGCACCCTGGTGGATGCATTCCAGATGTAAAAGACCAGATGCCTCTGATAATAAATGTTAGCACGTTAAAATAACCGTTCTGTGTAATTTAAAAATGGATTATACAAAAAACTAAGCTATTATGAAAGATTTTTCAAAACAAGTTAAACACAGATCTATCCAGTCCTCATCAGGACACCAAAAGCACTAGTACAAACACTTAGAGAGTCATCAACACAAGTATTTTTTCTTCTATAAACACCTCTGATCATGTACATATAATATCCCTTTACTCTCATTTACCTGATGTTCCAAAAAAAACGCACAAAAATGAACACTGCTAAATATTATAGACCATATTTTAATCAATAATCGGATGTTAAATAATAAATGCAGATGAACAGAAGTAGATAAATAATGATAATGGATCATTTAGTTGTAAAAATGCATCGTTAAACACCGAAGAGCTTTTCTTTTTCCTCCATATATCTATGAATGCCAGCATAACAGTGCTTGGAGACAGCGCAGTAATGGAACGATGAGAGATTCAGTCATCAAACCTGTCTACAGTTTGTCAGAAAGTGATGCTATTCATTTTCAACCATCTTTCCACATTTTTGGACAGCAGCTGCTTGAAAGAAAAACCTAATTTTCAGGTTTCTAACTTTTATGATTTCTTTACACAAAATGGAGGTTAAGAAATAGATTAAATTGTTTAAATCAGTGACTGAAAAAAATGCTAAAAAGAAACTGAAAAACTGAAAAAAGTGTGACAAATTCTAGGTAGAACTGCATGGTTTGAGATTGAGAATTTAAATATTCTCTAGCTTTACAATGCATAGAATATAAAATAAGACAGTAAGTACAATGGATATCTATCCACTCTTCTTTCTTTTTCTGACTTAAGAAAGCTACTAGTAAGTAAAAAAAAATTTGTTTGATCAAAAAAGAGATTTAGGCAGACCCTCTCAATTAAGTAAGCTAGAAGTACCACTTTGTCATAAATAAGACATAACCAAAGACTAAAACTTCTCAAGTATTTGGGATGCTTTGATTATAATCACTACCATCCATGCTTAATGAGATGAGCTAGTAGACCACTAAGGTAATTCCAGTCTTGAACAATTAATACAGGAATGGAAGAAAGGAAAAATACATTTTTTGTAAAATCCTATTCACTTCCCCCAAACTCGTAATGCTATTTTTAGGAAAAGCAAAATTCCACAGAACAGTCATTGTGGAAATGGTTCGCTCATCTTTCGAAAAATCTTAGAATCTAAATCTTAAGCTTAAACAAAAACTGAAGAAGTTACTTCCTGACCAAATTGTATAGCTGTGACAGCTTTCACCAAAAACAACGTTCTCTAAATATAATGTGTTATATACACACCTAGGAAGAGAGAAGCTTTGGAAAAAAGGCTTGCTAACAATTTCAGAAATGTAGATATGTTACACCTACAATTCATCTGCATAATAAAATTGGCTTTTTTAGTTATTCCACCCAAGCACAATTTGAATTTCCTTTCTTGTCACTAAGCAGTATGGGAATACAATTCTGTGAACAGGAGAGAAAGTGATGGTTTATGTACTCTATACAATTAAAAACAAAATGAAGAAATAATTGAAGTATTTGCATGCAGTGGAGTTTTCTTTTTAAGACAACTTTTGTTTTGGCTATTAGCTGGTTTGTGTTTTCCCTCCAAAGTATGTATAATTTAAAGAAAATATGAAGAGCTAGACTTACTATTCACCAGCATTGCTAGCTGATTGGAACCTGTCATGAAATCAAAACATTAACAGATGGGGCGCTATGGCCTGAGTAATTTTTGTAGCTTAAGTTTTCCATGAGTATTTATTTTTATGCCCACTTAAGGCCCACTCAAAAACTGCCTATACAGCCCTTACCACTGGCTTTGTGAATATATCAACACTATTAGTGATGCTGTGGGAAAGCCACAAGTGACAGAGTATCAGGTGTCTCACTAGAGACATGAAAAGCATCACGGAACTTTCTGTATGCCTTTTGTGACAGTAAATCAAGAAATTATGTTGGTGGCATTATAAATATCTGAGAACTATACTTGCGCAACTTAAGAATTCTGGTACATACCACGAAGTTATGACAGCAAAAAGTGCAACATGCTTTTGATGTTCAGTAATCAAACCAAACAGAGTGAAGAGTAATTAAATCTCCACACTTTGACCAACAATGTTAGACCACAGTGATGGCTGGAGATGGGAGAACTCTCACCCTCTCTTTTACTTTCTTTCACCACCTGTGAAAATCAACCATACTGCTCTAGAACTGCATCAACAAATGGGGTAGTCAGCAAGGAAAAGGACATTCAGCTTGGGTCAAGTTCACAAGTGGTTTTCAAGTACAGGAATAATCCTTACTGGGAGGATTAAGTCAGCCAAGGCCCACTGAGATATTTTTTTCCCCCATTTTCACAGACCACCATAATGGGTATCAACTTGAGAAAAAGGAGGCATAGACATAAGTTGCAAAATAACAGCAATATGGCTTGAAGCAGGTCTAGCAAAGCAGGATGTGCCCTATCCTCAGAAATAAAAAGACGGAAGCAAACAAAAGTTCAGCTTTCAGCTGAGAAGATTTTCGAACTATGAAAATAGGTTGCAGAGACCTGAAGATGCAATGCACTAGATGTCTTATAGAGAGATCTACCACTGACTGACTGTATGATAAAGGCAACTAACCAGTTGTGAACTTTAGTCAGGCTAACTTGTGATAATGATGTGGATAATAATTCTGTAGACATTTCACAAGCATTTGAAGCATTAACAACACCCATTTACTTGTTGGCAAAGTTAAAAAAAAAAAAAAAAAAGTTTAAAAAAATAAGATGAGAAAACTGAGAGAAGGTTAGTTTATACCAACTCAAGATGAAGGAGGTAATCAAAGGAGCTCAATGAGTCAAGTGAAGCCTTCCATTCCTGAACTAGGACACTCTGAACCTATCCCTTTTCAGGAGAAAAACAGTATCTAAAAAGGGATAAAACTTTCCAAATATTTGCAAAGCTTCTCTGTGTGATTTGTGGCACTCAAAACTGTATGATATTCCCGAGCTAGCCACTAATTTCTCTTTATGCTGTTATCCCTGAAAAAATGAGTTTGAACTACAGAAAGGATGCAAATTTTTCCACCTTGGTCAAAAGAATCTGCAATTTCACAAGTTGCAAGAATGCTAGACTAAAACCAAAAATGAATTGAAAGTATGAAAAAAGAAGGAACAAAGCTAAAGATGAACATGTAACAAGTGGGACAACATTTAAATTTTCAGATATTTAACTATGAGATCCATCCAACTAAAAGAACATGGCAATAAATCAAGTGTAAGAATTCACAACTGAAAAAGGATGACAGCTCGAGGAGTAAAACTGAGTAGAATTGAACTGTATATGAAATTATAGTTTTTCCCCACACATAATGTGACTTTTTGAGACTACTACTGTTTGCAATGAGGTATGAACGTTGTGTGAAAGACTGCAAGTTTATCTGATACTTGGTTATCTAAATAATTAGGCAAAAGTATTCCAGGATATCTGATGTCCCTACATGCAATCACACAGGATAACTTTATTGATGGGACTAGTTTTAGGAGGTACAGAGCTTCCCCAGGTTCTATATTAGTCAGCAGAACAGAAGTCTTTCAGCACACAGCCATTTTCAGAATGTTATCTGCAAAACTGGCCATTTTATTTCTCCCATATAATTAATCATTTTCAGAGTAAGGATATTTTCACTGTGCTTACAAACATATGAAGAAAAAGGAAAAACAGCTGTTCTGTTTCTCAAAGCTGCAGCTTTCATTTTAGATTTGCTGGGGTTTGTTTTTAGGATTATGGTGACAGTACCAATTCTTTTTACCTGAGACTGATCCATTCAAAACCGTACTTGTCAATGCACTTCAAAATCAAAGTAAATTGTTCTTAACTTTATCACACATTTTAAAAGAAAGTATGTTTACCTGGCACACAACAGTCCTGAACAGACATTTCATTTCGTTATGAACACAGGCAACACTAGCAAATATTTCTAACTTCTTTTTTAAGTATAATTTAAGAAAACAGCTACTATATTTTTGTGGGAAAGAAAAGCTTGGAGCTTGACTGAAGATGCTCCCCCTGATTATCCAATTTTACAGGGATAAGATTAGCCTGAACCAATATTCCGCTCTCAGGAAATACAGAGATAATTCCTAAGTTTCTGGTAGAGCCTCTGGA
The DNA here is from genome assembly GCA_028571105.1 of Tragopan temminckii. NCBI lineage: Eukaryota > Metazoa > Chordata > Aves > Galliformes > Phasianidae > Tragopan > Tragopan temminckii. The sequence goes on along the minus strand of JAOWBP010000001.1, from coordinate 96,863,235 downwards.
AATCTTTGACTACTTTCACTTGAAGTTTTCTTCAGTAATAGCAAATTACTGAAAACAAACACATTGGCACAGCATCATTTGCCAAATAAGTTTTCCTTTGGTGCCTTACGATAGCAAATATTCTCTGAAGAGTAAGGTAAAATGAAGAAAGAGGATTTCATCTAGTTTGTTTGGGTTTGCTTTTGAAAAACCAAAAACCAAAGCTGTTAAATCACCTGTTTTTTACTGTGAACTCGAAGAAGGAAGCAGCAGGTGTTGAGCAGTTCTTATTTACCAACATTTCATAAGAAACTGTGGAATTACCTTAAGCCAGATCAAGTAACTTAGATCCTTATCTTCATTCTTATCTCATTATCGCTCCAAAAGATAAGAACCAGACAAAAAGCCCAGTTTTGATGTCTAAACGTTTCTCACTTATTCAGAAAGATTTCAAACCCAGAGCTATGATTCTCTCAGCCTTTTGTTTTGTTTTCAAATTTCGGTTTAAGGATAGTTTGTTTTACTTTTTACTCCTACCTCTTATTTGCTCTTTTTTGTTCAGTAGCTATATGGACAGTCAAGTCCAACAGTAACACAGAAGGTAAAAGTAGAAACTTAAAAATTCTGATTTCTTTAACAGTGAAGGAAGTAAGGCAACGTATACAATGTGGATATTGCAAGTACAAGAAGATTTTAAGACTGAGGAATTGAAGAAAAAACAATGGCATAGAGTAAAATGGGTTATTAAAAGTTTGGACTGGGAAAGTCTTACTTTTATAACTAATTTTAAAGGGGAGCTCTAAAGTTCTCTGTTGCCAGCAGAAATTACTGAATTATTAATGCCAACCTACCTTCGTGGTTTCACAGAGACACTGGTCTTTTGAAAATAACACATTTAGCACTCAGAACATATAATTTGCACTTCATGATGTAAGAGGATAGGGGGTGGGTTGAGAAACAGATTTAAGCACTGCACACTTGATTGCTACATGTAACTGAAGTAGGAGTTGTGGCTGAGTTGGATCCCCCAAGGTATTCTGTAGCGCAAAAAGCAGGTGAAAAGTAGATGTTCCAGAAGGAAACTCAGGCTGTGTGGAATGATGCCTAGTCATTACGCGACTAGCAAGACTACACAAGCACTCCTTTGATCAGCTGTCTTGTCTCAGGTCATGGGTCTTTTTCAAGCAGTGCTGTCAAGTCAAAAGAAGAGGCATAGACTAACACCAATCATAATAGCCTGGTGTAAGGAATGTTTCTAAATAGTATAGGACAAGGAAGACACTGAAAGCAGGTGACTCATTGCCTAGATGGATACCTTAGCCACTAGTAAACGTACAAAGCAAGACAAAAAGGCAGCAGATCTTCCTCCTGCATTTCCAGTAATTCTCTCTTCATGTGCTGTTTCCTCAGATCAGCATCAGTCCTACTTGTCTCCCCTTCCCTCACACAGTTATAATGCAACTTAAACATATTTCACCAATTTCTGACTGAGAGCAATGTTTAAACATAAACTTAAGCACATAACTGGAGCCATTCCTTGTTCAGACAAGGGGGAAACTCATGCTATGAACAGTTAATATATTTCCTTTCTAAGCATTGCTGGAGGCAGAAGGTACAGACATTGATTATTAGCTTGCAAAGGAGCCACACAATTCTACTTTAGTGAAAGAAAAATCAGCATTTTTCTTTTTTCTGAGCATATGGTTTTACTATCTGAATGACAGCCTCAAGAATACATCTGATATAAATAGAAAACAAAGAATCACTTATCAAGTGGAAAGACAATTCTAGCACAAAGGTAGGAACGAGTAAGTTCCTTATATGTATATTTATATACATAAATATGTATATCCATGTGTATATACAAGCAGATTTAGACATACATACTGATTTTTAAATGGGCCTTTCCAATAATTAAGGAGTCCAAGAAAAACAATTTTCAAAATTCTTTCTCAATTTCTGTTCTGTGACTGAAGAGTAACTGAGGCCTGAGGGGAAAGGAGTTTGTGCATTTCGATTCCTACAGAAAAAGGGGGATTTGTTGGGATACAATTACAGCCCACATAATAAATATTCCTCACCAAAATGAAAAAAAAAAAGTTTTTAAAAAATGTCTTTAAAAATCAAAATGAAAACACCTTTCTCTATATTATATTTGCAAATAAATTATGAAATACTGCCATCTTTCCACAAACAAGACTTTCCGTGACTTGTGATAGTTCTGCTACTGTCTCTTGCTTTGGAGAAAGCTTGGTTCACAGTCAACTCTCTAGTGAGACAAAAGAATGAAAACTTCCTCTTCTAGGGTATTTTTATTTACACTTAGTTAGTGTTATGTTTTGTTAAATATGAAAACTGTAGGAAATACTTTCATAGTTCCAGATGGATATAAGCTTGCCTACAATTTTTATCTAGACTATTCTCATATGCTTGCTCTCCCTCGTACTACAAAAGGGAGGCTTAGCTATGTGATAAACTGCTATATATTGCTTTGCATTACAAATTCTGATCACATTCAGGGATTCACTAAATTCCATTCTGTAACAGTGTCAGTCATGGCTGAAAAAATAACTCTGAAGACAGGATGAAGGTGTATCATCCTTTTTTATAGTACTTTTCAACATCAGAGGTAATTCTTTTGAACTCACAGACCTCCTCTTGTAAACCCAAGGGCTTGTAGCACTGCCAGCTAACAATTCATTAATACAAGATGTTCATCTTCAACAGTTAATCCAACTTGATTTTGGGCTTTTCACTGATTTTTAACTTTGTTACTTTGTTCACACCAATAAGACTTTTTTTCTCCCCCATCTTACTAGCATTGACGCATGATTTGTCGTGAAGCACAACACAGTGTTATATATAAACTTACGGGATAATTATTTTCAAGTTTAATGTTTTTGAAAATTTGCCCTTGTCTGATCTGTGATATTTCCACTTTTTACTCAGTAAACTAGTAAAGTGCAAGAAAATGTCATACCATATAAAGGATAAACTAAGGATTGATGCAGTCAATTCTCCAGGGGTGGCAAACCCAAATTAACTAGGAGACTGTGAGGATGCATCTGGACCCTTGTCTCTGTCTCTCCCTCTTCTGTTACCATAACAAAGTCAGTTCAACTGAAAGGCCATATTGGGAGGTGGAAACAAGAGCTTCCAAATGTGTTACATTTTTAAAAATTAATGATTTGTATCTCTCCATGGAAATAAGAGCGTTGCTAGATTGTGACAAGCAGTTCTTCAAGAGCTAAATCCTGGAAGGACTCCAGACTGAGGTCACCGGCTTTCTGCAAATACCAGCCCGCAAAACCGGGAGGTATTTTACAATCTATGCTGCTGAAAAATGTATCTATCTTGGCAAACCTTTCTTGTTCAACTTTTTGACCTTAATCCTTCTACTCACTTAGAAATTATCACTTGCACTTATGAAAACGCCCTTCTTTCAGCAGCTTCTTCCACTAGACAAAAATATTTATTTATTTGAGAACTACAAGCGAAGGCAAGCAACTCTTTCATCAGCTATGAAACATTAACACAAAAAAAAAAAAAAAAAAAAACAACAAAAAAACCAACAAAGTTTAGGAAGCTACTATTTCCGTTGTTTCTACATTATCCCTACAGAGTATACTTTTAAATAGCTTCACTCCAAATACCGAAAAATGCAGAGGTGTATTCTGCAGCCATTCTCCAAGAGACTTGAAGGACTCTCTAAAAACATGGCCCAAGGACCATAAAAACTTGAGCAGACAACTGTGCTAAGAAATAAAAGAGAAATATTACACAAGCAGAACAGATGCCATTACCACTTAGCCCTGAAGAACCAGCTAAAAGCAACATCAGTTTATTTATCTATGACAGAATAATATATTCTTGTTAAAAACAAAGAAAACAAAACTCTGAAGCACTGACAAGTGAGTGCTATGCTTCAGCTTGTCCAGTTAGTCTGTCAGCCACTTTCTTAGAAAAGCTAGTGAAGGCTACATAGGATCAGCCACTGATGCCTTTCTTAACTATGCTGCAGCACCAGTGCTGCTATTGCTTACTGCCATGACACTCTTGCTTTCAGTCTGTGTCTCCTGCTGATAAGTTCAGAAGAAAAATGGCCTCTGCTCTAATAGATAAACAGCAGCAAGCTGCCAAAGGAAGCACAAAATGGCTGGGCTGCTTTACTGAAGATGGGTACACAAAGAATGGAGGATGACAACCATTAACATAGAGGTACCTAAACTCACATACACGTCATTTTGAAATTTGGGCAATGTTGAGATAGAATGCTAAAGAAGAGCAACACCAGTAACAGTCATATAGAACATTATGAACACTATGATAATAGGGAAAATGTGTAATTTTTTACTTACTTATTTTTAAACATTCCTAGCAGTGGAACAATTGTTGGGATTTCATCTTTCCTACTCTTTTTCAGGGGTAGATCTAAATGAGGCTGTTTTAACTTCTTTGAATATGACCTCATGTTTCTCAAAAAAAAAAAAACAACAACAACAAAACATACACACACACACACGAAAGTAGTTTCAAAATCTGAAACGAATTTAGCCAGTTTGTAAAGTTTTATACTTCTTTCACTGGTGCAGATGTGCAGGCATTAAGAGATAACAAATGCTCAGAACTGATTCACTATGTATGCCAAGGTAGTTCCCTCGAGAAAAGATGGTTGGTTGTTTTCTACCATCACCGTAGATCAAAGAAAAACATTTCAAACCATCTTTCACAGCATGAGACATAGCACATGGAAATCAGATCATCCAGGTTCCTCCTTGGGAGGACGATTCCCTGTCATAAACAACTGAAGTCACAGAAGAGGTACATCAGGAAAGATTTCTATACATTCATACAATTGCATGGAATTTCTGGCTGATGGCACGTTTATTGCACTACCTCCAAACTGCAGATCTATCTGCAAGCTAACATTTGCTTAAAATTGAAAAAGCCTGAAAAGTATGATCACATTCATTTCTTACACTGAACAACAAAACCATCTCCTGCCACACCTGCATTAACTCCATGGCCAACTGGGGTTGCCCGGAGCCTAGTGCCTCACTGCAGGCTGGACACAAGCCCTGTGAAAAGGGGAGCTGCAGTCCCTGTCCCTCTCCCCTCCATCCTACCCTAGTAGCCAGTTGCTGCTGCACTCATCCAGGGAGGCTGTGTGCTTCAGGCTCAGCACAAGTGCACAAAGGCAGCTTAGCCTGTAGCTGACAACCTGGGAACACAACTTTGTAGGTCCAAACACCTGGGGAAGGAAGCACAGAAGTCATGGGTGAGAGGTAGCTAGGGAATAGGAATGAGAGCGAACAGCAGGAGAGGAGCGTGAGTGGGAGGGATGGAGGCATAGGAAAAGCAGTGATATGCAAGAGAGCAAATAACTGATACTTGAGCTGTGCACTCCAGAATGGCAGTCAATTATCAATTACCTATGGATGATTTAACCTGAATTCTGGATTAAATACCGCATGGGGTAGAGACACTAAAGCTGCTTCAGTAAAGAACAAGCTTAGGTCAGATAGACTTAACTAATGCACGCAGAGCACTGTGTGAACACAGCTAGCTAATTTCTGGGGCCAGCTCAGCAGTACAGTGCCTTTCAGGAGCAGCCTGAGTTAATGAGACCTGATGAGTCTCAACTGACTGAATGCAGAACCACTTAACCAATCCTGCATCTGCTCCCCAGCTTTATCTCATTTAAAACAGCTGCAAGGAGCCTATCTGTAATCAAGGCACCTCCACAATATTGCAGTACTACTAGCATCTGTGTATGTATGTGGACACCTGAGAGAGACAGAGGTCACACAGAGCTTTTTTTCCTTTTTTTTTTTTTTAAGGCATAGCAATTGTGGATCAGCTTCATGGGGTAGTCTAAGGGTAGAGTGCTAACAGTCCTTCATGATTTAATCTTAAGCTCATTTCCAACTATTCTTATTGGAAGGGCATTTTCCAATCCTTGTTCAATTTCCAATTCTATGTCACTGCTTAAATACTGCTTAGAAACTGATGTCACCAACCCTTCTAGCTACATGCTGATATTTTGCTGTTCTTCACTACATATTCCATCAGAAAAAAAGTATACGCATATATATAAAATATGTATCTGAAAGGTATTTATGTATGCACAAACACTGACAAGTATAAATGTAGGTAATGTGCAGCAGTAGACAATATTCTGATAGGAAATAAGACCCATCACAGAGAGCCTAAATAGCTTTCTCTACTATCACCCACTGCTTGCTATTCCACCATTGCCAAGCAGCTTCAGATCTATAGCCTATTTCTCTTACTCAACACTGTACAAAGCCAAGACTACTCTTGTTGATGCTCTAAAGTTTGTAATCTCATTTTTATCCATTTTTAAACAACAAAATATAACAGTTGCTGAAACTTTTGACATGCTAGTCTGAAAAACAAAGTTTGTTTTTCAGCACTAATCCTTGCACTAACAACTTCAAGGCCCATGGTTTGCGTGTGAAAGAATATAGACCAATGTTAATTTTGCTAAAGATAGGACATAATTTTTACCTAAGAGTATGAATTATTATGTGACAACTCATGAATTTTAGTTGTCATACTTGAAACTTGCTTGAGCATTCTAATAGTCTTTCGTACTTACCTCTGAGAACCCGAAATGGACGAGTAGAGTTCACTCTAAAAGAAGGAAAGGTAGTTCTTTAGAACTACCCAAGAAATTTTTGATGAACTATTCTGAGTTCTGTTCTAGAACATACTATCTCTCAAACAATCTCTGAGCAAAGGGAAAATAATGAGGTACCAAATGACAGTTTATCAATAATAAGTAATTATCTTATCTTAAAAAATCACTGATTTTCCTCTCATTGTAGCTGCAAGACTCACCAGTGGTGACAAAGAAATGCCTGATACCCTTAGCAAGGCTTCTGAAACTGCCCATGTGACATTAACACAAGCAAGCTCTGTTTTTTTTTTATTTTTTTATTTTTTAATTTAAAGGGAAATTCTAATGGAAACTCATTGAAAAGCATAACTTAAATGAAGTACTATGTGAAAAGGCAACACTAAGTGAGGTTACATACAGATTTGTCCTATGTCTGAAATTAACCACTAGTTTCACTACTTGCTTGGCTGATGAAACTGAAGGTAGATTTAGTACATCCTCAGTGATAGCAAGCCAAAAAGCTGCAGCCACTTAAGAAGAGAACAATTCAAAGCGGACTCAAAAAACCTGAGAATTCAATTGAAGAAATGCAAAGCACTCAAATAACTAGATGAATAAACCGGATGAACATAGGAATGGGTTGCAAATGAATGGACAGATGGTCCAAAGTCTAAAAATGAGGAAAGAAATTAGAAAAAGCAAACAAAAAGCAACACAGGATTCGCTTGTCTTGAGAAGACTGAACTGAACTCGTATCAGCCTTCAAATATATAAGGCTATTGCTGTGAGAAAGAGAATAAGCTGTACTCAATTTTCATTGTGGTGACATAATTAGCCTAAATTGCAGCAGGAGATATTAAGGCTAGAGAAAAACATCTTTTGAACTGCAAAGATTGCAAAGCAGTGTAATAAAATTTCTGCAAAGTTACAGAAGAAGTCCTAGCTTAAAGAGCAGGTTAGACAGAAATTGGTCAGAAATGATTTAAGTCTAGTTGATCCTGCCTGAGGCAAAAATCTGGACTGCACAGCCTTCCAAATCTCCTTCAAGATCTATTTATTACACCTAGCATTTCTTCATGAGAAAAAAAAACAACACCCTACACAAAACAGAGAATAACCACGGAGCCCTACGATAACCCATAGCAACATTTTGCAGAGAACTCCATATGTTATTTTGCATTAAAATATAATCAATTGCATTTCCTGTAGCTAACACATTTTCAACTTTTAATTACTTAACAACAATAGAGAAAAATAAAAAGGGGAGAATGAGAAACAGTGCCTAAAGGCTGACTACATTAGAAAAATACCACTTACTAAATGATTACTTGCAGTATCACACATCATAACTTCCCCCAAGTTTGGTTACTGCTACTGAAAATTGGTCTCTCTTTGTCACTGAAGTTTCTCACAATACGATATTTTTTATTAAAATGACAGTGCAAAATAGCTGTGTAGCACTTCCTCTTTTCTGTTTTTTCTCCTACTGAAAACTGCTGGCCTTGATTTCTTATCTAAGATTCACAGAGCTTGCTTTAACTGGTTCCTCATGGGGCAGAATGGTGCATGAACATATAGCAAGTGCTGGGATACTGTTATATATCAGAAAGTATTTCAGATTAATTATGCAATCACAGCTAATCCCAATAATTAACCCAGCATTGATATTCCAGCTAAAGAATATGATGAGCTGTGATCAGGAGTAACTGAAGAGACAGATTAGAGACATAGCAAAGGCAGGAAGTGACAGTAATGATAGGCTTCAATCGCTCTACTCTAGCAATGTGATATCAAAACTGATAACTGTGAGCCTATATGCTTGTCTGTGTTCCCCATCTGGAAAAAGTTGGTAAAAATCACTCTGAAGAATGAAATTAACACCTCTTCTAGTATGTCTTGAAATAGCTGAAAAAGGTTTTTGTTAAAGGAAGTCCTGGGTTTATTTGAAGAAGTCAGCAAGCATGCAGACAGAGATTTGGCTCATATAGGACACGTTAATATCTGAAAAAATTGAGGTGTCTAAAAAAAAGTTTTAAGAAACTTTGCAACATTACATAAAAAGAAAGGTTCCCTCCTAAATACCTAATTGGTTGAAAGACAAATAAGAAAAGATAGGTTTGCACTCCATTCTTGCAATGGAGTTGCAAGATTTATTTTCATAGCAGGTAGTAACTATCCGGGGTTTGCCACCACAGGGATTGGGGAAGGTCAAAAAAATCAGCAGGTTCAGAAAGGGGTTAGATAACCTGGATAATAGCTTGATAAACAGATAATGCTACAAGGAATAAGCAGTAATGTGTCTTCTGATATCTCCAATCTGACAAGAATGGATGCTAAAGGTGGGGGACATGGGGATGCAAGGGAACACCGTGGCAAGCAGGAAGGCTGGAGCACCCCTTGCGTGGCCTGATCTAACATACCACCAGATACACTTGGCTAGGCAAGGATGAACACTGGTTTGATCTGGTGAGGCCCTTCTCATGTCTCAACTGTAGTGAGACATAATTTTGATCCCTTTTAAAAACCTGCATATTCTTGTACTTCTGGTAGTTATGTAACATATCAGTTCTGCAACATAAAACACTGAATGACCTTCGGCAGACATAGTTGTGGGAAATTGGTAATATTTTTAAGAGTAGCGTTCAAATTCAAGCCAAACCCAAGTCATCCAAATTCATGCCTGTGTAATATGTTACATTCATTTTCTAAATTACAGGGAAATCTGTAGTGTTATAAATAAATCCTCTTTTGGTAGTAAACAGGAAAAGAGCTTGGTACATAACTATTATGTTGGCATAATATATTATGTTATTAATCTGTATTTTTTCTAGCTGCTGATAAAAAGCCCCTCTAAATACCTGACTTTTTATCTAAATCAAAAGGAAGAATGATTAGTAAACATGATACATATTAAAATGTCTTCCATGTCTCCATAATATTCCAATTATTTAGTCATCACAATTCTCCACTGAAATAAAAAAGTTTAAACAAGTTGACAAGGTTGAGGCAACACAAACTGTTCAGCTGAAAATCCAACTGCATCTTTCTGTAGGGAGTAAAAGGGCACATATTCTCTGAGCTTGAACAGATTGCTCCCAACTGGAGCAAGGGGGAAACAGAGACCACTCAAACTTCTCAAATCATGTTACAGCTGCAGTCCTTCCCAGACAGCACAACAGAAATCTCTTCACTCAGCCAGGATAGCTTGGAAGTTAACACAGATCAAAATGACTGAACCTATTCAGTAATGCGTAAGGCAAACTTAGGAATTAAAAATGCCTTAAACCGTGTTTGAAAATAGTAATAAACTTGTAAGAATAACAGAAAAGTAGAATAGAATAGGTAAGTCTGTACTCAGCCCTCACAGAAGTTGCTTTAAACCCAGTCCTTTCTTATTTGTACTCCCTAAATATTAAATACTACACCCTTTGTGTCATTTCTTAGAAACAGAATATGACTTCCGGATCAAGGCAAATGAAGAGCTTCGTAGCAGACAAGACATGCACATCCTCTTATTAACTGACTTGTTATTCTTCTTCATCACTCCTAAACTGTACAAAGAAGCCCTTATCACCAAATTACAGTCTGCAAAATGCATGGAATAAAAGCTCAGGTGATTTGGATCGAGACAAAACAATATATTATATGCACAATGTATGTTGAGAGTTTTATTAAACAAAGTTAAGTCACCTATCTTCTTCCTCTCTTGGCTGTCACTTTATCTATTTTCCATGCTCCATTACCTCTGCACAAGCCCAGGAGGTGTTTGCAGTGTAGTAACATTTCATTCTTGATTGAATTTACACTGAAAGTTCCCCTCATACTATGCATACATATGATTTTGCATTTTATCACCACTTCAAAAATCTCCAGAACCTCATGCAATACATTAGAAAACATACCGTATACCAACATTTTTTAATTTTCTATAGACATAAGGACAAAAGACTTAGGTTCAAGAATCCTTCCTGCATTACTTATTCCTGAAAGGGACATAATTATAATACACTGTGCATGTTTGCTGCCCTTGTGAAAACGTGCTCCTAAGTAGTAGTTCCAAGTAGATTAATGCCAGAAGAGATAACAGCCTGCTTTTTGATGGCCAAATGGTTAAATGGTTTGGAAATCTCAGATAACACATCTCACATTTCAGTAGTAAGAAACATACAATCATTTTTGTTACAATCTGCACCAATTTTATGTTTAAAAATAAGAATTATGAATGATATTGTCACTGCTCAGTGAGATATACTAGGACTTTTACTGCAGCTGAAATAGGATCAAAATAAGTAAAGCAGTGCAGTTTTTTGTTGTTTTATTCTGTTGGCGATTTTGTTGTTTGTTATTATCATTAATTACAGTATAATTATTATTATTAATAATAATAGAATTAACAGTCTCTAAATAATTTGTAAAAACATATCCCTGCCCTGTACAGTTTAAAAGCTTCTTCCTTAAGAATAATTATATGTAGCAAATCTCCATACTATCTGGCTAATCAAAACTGATACACAGCAATGGTAATAGAGTGTACACCAGAAAGGATGAGGAAGATAGTGAACATCTCTGCATTTAAGTGATTACATTAAATGCTTGATTTGTGGCACACTCTAATCCTACTTTTTTAGAGAAGGTAGCTACGTAAGTAACCAAGCTTTGAGTGATGTTCTGAATGATTACATTTCGTTCCCCTATTGTACATTTAAAGCACTGCATTACAAAAGAAAGAAACGAGATTTTTTTTAAACTTGATTCATAAAAAGGTCAGCAAAATATAATTTGTGTAAACAGATCACCTCTTTCATTTTCATGTTCTGAAAAAAGTATGCCCACAATCTTGATGCGTATCATTTATTTCTATTTTCACTCTTCCACTCCTTTACTAAAATAGCTAATAACATTTTTAAGGCTTTACAAATAATTTCAGCACAATCAGTTTTCTTTGTATTGGTTTATATGGCAAGGTTTTAGCAGGTTGGGGGCTGCCTGGGTGTCCTCTGTAGCAGGAGGGCAGAAGGTGCTCCAGGTACTGAGCAGAAGCTCCCTGCAGCCCAGGAGAGGATCACAGAGGAGCAGGCCATCCCCCTGCACCCATGGGCACTGCATGAAGCAGATCTCCCTGTGCAGCCACGTGCAGCAGTTGATGAGGCCTGAAGGTGGCACAGCCCATGGACCACAGTGGGGCAGAAGGGCTGGGGGAGCTGCTGCCCACGGGGACCAGTGTGGAAGAGTGCCCAAAGGGTGGGCCCTGTGGTACAGAGCTGTGCTGGGGCAGTGCTGGGAGAGCTGCAGCCTGTGGGAAGACCACGCGGGATCAGTTTGGGAAAGACGGTGTCCCACGAGAGAAACCACATGGAGCAGGGGCAGAGAGCGACCGTGGAAGAGCAGCAGAGAGAGAGCATTAAGGAGTGACCACAGCCCCTGTTTCCCATTCTCCTGTACCACTTGTGGTGAGGAGGAGGAGGTCAAAAAAGGTTAAAAGGGAAAGGTGTTTTGACTTTGCTTTTAGTTCTCACCGCTCTAGTCTATTCTGAATAGACAATAAATTACATTAATCACCCTATTCTGAGTTTGTTTTGCCTATGATGGGAATTACTGAGTGATCTCCCCCCCTTACCTCAACCCATGAGGCTTTTCTCATTGTATTTTCTTTCCCTGTTCCATTGAGGAGGGGGAGAGAGAGAGCAGCCTGGTGAAATTCAGCCACCCATCAGAAGCTAATTGCACCACAAGGTGAAAGAACCACGATCACAACATTAAATTCAGTTCATGTGGTTCAAAATGCTACTCCTTTCTACCCAGAACTGCAAGGATAGGAGTGTAAATTCAACCAAATCTCTTTCATAGAATGTTTTATTTTAATAATGTTTTGGGTGCAACTTCAGCCATTATTTTTAAATGACAGAGTAGTTTTCATTAAACTATATCAAACTGAGAAAGAGAACTTAAGAATTACTGCACTGTGTAGCCATTCCCATCTTTTATTGTCAGAGCGTACTTCAGTGCAAACCATAAAATAAGAAGTAAAGCTAAAATCTTGTTGTAACATATAACCTTTATCCATCTCAGAAATTATTTCAGCAATAATTATTTCAGTAAATCTCTTCCAAATTATATTATTTTTTTTCCTTTTCCTAAACAGAATACAAGATCACAGGCTGCTGCTGAGCAACAATATGCTATGGAGAATTCTCACAGGAACAGGAATCCTCTATACTCCATCACCTTCCTGCACATCCATCAATGAAGAAATTCAAAGAGGTTTGGAGAAGGAAGGAAAAAACTACAGAGATGGATTGAAAAGAAGTGAGAATGCCTCAAAGGAGAAGAATTAGTAGCAAAACATTAAAGGAAAAAGATCATCATTTTCAGTTGAGTATTGGGAAAAAGTGCTTGTTTTCACACTATTTTTAACAATCCATTACAATTCTTTTGATGTAAGGGAAACTGAAAATGAGTCCTGCTGTTCATTCTTTTCCTTTCTGAGACACTACTAGAAAAAAAAAACAAAAAAACAACAAAAAAACGCTGTTTAAACATTTTTTTGTGTGCTAGAAATGATAATTATAGTGAAAACGTCTCATTATGCAATGACAGCAGAAGGATAGAAAGTTGAAAATGATCTGATTATTAATCATCATAACTAAATGGCTATTTATCCATCATTCCAAAAAGGCTGAAGAATCATTTATCTTATATATTGTTAAACAGCATCCCTGAACATCAGTCCTACAGCAAAGCCTGATCGGACTGCCCATGCACTTTTGAAACAGGCATAAAGTGAAATACATAGTCAAGAGAAAACATTTTCTGTGTTCCTATGGTGGGGAAAACAAAACAAAACACCACTTTTTTTTTTGCAAGAAAAAATACTTCTACACTAAGAGGTCTCCAAAGGCTGTCAAGTTATTTTAATTAAGATTTGTGATTTTAAGATTGTCTAATGAATGAATTTCAAAGGAATTAGTTTAATGAGTACCCAAGGAAATTAGAAGTCAGGTGCACAACTTTCTTAGACTCCACAGACAATTCTGGCTTCTGTAGAAATCATCCTAATGATTAGAGACAATGTAATTTGATACAAAAATACTCATCATTAAACAAAATTTTATAATTCCAACCACAAAAAGAATTACTGAAAAATAATTTCATGAAAAATAGAAACTAATACACAGAATGAACCAACATGACTTAATAAGAAGTTTCATCATGCAAGATTTTTTTTTATCTCAGATGTTTAACTAGAAATTGTAGAAGAATGATACTTGTTAGACAGCATTCTCAGAAGATGAGTAATGTTTAACCTCCTCATTTGTGTGAATACTTCCTCACCTAAAAACTGCTGCCATTTAGCAGTAGGGAGTGAGGAAGAGAAACCTGCTGACATATATTTGCATAGGTTCATCTAGATAAAAAGCAAGGATGTTTGTACCTTATAAATATTTCTCCTTCACTGAATTTTAACACTTCATCAATATGGACCTTTATATAACTATGTCTGAAAGGAGACAAACTGTCTTGCAAACTTTTCCAATTTAACATTTAACATCCCGATTTCCTGTTCTTCCTACACCTCACCCTCCACCAACACTTCACCCATCTTTTCTGTCTTTTCTTAGCCACAGCCAGAAGACCTGTGAGACAATTTAAGCTACTTTTTCCCCAACATGGAATAATGATCCAAGTCTTGATCAAAACTACTTATAAATAAGCAATTTTTTTCCATCTATGTATCTTACATTACTATTATTTAAATGTACAAAACCACACTTGCTCTTTCTCTGCAAACCATTTTTCTCTCTCTCTGGTGATCCTATTAACAGTACCCATAGTGGACCATTGTTGCAGCATGCACAGTCCCGGAACAAGCACTCTATTACAGGTAAGCAGAAGTGTCATTTTTGAGTTTTCAACATCAGAACAGTGTGATATGGTACACCTTACAATCACCTCTCAGGTCAGTTGCTTCTGCTCATCCTCACTTCAGCTTTCACTGCATCCAAAGCACTTCTCCCTGACTTGCATCGATATGCATTAGAAGATCCTCTTTACTAAATTAGTACTAAGTTTACTAATTTGCTTTCCTCTAAATCAATCCAAGAATATTTACGAGAAAGAAAAATCTGAGATGGTTGATTTTGTTAACCGATTCACAGCAGTTGATTTTAAACTCTCAGCTAGTTAGTTAGCAGCTAGTACCCACAGAAACAATTTTACTCACTAGCACCTGTACTGTTGTACTTTATGCTTTAATGACAGATTTTGAAAAAAAATGAAAAGCCCCATCTGAAAACACAGTACGGACAAATAAGCAAATAATTTTTATGGTTTGTGATGCACCATTGTTTCTTTGCAGAACACAATCACTTTGTCAGAGTGAACTGAATCCCGCATCTGAATGTCATTACAGAATGTGTCAAATATAGTAGTTTTCATCACAGAAATATTATGCCATATGGGCCACATACGAAGAGGTAGAAGGACTTATAAGAACAGTTAAAAATGCTATCAGTGCTGATCGTGATGCACAGTAGGAATTTAAGACCCAGTGATAAGATATCACAAAGGAAATCAGTCCCATTCATATGGTCAAACATATGTTAAAAGGTTGGACGTTTACACTGAGTTGTAGTCCCTCACCACGCCACCTTCAAAACTGTCTGTTTGAATAAATGATTCTGTGACATATGCAGTTAGACATCTCTGGCAACTAACAATAGGCCAAAAACCATCCCTGTTCCCCACAAGCAGAGAAATGTTAAATTTCATCTTCTGTTTATGGTATCTTTCTTTCACCTTCTTTGGTGCAAATACATAACAGACATCTCTCCAAACAACGTGAAACAAACATGAAATAAAACAGGATATTTGTGTTACTTCAGAACCATTTTTTTCCAAAACATTATAAGCTAATTCTACCCCAAATATAAGTGCTCATCTTATTTTTTTTTCAGAGAAACAGCGTCAAACTGATCTGTTAAAATACCAAAAAGGGACACTTGAAATCTGAAAATACAACTTTTTTATTTCACTACTTCCAATATTAGAACATGATTTTTCTGTAGGTTTCTTTTTGTTTTTTTAATTCAAAAATCTAATTAAACTACAACCTAGGGCGCTGGGGTGACAAAGGAGACAGGTAGATGAGGCAGAGAAAAATTAGTAAGTTTTTCAGTGTCCTGAAGGAATAATGTTGGTCTGGATATCCAGGGGCTTATTTGTGCTATTGAAGGGTAGGAAGTAGCTGTTACACACTACTGGAATCTTGCTTCATTTGCAGGATTATGTCATGAGTCTGACTCAGAGTATTCATAAAGTCACTGTGCTGCTGATGGCATGTGCTGGCTCCTTCCAATTTTCCAGTAGGAAACTGCCCACCAGAAAAACTAGGATGAGTCAGACCAAGTATAGGTATCCACATCAGAGCTTGTAACGCAGTATATATTGAGAAAAACAAGCCACATTTGGCAGTTATAGCTTGATCTTGCCTAGTTACTTAAGCACACAAAAATGAATGGTTAAATATTAAATATTTTTCTTGGTGGGTAAGTTTAGCTCATATTTTGTCACCTTGAATGGTCTTCCTACCTCTCATTGACCATTTCTTGTGGCAGTTTTTACAATTAAAAAAAAAAAAAAAAAACAACAAAACTTTCCTGAAGCCACACTTCTGTGAGCAGCTTGCAACAGCAGCAATTGAATTTTTTTGCTTATTAGCAGCTATCAGGAAAAATTTTAAGCAAATGCAATGGAGAGTTACAACATTTGAACTATATGAACCTCAGTGTGAATTCCATTCAGCTGGAAGATTCAGCAAGTCCAGAAACATGGAAAGTTGGGAGCTCAGTGAGGTGACTAAACTGCTCTGTATGAAGGTCACATTTGGCTGCACAAAATCTTTCATATAAGCAGAAAGCACATGAGCATGAGGGGTGCCATGGTGATAAGCTGAATTGATCTTTTAGCTCAATAAGAGCAATGGTCCACAAAAGCAGCAAAACACAGTTCTGGGAATTGATCTGTTACCTTGCTTATTGTATCAGCTAGATACAGAAACAGATGACAGGTCTGAATGACGTGAAATGCCCCACATTTACTACAGAAACAGTTGTGTTTTTTAATTAAGTCCTTTAGAACTCAACTGTTTGAAGTGCTGAGTTCTCTGGCTCAATTCAGGAAATCGCTTGAAAGTCTTTCTTTAGAGAAAAATACAGTCTTATTTCTTTTAATGGAATTACTTACATATTTCAAGTTCAAAGTGTACTTAGTCATTTTCTTGGATTTCATTGGAGCACTTAGTAATGTACAAAAGTAATATTTTGTCTATTTACATTGTAGATTTGTTGTTCACAGACATGAACATTTGAGAACTTATAGTACTAGTTTTTATATATCGAACAAAACAAAAAACAAACGCAATTCTCCCCCGCTGACTAACGAACAAAACACAACCTAGTGTTTCTTCAACATATTGTTCATCACTAACAAAGGAAATTAGCTGTCAGAGGTGTTAAGCAAAATTGGACTTTATATCCTCACCTTCTGCATGCCAAAATTCAGCTTAGTAGAAACAAAAGCAGAATCTATGATAAAAAGAAATGGACCAACGGGGACTCGAGTCAGACAGGAACCAGACCAGCCAAGTTCCAAAGAGGTGGGGAAGAACGTGGGGCAACAGGGTTTACACAAATTACAACAAACTACACAAATTTAGAACAAAGATTACACAAATTCTGAACACGTCCCCCAAAATACCAACTTGCCAATACATGCAGCGTCCCATTACTTCTATCCCTCCCCAGACCCACAGAAAGTTATTGTTTATTCGTCTTAGATCTAGTGATGATTTCCACCTCTATGCCTAGAGTTTAGTGAATGGAGACTGGTATTCAAGACTATTATGCCCCTGAAAACAAATACGCCTTTATGCCACTATGGCTGTTATTATGAATTTCACCTTTGACTTACAAGCAGCTCTACATAAAATCTAAATATTTCAAAGGAGCCTTAGTGAGTTTGTGGCTGCCTCTTCCATGCATTCCAGTGCACACCTGCTTTCCACATTCAGTTGTCTTAATTACTTCACATGAATGTTATGAAACAATTTAGCCATCAGAAAACTCTCCATGAAAGCTTCTCTAAGTGCAAAAAATTATTACAGTATACTGGGAAAAGAGAAGAAGGAATTCCAAGAATTCGGTTTACTTCAACAGAAGTTAAGTCACTAGAAACTAGTTATTTCACACATCCCACAGCTTACAAAGCTAGTGAATTTTAGTAGAAACAATTCCTTCAGAGAGAAGGATGATAATGACACTGCTGGCTGCTCTGCCTCAAGAGGGAATTGTCCATCTGCTTGCAAACCCCTGAATCTATACTATTATAAGGCAGTGTTTATAGAAGTTGCAGAGCACCCTGCACATTTTGAGACAGTAGACTTTTTTAGTTAAAATTCTGAGATTGTTTTCTTTTTCTACATAAGAAAACAGTGTTCCAAGATCAGCTTCATTAGGAAGTTCTGCTTGATATTTTTAGTTTTTGACAAAGGAGAACTTATTTCTCTGAGAAGAGCTCAATCTTTTCACAGATAAAATGAGTAAATATACAATCAGTCCCTCTAGTTTTAATTTGCATTTTATGATTACAACTAGATTAGAATTTTATACATTGCACAATCATTTGGAAACAGTATTTCTTGTAATTTTAAAATATAAACAGAACCACTCATAGCTTTTCCTGTTACTACTGATACTAATGTATGTTAACATGAATAGAAAAATACAGCCCCTTAACACTTGTGTAACTGCCAAATACAGACCCTCACTACACTATTTCAAACAAAATTATTCATCAAAATTGTATGAGGCCTTAGAACAAATCACAGTTGAGGTGGGAAGGCTGCAAAAGTGGCATAAAGCCATATTTCCCTTCCTTTAAATTGTACTTCATTGACAAGACATACAACACAGAACCTTGCTCTTTATAAATAGTACTGATATATTATTACAGAATAATTTACGCTGGAAGGGATCTTTAGAGATCATCTTGCCTAACTTACCTAGAGCTGAAATAGGACCAAATTCAGAGAAACTTCAGGTCATACAGGGCCCTGTCCATTTCGCTGTTGAGTATCCCCAAGGATGGAGAATCCACAGCCTCCCTGGACAGCCTATTGCACTATTTTGGTATCTTCATCGTTAACATGTTTTCTCCTAGTATCTAATCCAAATTCGCTTTGCTGCTGAATGTGTCTATCACCTCTCAACCTTTTGCTGTGCAAATTGCCATATACAGCAATTAGGTCCCCTTGAACCCTTTCCCAGGCTGAGCAAGCCCAGGCCCTTGGCCCCCCACAAATCAAGTGCCCTTGACCACCTCAGTGGCCAAGGACAAGATTCCCTCCATATCTTTCTTGTACAAGGGGAAGCCCAAAACTAGATAGAGCATTTTGAAATGTAGTTTCACAGATGTTAATTAGAGGGGACTAATCACTTCCCTCAGTGTCTTGGTTAGGATCTAATTACGTGCAGCCCAGAACATAGCTCAACTTTCTTTCCAACTGGACAGACACAGAATTCATGAAGGCTTATGCAGTTTTTACACCTTCTGCCTTCTTGTAGAAAGCTCACTGTTTTTTGTCTGAGTTGCGCATACTACCAGACTGCAAACATACACAGTAAAAGATTTAGATAGAAGAGTAGGGGAGGTAAAGTCCAGTTTTGATGGAATAGGTCATTTATATTTTTAAGATAGGTCAGATTTATATTTGCTATTGAAAAATGTAACCCTAGTGAAAACTGTGTACTTCTAATTCTCAACACAGAAATGCAACTGAAAATGAGTTTCTAGACTCTTGTCCCTTACCCACTGAAACTAACAGGATGCCAGCTGCACTAATCACTATAATTTATCTTTTCCTGCAAGCTTATTTGTCAGGAATTGGGGAAAAAAAACCAGTTTATTTCACAATAGGCCAATAAAAGCAATCAGAGGAAAGTTATCTTTTGGCACAATGGTATTTTTCGTTTGAGTGATGATTTGCAGCCTGACTGAAAACTAATTGAAAAATGATGAAAGTAACTCTTTTACATCAATGAGTTTAGACTCAGACCCTTAGAGGTAAAATTTTTATGCATATCCTAGTGATTAACATTTAAGAGAAATAAGGAAATGGTTGTTAATCACTCTCCAAAATGCAGTGTTTAGACAGCTTTTTTATTGTTGCAGAAAACAAATTCACTCTCTAACATCCCATAATAAGTTGGTCAAGCTGTTTTAAAATATCAGCTGTCTTTATCTGCTACAAAGTATTAACAAAGATTCTCCTGACACAATTTTTATATCCCTTGAGGTTCAATTTTCAGGCTCACAGAAGATCATTTTTCCCCTCTCATTTCCCTTTAAAGACACGTCTCCAGGCCCTCTAGAGCATCCTGTTTCATTTTCTACCCATTAAGAATAATCTTAAAAGGCTGATGTATCTTCATTTTTCTTCTTTCTATTAAAATAATAATAATTCTTCAGCACACAAATCTGGTAATTTAAACTTTTAGTATATTTAGGACTCTATTCAGTAATGAGTATTTTATTCACTTAGAACACTGAAATCATCCCTCCAGTACTTCTTATAAATAAGAATTAATTCTTAAAGAGCCTAACAGCACAAACTGCCTAAAATCAGAATTCTACTAGACTTCCAATGTTAAACAGAAGAACACCACTCTAAAATATGCACAAAACTATAACAGTAGTCTCATGAGTAAAAAATTATATGCAAAATTCATCGAATTAAAGAAGGTTTTCCACATCACCAAAGTCATAAAGACATCTCTGGGATTCTGCCAGTGGAGGAGGTGTACAAAACTATCAGTGAACACGAGCATGCTGCAGAATCAGTTTCAGCTCTAGCTTTGGGATCTAGCTGTCCCTGATTCAACAGCTGCCTGGGGAATGGCTCTAGCTTTGTATTTATGTGTATATGGAAAAGCCTAGACAATGTGAAGTTTCAAAAACAACCACCAAAGTAGCATGACATCATTGAGGGAGGGATGGTGGAAAAATGCTCCTGAATCTGATTCTGAAAATATGAACATTTCCCAACTTACTAGCACCATACTTGGGCTCTGGACTAGTAGTGAATTCCTCACTTCAAGCATATCAGAATACAATAATGGAAAACTTTCAGCTCTACGTGTAAAATCTTCTATGATGTTCTTCAATAGTAGATATCTTCACATGCAGATATAATATCTGCAGATGGATCTTTTCACGTCCACAAGACTTGCATGAAAATTTTTCCAGTCTACATAGAGGTAGCCAAAAAGGTTAAGGAGCTCACTTTATCTATTGCTTTCACTTCCATTATGAATGATATCGACAGATGGAAAAGTAACGAGTCTATTTATACTGCGCCATTTTCACCCTGTAATACAGAACTACAAATTTTACTACTGTAGAAGCAGGAAATAGATTTGGAAATCT
>JAOWBP010000001.1:96823903-96842032 GCA_028571105.1 Tragopan temminckii | reverse complement strand
CCAGGTTGGATGGGACCCTGGGCAGCCTGAGCTGGTGGGGGGTAGCCCTGCCCATGGCAGGGGTGAGGGTGGGTGGGCTTGGAGGTCCCTTCCGAACTAAGACATTCCATGGTTCTATAGACACAGAAAACAAATCTGCACTTGGAGCAAAGTGAGCAAGTATCTGCCTCCAAAAGAATATATACAAACAGGCTGATGCAACTGATCACAATCCTGCTGAAACTCAACAGAGGCCTCAAAAGACTATGGGGAGTTGAAAGGCTGGATGGTGTATCAGTAAGTTTTTTTTCAGGATACCATCCCAAACAATATTTCTCATCAACAGCAGAAGCTTATGTCCAAAGACACTCCTGACCTTTAATGAACACAACTGTGTAACAAAAAGAACCTAAAAAAAAAAAAAAAAAAAAAAAAAAAAAAAAAAAAAAAAAAAAAAAAAAAAAAGCCACCTCACAAAAACCTTAATTAGTCTTGTCCAGACTGAAGAACTTGTCAGCTTCAATATCACACAATACCTGCGCTAATAAGATTTAAACCACTTCAGGGAACTTGATGAGCTGCTTCTGTGATAATGTGGCCCAACTCTGCACTGACTTTTATAGCTGAAACGTTGCTGAGGTGATGCCCTAATCATCAAGAACATAATTTGGACAAGTATTTTTAAAACAGAAGCATTTCCCACACAAATACTTCAAAAGACGTAATAAGGGTTTTTCCATCTTCTTGAATACTCAGATAATTTTTGAGCACATTTTGACCACCATATCAAAGCACTCTACATTACACACTGCATTATGACGCAGCAAATATAAAAGAGACTTGATAATTATTTGGACAATTGAGAGCATGATTAAAAAAAAATACTGCTGAATTGGGATGCTCAATGACTTATCTGAAAATAAAGCCTCTGAGTTGTAGGGTTTGTAAACTTTATGAGCCTAACAATCTCAGCACAAAAATTTTTACCTAAAAAATGTATGCACTCAAGTCAAAGCTCAGGTCATACACTGAGTTTTCAAATACTCCGGAGTTTTGCTGCATCAAGACTTGACATGAACTGTGAGCAGCAGCAAGTAAACTTTGGTCTCAAAACTCTGTTCAGGACAGCAACCAATATCAAAACAAATTCTAGGAGAAGGAAAGCAATACTGCCGCTAACTCTAGTAGTCCTTAAGCTACCAGAAATGAGTGAAAAAAGCTGCTAGTCTTTTTCTCCAAAGCATTAGCAGAAGTATTAGTCAATAACATACTATACTAATGGTAATATGGGCTTGGATGCTTTCATATTAATGAAAGTATCACTATTAGTGCCTTTACCTACCTGAAATATGGACACCAGGACAATAACAAAAATAGTTTCATATTCACGAATGGATTCTATGCCCAAAACAGACTACCACATGCTGATTTTTTCATCTCCTATTGAAATGTGTGACAAACAATAAACAGGAAAAAATACACACTCATAGCAGAGACCACCAACAGTGAACAAATGTATATAGGGCTTCACAAGGGATCATCTTCTGTCATAACGGGAAACTATATATATATTTTTTATATTATTATGCTACAGTGAATAGCATCAGTAAGAAATTTGAAATGCAATGTGTAGCGCTCCATGGAGTGAGGGGAAAATACCATTTTAAGAGGTATTTTGGATTTATCTGTGTGTTCAAAATCAGAACGAACTGATTTCACCTCAGAACGTAGGAGCAGTTCTCAGAGGGAGCTTTAGGATGAAGCGCAGACAGACACTGAAAGAGGCAGGGAAAACAAATAAGGCTGCTAAGCCAAAGCTAATGCACCCGATCTAACTTGCCAAACACTAAAGTCATCTTTTTTGGGAACTGTAACCTTCATTAAGAAATAGGTAATTCAGACTTTCTGCCATCCTTCATAAGTCCTTGGCATTGACTTCTCCAAAGAAAACATGGCCACTGAACGGAGTTCTTTCTAATTACTTCACAGAATCACAGAAACAAAGAATCACCAAAGTTGGAAAAGATCTTCAAGACCATCCAGTACAACCATTCACCTATCACCAATAGTACTCACTAAACCACGTCCATCAACACAAAATCCAGCTGTTCCTTGAACACCTCCAGGGTCGGTGACTCCACCTCCCTGGGCAGCCCATTCCAGTGCTTGACCACTCTTTCAGAGTAGTATTTCCTAACGTCCAGCCTAAATCTCTCCTGGTGCAGCTTGAAGCCATTCCCTCTAGTCCTATCACCAGTTACATGAGAGAAGAGGCCGACCCCCAGCTCACTACAACCTCCCTTCAGGCAGTTAAAGAGAGCAATGAGGTCTCCTATGAGCTTCCTCTTCTCCAGACTGAACAATCCCAGCTCCTTCAGCCGCTCCTCATAAGGCCTGTGCTCCAGACCCCTCACCAGCTTTGTCGCCCTTCTTTGAACCCGCTCCAGGGCCTCGATGTCTTTCTTGCAGTGAGAGGCCCAAAACTGCACACAGTACTCGAGGTGCAGCCTCACCAGAGTAGAAATAAATTACCTGGTATCTTTTCAGAAGAATACTTTAGGACAACATAAATTGTTACCTAAAAGTATCCTCTTCTTTTCTTAGAAGTCTTAGTAACTAGTTTGACTACTGGTCTCACTCTAACATAGATAATTCCTTCAGAGAAATTTGCTCAGCCACCCCTTAATGTGTAGACTCAACCTAGACTCTCAGAATCAAAAGCTGTAGCTAAATTTATTAGCACTGTCACATTATTATAATACTTCTTACTAAATAAAAAAATATTTTCAGCCACTACAGCTAAAAGCCATGTTTTCAATAACATGCTATGAGAAGTTTGCATGTACAGCATGCAAAATCCATGGATAAAATTCAAAATTTAAATATATTATAGCAGTTGATTACTTTTAATGGAATTGCTAACTATTTTCCTGCTTTGTACAGCATTCATGCTTCACTGTTTTCAGTAGAAATCTATCTACTCCCACTCCAAGCTTTCCTCAAAATATGATGCCAAAGCAGAGTTTCTGAGTAGAGGCTTTCTGGCATCTTAGGCAAGGAAAGGTTTCATCTTTCTGTAACACAATAAACATAATTTATTATCCTGTTCTTCTGTTTGTATTTCCTCTTTTTGAAGAACCCTTACTTAACCATCAAATTTAAAATAGCTTATTTGCTCTGAAGTAAGGACAATGAAATGAAAAAAAGTATAAACTTAATTCTGCCATGTCCCTTAGCTACTTACATCTTGGCATATTATATATTCTTATTTCCTCTGAACTTCACTTATAGATGAAGGTTATATGAAGAAAACATATACACAATCCTATTGTGAGCCTGCCTTAAATCTATTTCTTTGAGGATCAAATTCTACAAAGCATCAGTATTCAAGCAGGTGATTACAATAATCTGCCCCTAATGAAAACATGGAACTGATGCTAACATTTTTTAACTACAAACTTCTTAGTATCTTTTACTTTAATTACACAGAATGTATGCAATCATAGACAGAAAATCAAACATAACACATTTGCATGAAAGAAATACCTACCACTCATTTGACAGAAAGATTAAGCAGAGATGTCTGAAATGAACAGTCATTATACCATTCTTTTAGTTTGTTCATTTTAATATACAGAATGTGCACTGCTTAGCAGAATTTTAGTTGCTCCGTTTCTTTCTTTAAAGGAAAGCTGTCACTAAAATATTTTCTTTTTAAAATGGTTGTCTTGTTTTGCTTTTTGTTCCACAATTAACCTTTGTGCATGCTATTGTATTATCCTAACCATTCACACAGAAGTACCAGTACATTGTGATCACTTCCAAGGAAAGGTTCAAGTGGGGGCTAATGATGTCTTAAACTTTTACGGAGGAAAAATATGTCAGAGTTAGTGGCTGTGGTCTCGTGACACAATCAGAATGAAATGAACCTAACCAAAATGCCCTCAGAGACTTAGCTTCAATAACATTACATGCTGCTGTGAAAGAAAGGACAACCTAAGGTCACTTACTTTTACCTGGACGGTTTAGAAAATGTCATGTTACATACGTTGCTAGGATATCAGATTTCTTTGCTTTTAAAATGTTTGCTTTGACATTTCAATTTCTTATAATAAATGCAGCTCTCTCTATTGAAAGAAATATGAAATGGAAACAAAACCCCAAAACAGTAAGGGCTTGGTAGCATACCAATAGTTCTGAATTCTAGGTGAACAACTTGAGATGCATTATAATAAAACAATTTTAGGAAGCATATGTCTTCATAACGATGAATTTTTCTGAGGGAGGTAGACAGCAGTGTTAAAATGATACTTTCTGCCTAAATTCAAAAATCTGAGGCACAAAACAAAACATTGTCAATCTACTAAAATGGAATTCCTATTAGAGCTAACAGTGCTAGCTCCCTGTGGAGGTGCAACCAACTATCAAAGCAGATCACAATACAATAGTGTGACTTCCAATGACTTTTAAATCATGATCACAGGGGATGCATGACTATGCTCATTACGCAACATGAAAATATTGGAAGGTAACCACTACTTTTAGATTTCCAATTGAGATAATCTTTGTCATGGCTTTTTACACATCCAACTTCATCAGCTCACTTACTGCGGTAGATACTCCACATGTTAGAAAGCAAGGGTTTTGGGGAGTGAAACCTAAAACGTACAGTCAGTTTTGAAAATCCTGGCTAAAACTGACTGTTAATCTCACCTAATAATTCAATAACAGATTGAAGAGAAGAATCAAAGTTTCACTATATTCATCCCTATCTATTAAGTGGTGCCTTCTCTTGATGATCACTGGAGAAGTGGGAGCAAGTTAACAGAACTGCAGTCTATATTTAGACATCGATTTTTCCATTTCATCAGAGACTATATTAAATGTCACATTCTGTTGTACAGCCAATTAGAGAGGTAAACACACACAAAAAAAGAGTTTTCCTGCTGGTTTTGTTACCAGCACAGCATGAGATTGAAAAAAGAGATGGTATTCAGCCAGGAAAACAAGTGAGAGGAAGACTACAATAGTGCTGACTTAACTGCCTTTTCAGCCTTGAGTTAAGATGAAATGCAGATATAAACCAGTCAATTTTACAACGTGTATAACATTGATGACAATTGTGGTTCTCAAGAGTTAGTGGCATGAGCACACATTTAAGTAAAGGAGATCTATGGAAGAAAAGTAGCTAAAGTTTTTGCCTGCCACAGTAATAAGCTATAATGAGGCAAAAAGTAAGAAACCCAGATAATTTTGAACTGAGTATTTGAGAATATAAAATTTTAAAGCAATTCTCAAGAAGACAGAAAGATAATGTACAGACAATTCTTCTTCAGCTCTTTTCAAATGACAAAGCAACTACCAATTATTATTAAAATATACACATCACTTGTAAAAGATGCTTCAATAAATAAATGATCACATAATTCAACACAGCAAATAAGTATAAGAAAACAAACAGAATAAATCCTACCAGACATCTGTGCATTTTAATGTACACCCTTCCTATAACACTGCTTAGTATAGTTACAAGGCAAAATTTGTCCATTGTTTCTCCTTCTGTTTTTCACTTCAAGCAAAAAGATAGAATGTCAATATCTTCCTTAAAATAAATCAGACTTTATATTAGGAGAAGGAGGAAGCAAAAGAGTGTTTTGTAACAGAGAGTCCTAAATTCAGTTTAGAACAGAACTGAATGCAAATTTAACATTGCAAAGTTTTGCACAGGCAAGCCAAATCTTTTGTATTGAGCAACGCTAAATCCAGAAGGCAGGTAATTAACTTTCAACTGTGTAATAACAAATTAATTCTAATGCTACTGAGTAGACAAAGTTAGTTTAGTCTTTTTTGCTCTTGTACATGTATTTCTATATTATTTTTTGTGTGTGATGCAATTTTGCTGACAAAACACTTGCATTAACAAGCTGTTCTTTTCTTTAGGATGACTAAAGAGCTTTTCGTAACCCAACAGCAGCAGGACAGAAGCTTCTCAAGAAGTCATTACAAAAACAATGTAAGAAAAGGTATGCAGTAGGGTATCTTTTCACCTGGCAATCTGGAGTTTACAACATAATTCTCCCTTTCTCTTGTGATTCATATTTCAACCACTGCCATACATACTCTGTTATTACACCATCAGTACAAGCAACAGAAAGATAAAAAGATTTGATCTAAGTAGCAGGGACACTATTAAAGAACCAGTTTTTGTTTGTCAGCTTATTATCTTAATATTTAAGCCAATAACTATGAGACAAAGTACCTTAAGTAACCACCATATGTACTGTAGCCTATCATCTCTTCTGTATCCCCTGCTGAAATGATTTTATATGGAATAAAGATCATGAGGCTTTCAACTTGAAAAATCAGTGTTTCTCATACCTTTTGTTTGATGATCATGTCGTTGATATCATCAAGATCACCTACTGTCACTCTCTGAGCTTTTATCTCTCGATCCAGTCGAGAAAGCCAGTCAGTGAGTTCTGCCCATGCCTTATTGAAGTCAGCTAAGGCTGGAACCTCCAAAAGCACAGAAGATGGCATTTCTGGTGTGAAGCTGGTGGTTTCCTTGGTTACCCTGGTTTGTGTATCCACAGCAACAGTTTGACCAGAAGTTACTGAAAAAAAAGTAAAATAAATAAATTACTGAATAAATGAATTATCATGTTTATTTCAGAAACAGAATTTATGCATTAGAAAGGGTTACACAGAAATAATCTCATTGCTTTGCTATTATGTTTACTGGAAATATGAAAACTAAAATTCAATGAATATATGAATTCATTTTTCCATAGTATTCCTACTATACTATACGTTTAACATTCAGCCATCTCAGCATATTCAGATTTCATCCTGGGCCTTAGTAACACACAAAAAAAATATCTCAATATAATGAGAACACTCACTCAAGGTCACTGTAGAATCTCTAAACATGACTCATCTTCCAGAATCTAGCAGTGGGGTTGAGTAGGCTGTAGTACCTAGTTTATCACAGCACGACCACATATCTAGAAACACGTTTCCTCTACATTCTCCAGCTACCCTGTAGCTATGAATTTGTCTCAGTGACAATCTTCTCACTTTCTGTTATTAGTATTTCCCATAGGCTCTGTGACTGATACAGATGCTTTCACAAAAAATTCAGCCTTGGACAATTCTCACATAGTAAAATCATGTGTTATAATGTGAAAATTAGTTAAATTTCTCCCTTCTGTTTGAAGAAAATGGGCACATCTTTCGTGCCCTTTCTTGATTTAAGATAGTTGGGTTTTAAAGAATCAGAGGATTATTCTGTGCTTGCCTTGAGATGCTAAACCAACTAGAAGTGAAGAGTCTGAATACCTACTTTTTGAAGTAGTTTCTATCTGAATCAACTATATAAACAACACAACTAAACGTGAAAAGCTGAAACAAAGCAGTGCAGAGTGTCATCTGCATAAAGAGACTATGAGTTTTCTAACACCAAACTGCAAAACATGGTTACGTTCATGTTTCATGGTTATGGAACATGGTTCACCTGTGTTTTTCCAGTCTCTTTACAGAGTAGAGAGAAGCAATTTCCTGTCAGATGGTCTTTAAGATGGGGAAAAAACAAAAAACAAAAAAAAAACAAACACTTGTCCGTACAGAGTAAAGAGGTTTGAGAGGTTTGGACTTTTTTTTTTTTTTTTTTTCTTTTTTGCCACTCAGCAAAGTAGGTCTGAAGTAAAAAAATGGAAGCAGCAGGCAAAGGTTCAATAGTTCGGCCATAAAATTAAAATAGTAAATCAGTAGCATCAACTACTCTTGCCAAGAAATTTAGCAGGTCTTTTTCAATGATAAAAGGTTTGAGTTACTTCACTGGGGAATCATTGATCCTTTTCAGCAAGGCAGAAAGAGAAAGAGCTGTGCACAAGTATCAAAATGATTGTCACTGAAAGCAATGTAAGATGTTCTCGGCATTAAAAATGCTGCATGATTACAAACAATTTACCAAATCAACTAACATCTACGTTATTTATCCAGCCTAAATAAAGAGCAATATTATGATAACCAAAGGTGAGTCCTGCAAGTGGTGGTTTTTAATGGCATACTGCAATTAAATAAATTTATCCTCCCACTCATACCATTGTCGTATTTCTGAAATGCAACCTTGTACTTTACCTATTTGTGCTTTAAAGTCACATACCTGCGAAAAACTATGAAATGCACTAATTACTATACAGGCTGTTCTAATAAAGAACATTTTTAAGGAAAATCACACAAGCAGATGAGAAAATGCATATGTATATATTTTCTGACCTAGAAAGAGGCTTGTAAAGTGTTCATTTTTTTGTAGCACCCCACTGTTTACTATGACAGAGTATCTCGTACAGTTACAGAGTGGCAGGTTTTAATACCTAGAAAAACCCCCCACAACCCTAAAGGATGTCCTTTCTTTGCAACTTTATTTCTTCTTTTTAGACTTTCATACACACTCGTAAGTAATTATTAAATGGTATTCATCAATCGTTTTTTTGTTTTTTTGTTTTGTTTTGTTTTTCATCTCTGTTGCAATTACTCCA
Source organism: Tragopan temminckii (assembly GCA_028571105.1). Lineage (NCBI taxonomy): Eukaryota > Metazoa > Chordata > Aves > Galliformes > Phasianidae > Tragopan > Tragopan temminckii. Next base: position 96,833,513 of record JAOWBP010000001.1, on the reverse strand, counting down.
GGACTGGAGCACCAGTCCTATAAGGAGAGGCCAAAGGAGTTGTGACTGCCCAGCCTGGAGAAGAGGAGGCTCAGAGAAATCTCACCAATTTTTGTAAATCAGAGCAGAGGGTGCAAAGAGCATGGAGCCAGGCTCTTCTCAGTTGTGCCCAGTGCCAGGAGAAGAGGCAGCAGGCACAAAATGGAACACAGGGGGTTCCCTCTGAACATCAGGAAGCACCCCTGTGAGGGTGATGGAGCACTGGCACAGGCTGCCCATAGACATTCTGCCATCTTCTCCTTGGAGATCTTCAGAAGCCACTTAGACATTGTCCTGGGCACACTGTTCTGGGTGTCCTTGATTGAGCAGGGGTTGGGCCAGATGACTTCCAGAGGTCTCTTCCAGCCTCAGCAACACTGGGATTAGTCAATGCCTCAAAATGACTCCTGGTGTAGATAAATTGTAAACAGTACTTTGGAGTTCTTACACATCACTTTGCCCATACTGTTAACACCAGATAAGAGGGAGTCATGCACAAAAAGCAATGTACTGAGCCTGCTGTTCACTATTTGACACGACTGGCTGAGGGTATGGCTTTGAACTGGGAATTCAGCTCACTACCTAAAACAAAAGTTCTAACTCACAGTTAAAAGTCTACGTCTTCAGAATCATGACCCTTACATTCAGCCCTTGTTCCCTGTTTTGGAGCAGATCAGAGAGGAGATATTTCAGCAGTGAATGGTGATTGGCATTTTTGGCAACAGACATGATATTTCCCATTCTTTTCCCTATGACAGCAATACATCATAGCTTTCCTTTGGCCTGTCAGCAGATGAAGGAGGACAGAGTTTGGCAACTACTGCTGCAGGGGAGTAGAAAAGGAGAGGAAAGATCACAGCTTCTTCCTACAGTGGCAGATCACAAATGACTCCAAAAAATAGATGGTCCTGTGTTGTTGCAACTTTAGGCCACCAAAGGTAACATTTAAAACAAATCCACATCGAACAGAAAGGGTGAGGAAGGTAGGAACTCTATATTAAGACTTTTAAGATGAGAAAGGAAAGAAAGCTACACAATGTTCTTTTAAGACAAGAGGAACTTACAGTAGAGTTACTTTTCACATTCAGACAAATAAAAACTATTTAAATGGTAGATTAACTTGCTATTATGTTCACTTGCTAATGTACACTGAAGCTAGAAAAGAATATCAACATTAAAAAAGTGTTATAATTAGTTACTTATTTGACTGAGTTGGCACTTGGAGCCTGAAAACTTCAGTGGTGTTGGTGACTCCAAACAGTATCACAGGAAAAAAAAAAAAAATAAAAATCTCTCTTTCTTTTCACTGCTTTACCCAGAAATAAGGTGAGTTCAAAAAGGGCCAAGAAATAATACCTAGTATCCTCACATGTAGAGTACTTCTGCAAATATAGTGCATGCAGCTTACCAACACTGCTTTGGTTCTACTCTTTTAATGTTTACAATCAGAAGGCTATTGAATGTTTCATCTTTGTTCAGTGGGTGAGGAAAATAGCAGAGAAGGCTTTAAGCAAGTCTATCTTTGAAGAATATCTTTTATTACCTTCAGGTAATAAGTGTCTTCGTGCCTTCCTCTCTCTGGGCTGGATACTAATAATCTACTGGACACTACTCTATACTCAAGACATAAATTCACAGGATTTTCTCTACTCTCTCACTCCAGTATGAGATTTCAAGTCCACACATCAGTCATGATTTCCTGTAACAACTCCAAAACACCATCTGATTACATCCTCTCCTCACATGAACTCCATAACACTGTAGGTCACACCGATTCAGAAAAAGTCTTGCAATTTTCACCAAGCCATTCCACATCATGGTCAAGACGTGCAATTACTGAAAAACATAGCTGAGTGTTTAATTCAGAACTTTACCAAAGCAGCTAAGTGTTAAAAGCATGCCTAAGTGTTAATTTCCAGTCTCTACCAAGGGATGGATGCTTAGGTCCACTTCCATCTGGCCACGCGTTCACATAAAGGCCTTGTATTTCCTGTGGGACTCCAGAGGCTCTTAGAAAATGAGAACTGTCACTTAGTTTGGCATTTAGATTGGTTGCATAGATGTTGTCTTACCTCAGAAGAAATTCCTATTCTCACTAGTATTTCAGGAAGATCAAAGAAAAACTTTCTTAAGAGCTCTACAGACCCTCTGTAAATAAACACAGGCTGTCAGATAAGACAGCCTGATATCTTTTAGCTTCTTACATATTTTGGCCTGAGAATACAGTCAGTTTGCTAATATATATTCATATATATCTACACTCATATATATTCATATATATATATATATATATAAACACACGCACCTTTTTTCCTTTGAATGGCAGCTATTCCAGAAGAGACTATTCCTAACCTTCTAGTACATGCTTTCACTGCTCTGACTTTGGGTTAATTTTTCTTTTGCTTTTGAGGCACTTATTTTTCACCAAGAAATTTGAAATACTATAGTAAGGACTGTAATATACTAATAGAAGGACACTGAGGCACTGACCACTATATCTTACTTAAAAGTTTGAAGATGTATTATCTAACACTACTGAGTAACGTAATAACCTGCTCCATTTTGACTTACCAGGTAAAACTTCCAAATTACCAATTACTTAGAGCAGTTACCTTAGGAATGCAGTTGCACAGTATGTTTCTCTTCTGACATTATCCTCCCTGAGAACAAGAATACCACTAGAAATAGTACATCTGTCCTTTTTCTTTCTTTTATGGTTGCACAGATATGACATGATTCATTCAACGGAAGAGTATAAATAATTGATTAAAATTAATAGAGAAATATAAATCAACACTAATGACACAATACATAGCAATAGATCTTATTCTGAAGAAATTTATCCAGAATTGCACTGAAGATTTCTGTGACTCAAAGGGGATAAAACAGAATCAAATCATTACTTTCAAATATCCAGGTAATAAATCCTATCCTACTGTATCACACTAGAAACATGATCAAGGACTTAATCTTTCAATTTATTTAACAGTTGTATCAGTTCATTCCTGTGACACAGTAAACCACAAAACAACAACTAGAAATAAGGACATTAAACCATACTGATCTGTAGCTTTACCCATAACTCTTTGTTAGCACCTTCTACTACCTAATAAAGACGGAAACAATGTAGAGTGGTAACAGGAACAAAATACAGCACAGAACTAAAATACTTAACATGAAATCCAAAACCAATCTAGCAATACTCCAGGTATTCCAGTACTCTACGTACAATAAGTAGATGTGATTTTCAACTTGTTCTTGAACCTTGAAATACACTGGATGAAAGTTGAGAGAATATGGGTATTCTGTGCCTCTTGTAAATAGTCTGCAATGCTAAACATCAAGAACTAATAAAAATGTGGCATGAAATTGAAATTGAAATATGAAATGCAGAAATAAAAGCAGAATTAAGTCAACTGCAGGAAAGCATTTTTTCTAATTTGTTCTGCTTATTTTGGTGATGTGTTTCAAGACAGTGTCAGACTGACAGCTTTGAACAAATCAAAATCTGTTTAGCTAATGAACAGGAACAGAACGGACAGTATGAAGGACAATACTCCCAAAAATTTCAAACCACTTCCAACATCCCTTCACAAGGTAAAGTATTTAAATGGAGCTGAATCCATTCACAGTATTTCTAACCATTCTTTTGAGTGTATTAATGTTGCAGTTTTAACTACATAGAATAACAATGAGGGCTATAATCTCTCCCATTTTATTATATTGTCCCACAAAGCCAGGAGCAGATATTGGTGATACGGCAGTAGAGGTTGAACCTTCCCACCAATATTCCATGACATGTTATTGCCGTGTGACAGATGGCAGCAGAGGTGCACTCTGACACAGTGGGTCCGATGTGGAAGTGTGGATGAACCAAAGGTGTGTCAGTGAACCTCTCCGTGAGGAGAAAATGTCAGAAACCTACTGACATTTATTGATGCTTGCTGAACGTTGATGGAGACCAAGTAGCGGATGTGAGTGCAGTGAGGCAGCAAGTGGTGCATTTCAGCAGTGGTGACAGCAACACGAAAGACAAGCCACATTACGAATTGTATGCAGATTTTTACAAGCATAGCACGAAAGTTCTTGTTCACCGCTGGCTAAAATGCATAGTTACTGGTGGCAACTATGTTAAAAGATAGCTTTTTTTCTGTAGCTGAGAACTTATTAAATACTGTTATTGCGCTCTTTGTATCTGTTGTAGTTTCAGTAGAAATATATAGGCATTACTTCCAGAGTGACCAGGTAAAAACTTTTTGACAAAGAAGAAATAACACAGCAGCTGAATGTAGATTTTCAAGCAATTTTCTTCTCTATCCTCAGGATTTATTTCCACAGTTAGGAATATCAAGTGAGGCAGAGGCCAGCCCTAAATCCTTTAGACAATGAGTAATAGTAACGTAGACCTACTAAACTCAGATACATTTTACTCCTAGGAAAATAAAAAAAGAATACATTTGACATACTCACAGAAAACATATCAATTAATTAGCTGTTTTAACACACCAATATCACCTTCTGTAGTGGTAGGCCAAACCACCCAGTTCACTGATTTGGAGGAAACACCAGGCAGCCAAGGCTTTGTATATTCCACAGAAAGGCTCAGTACCATCTTACCAGCACTTCTGATCTGAACCTGATTAGGAAAAACTTGATTCCACAATGACACGAGTTAAAATATATCATCTGCTAAAGGTGATTCCTTTAATATATATATATATTTTTCTTATTCTATGTCATTACAGTCAATTTTCTGCTCAGTTTAAGAACCCACACTCATATTAAACTCCAGGCAGACTTCCCTTAGAGAGGCCTGGGAAGGTGGCTCTGAGGCGGATTTATTCCTTACACTTTTCCCAGTGATAAATGAATAATCTCATCTTTGCCCTTCAAAGTTATGAAGGCAAAGTTATGAGTACACTGGGCTTTCCCTTGAGATACAAGCCCTCCACACAAGGTGTTCTCTGCCAATGACACCTCTGCAGAGCAAGCTACTGCTACCTGCCAAATATTCTGGATCACAAAGGAGTTCTGAACGATAAGTAATAGAAAAACAGTGGTTAAGACGGTTCAAATTTATGATAATAGCTAATATCAATGCTTTAAAAAAATGTAGAGCAAAGACAGGATTTTTCTGCTGGTCTAAACACAGAGTAAAGTTCTCTATAATGATAAAAAAAATCACTGCCAATGAAATTCCACCCACTGCTCTAAATGTGCAAAATACTTATCCTTACAGCACTGGATCTCTATGCTAACATTATTGTAGCAAATAGACAAAATAAACAACTAAATAAATAATCAGGTTTTGAAATGATCCTTTTTCTGTTTGAATAATTAAAAATATGTCTGACTGTCCCAGCCTTGAATATTTTCTCAAAAAAATACTAGGAAAAAAATAGCTTATTAACTATATGGATATTTCATTGATAAAAGTTTTAGTTTAAGAATATTGACAGATGACACTCAGTATTTGATTTTATGAAAACCTAGGTAATATTTACATTACCTGCTACTGACATGAATTTGTAATACATTAAAGGAAAGGCTGAGATAGCTGCAACTGCTTAGACCCTAGCTCGGGGGATCTTACCAGTGTATGTAAATATTTGAAAGAAGGATGTAAAGAAAACAAAGTCAGGCTCTCTCAGTGATTTCCAGCGACAGGGCAAAAAGTATAAACCGAAAGGAGGTTCTACCTGAATATTAGAAAACTCAATTTGATTGCGCAAGTGATTGAGCCCTTGCACAGGCTGCCCAGAGAGACAGTGGATTCTCCCTCCTTGGAGATCATCAAAAGTTGCCAGGACATGGACCCACTCTGAGCATCCCTGCTTGAGTAAGGAATCAAGCGATCTCTGGAGGCCTCCGGACCTTCAAACTAAACCACTCTGTACAGCTATACGTTCAGGTTCAAAAAGTCTCTGAGTCAAATTAGAAATAGAAGATAATGCTTTGGGAATGGAGCAGCTAAGACCGAAGATAATACATGGAAATAATTGAGGCACAGTGTTTGGAAACATCAAAAAAACTGCTCCATGTGTTGTGGCAAAAGCTTCAAGTCTGCACTACTCTACCGACTGTGACTCAAGCAGAGGCCAATTAAAGACTGTAATATATATTTATGAATTGAGCTATCATTATTGACTCCTGATCTGCCTGAATCTATAGTTCCATCCAAAACTTTCTTAAAGATAAGCTGCTCAGTTTCTTCTTAGTAACAGATGTTTTTGTGGCATTTCCAGGGAAACCTTCCTTAGGCAAAATACAACATGATTGATGGGTCCACTAAAAATTGAAAAGTGAAAGGCTAGGGTACGAACAAGTGTAAGAATTAAAGCAGATAACTGAAACTAAAAAAAGGTATCACTGCAACCTTTCATGCAGTAGCTAAACTATGGCTGTACATTCAATTTAAGATGTGTCACTGATTACATTACCAAGGCTAATTTAACTACTAATGCATATTCTAAAAGTTATGTGAAAACTATATTCTAAAGTTATACCGTTCTACCACTGGGTGCTCATTAAAATATTGAGATTTTAAAAAATATCATTTGCCCATAAACATAATCTATTCCTTCTACAAACCGTGTATCAAATACAACTTTTTCATTCCTCTTTCTGATCAGTAGCTTAAAGGTTACCTGAAGAAATATCTGCATTACCACCAATATTTCCACTACAGTAAAAATAATCATTTCTTGATACTACTAGCATTTTCATTACAAATACAGAAGTTGACTAAAATGTTGAGATACTGAAACAATATAAATTGGAAGTACGTTAAGAATAATCATTTACTATAACAAAAACAAAAATAACAATAAGAAATGTTTGTGTTTTTCCTCCCAAACAATATTCTTATATCCTAACTGTGATATGAAGTACCAGGAAACTAACAGCTGAGACAAACAATTGTTTTCTGGCTTGCCTGTGCCATAAATTCTCTAGTCTCATTATTGATTTGAGTCTTTCCCTTAAGCTCATGTAACATGTTCTCCAAGGCAAAGAAGAAAAAATTACTGAAACAGGAAATTCAGAGATTCAATTAAAATGAAGAAGTAATGAACTTATTACCTCTTATTACATATATAACTAAAATCCTCTTTTGATACTTTTCGTTTCTTTTTTGGTGAATTCTTCCTTGTGAAGATTTCATGTTTGACCAGAATGGTTCTTGAACCTGATTGTATATAGCAGTTTGTACAGAACAAAGTCATACTGCATCTTAAATTATTCATATACATAGGTTGCTCAGAAAGTAATGCCTTCTATTTTTTTCTAAAACTACAACCAGTACGAAGAGCACAGTAACACTATCTGATAAAGAACATTTTCAGTTACAATACACTATTCACACAGTCTCCATCATGAGGTATGCCTTTTCACCAACAATAAACAAGAGCAGAGGTGACCCACTGTTGCTGCTACCACTGCTGAAGCGCATCATCCACTGCCTCACTGTGCCCATGTTCACTGCTTGATCTCCACAAATGTTCAGCAAGTGTTGACCAATGTCAGTGAGTGCCATTTTTTCTGCATCGGCAAATTCAGTGGCACACCTTTGCTTCACTCACACTTCCATATCAGATGCCATTGTGTCAGTCTGCCCCTCTGCTGCCATCTGTCCCACAGCAACAAACTGTTACGGGATACTGGCGGGAAGGTTCAACCTTTACTGCCACGCCACCAGTATCTGCCTCTGATGTCATGAGCCAGCACAAGAGAACAGGAGGCAGCCCTTGTTTTTATTAGCTGAAACACTGAGAGGATTATCATATGGAATTTTTGGATAAAAGTTTTCACTTTCTTCAGAAGCTAAATGCAGGCTTTTGACCACTTTCCTACATACATTCATTCACGGTGCCCTGTTAAAATAATACATTAATCTTGTAAAAGAGTTTTATGTCTGACAAGAACAACAAAAAAAAACAACCAGTTAAGGGCATTTAATGCATATTAATCTTCATGTTTTAGGATGACACATTCTTTCTTCTTAAGCAAACATGAAATGTCTGTATAATCCTTTTCGTGAGACTTTCAAAAGGAAACCTCGGGAAATCCTCATACAAAAAAGTCATTTCTGTGGGCAACAGAAACACTGAAAATGTTGTACTGCAGTAGCCCTTTAGGTGCTACAGAGATTTATGGTACTAGAAATGTAGTATTGATCTCTTTATGTAAAACTAGTCAATGGAGCTGCTAATTGCCCTGTAAGGACTACTTACATATTTGAGTTAAGATACAATTTACCTGCGGGCTCTTTAAAATTTCAAAACAAAGGAAGCGTTGACTAAAATGCTGCAGCCTGGTTTTAGAACTTCTGAAGTAGACAATGGAATCAACACAAGGAGTCTCTTTAGTGATATTAAGACACTGTCAATAGGCAATTTTATTCTCATTTTATTAATATTATTGCTTAATTCAACCATTATTTATATTCATATTTTAATAGTGAGATACAATTTCTTTTTTTGTCTATTTATTTTTATCCTCTGTATGTTTTCAGTAATTCATTCTTTCATTCCCAATTAAGTTTCTCAACACCTAGTAACACATATCACCTTTTCTAGGAAGTCTAAAGGGACTTTTTTTTAATGCAGCATTATTTGTACCCCTACATAAACTTTTTTTTTTCCTCCACAGGGTAGGAGTCGTCTTAGTAAGCAGTTTTTGCAGATTTTACAGACGGTTTTGAAAATGAACACTTTGTATTACAGAAGTCCATCAAGTTCTGTCAGATACTCGCATTATAAAAAATATTATGACTAATCTGTCACAAATGATGCATGCAACTCTCAGCATTTCTTTTGTTGGTAAAAGTAAAAAATTCCTTCATTCAGTATGGAGCTTTCAATTGGATGTCAATCTGTATGACAACAGTTTACATTTCCAGTGTACAACTATTATCATGTAACTGAACTTTAGCAACTAGTTCTTTGATACAAGTTTGCAAGCAGCTCCATGAAAATCACCTCATTTAATTTTGGAAGATCTACAAATTGACTTAACAGGTTTAAATTGCTAACCTAGCCAAAAGGAAAGAAAAAAAGTGTTTTAAAAAAAAAAAAAATAGTGCATTAGATACAGAGTGGTCTCTTAGGAATACCAAAGATCTGATGGAATTTTAGCTCACATGCAGTTAAGAAAATGATCAAAACAGGTATGAAGGTTTGAAATAAACAGTTCAGGTATTAGTTAATAAGAAACTATTACAGTATTCATTCAAAATTTTCCTAATTTACACTTCTTAGGGAGAAAAATCTTGCAGTTACCAAAAGCTAAAAAACGCCATGTCTTCACTACTGCTTCTTGACAAAGCAATTCCTTGAATCACTGCTAGCACCTTCTCTTCTTTCCTCTTCATCAGAAATGTTAAAATATCTTGCCTAGTATTACTTTGTGAAATGCTTATAAATCCATTCTGTGAAAACACACACAATACTAGTCAGGTCAGACTAGACTACTGCTCTTCCAGCTATTTTAGTTTGACCTTAGGAAAAAAAAAGTGCCTCTGAGAACTTACGTGTCCTCCGACTAATCTATTGTTGAAGTAAACATCAGTACTGCAAATGTCTACCTGCTTATC
>JAOWBP010000001.1:96808502-96823803 GCA_028571105.1 Tragopan temminckii | reverse complement strand
CTCCTTGGTTGGTTGGTTCTCTGTAGAGCACACCCAACTCTGTGGCAGTACCAGTCACCACAGAAACATGAGAATGTCAAAAAGCCATTGCATTTATGCATGGGATATGACTAGGGTGGCAATAAACAACTACATCTTTCAAAAGAAAAAGCCAGCTTGCTTTCCTCTTCTAAAAAGCATAAGTCAACAAACAACTGCACCTATCACTTTCTATTATTGTAGGAAATTAAAGAGATTCTTCACATAATGAAATTGTCAATAGACCTAATTACTACATAAATTAAGTAGGAAAGAAATATTACTGCTATTTGCAAATCCATGCTATCTTAATAGTCAACAATAATAGTATTCAGGCGAAAGAGGCAGAGCGAAAAAAACATGCAACTTAAAGCTAGAATCTGAGTTAGACTCAACCTAAAAAGGAGCACACACTAGCATTTAATTACCTATGCTTCATTGGAACTCTACCAAGAAACTCTTCTTCCATATCTCCCTGGATGAACCAGTTCAAATTCTTATTCTAATCGTGTTTAAAAAAAAAAAAAAAAAAAAATCCTACAGTCACCATGATTCTGAGAAATGGCAAGGTCTGGATTCAGCAGAGTGTGCTGAACACACTGTTCTAGAGAAAAGCAATTTTTTTTTTCCTGAGCCATGCTATATAAGCCATGTAAACAACAACAAAAAAACCCATATCTGTAACTTAGCTCTTTGCTCTCACTTGGTACAAGCAGTCAATAGTACAGTCATGAATTCGTCAAGATGGTATCATTTACATTTCATTGAGTTTAATCAAAACGATTCCTGTAATCCTGCTGCTATTGATCAAGAAATTAAATGAAAGAAAATATGCCGCAAAACCCACTCCTCAGAAGAAAACATCAGACCATATTTCAAAAATGAAGTAGCTGAATGTGGTCCTTTGAAAGACCGATGATAGCATTACTCTTACTTATGACATAAATCTTGACAGCTGTGCTTTCAACAACTTGCTGTTGAAAATAAAAAGCAGATCTGGATTCCAGATTGCCTTTAGTAACAGTGAAACAGCCAACTCCTGTTTCCACTTTCCTATTTACATTTCATCATAGGTGTATGCATAATAAAAACTCTGGGCAGTAACCCACAGTTTTATTTAATCAGTTGAACCCTGAAAAATCAAAATAAAGGTCCATATTCCCTTTGTAAACTGCACTGTTACAGATGTTTATCACAGAAACTTTCAAAGGGTAACCTATAGTGAGACCCCTGAAATAGAATGTTAAATATAAAGCGGAAACTGTATTTACTTTGATTTAAATCGGGCTTTTGTGGCTTAAGTAATATTTGGCATGTATTTTTCTACCTGTCAGATAATCCAGAAACAAATCCTCACATCAATATATGCTATAAAGATCAAGACTGAAATTCTGAGAATCACAGAGATTTGCGTTTATAAACTTGCCTATTATGTTTTTATTCACGCAGCTCTGAAGGCATAGTGTCAGCTTTTTATCCAGACTCTTTTCATTACTTCTCCCTGTTGGTGTTGCAGTACACGCTGTGAATGACCTCCAGAGATTCCTGAAGCTATATGTGGAGAGAAAATTGAATCTGAAAGCTTTATTAGACAAGTTTGTCTTCAGCTTGTGTCTGATGTCAGCTGTATTGAAAAACAGAACTGCTTGCGGAACTGGGTCTTGACCTTGAAAAATCTCCAATCAAATGGTAACAGATTCAGGTTTGTGCCATATTGCTATTTGTTAGATGTGGCATGTATTAGAACTGAGAAAGCTTCCAAATGAAAAACAGATGGAATAATCAGACAACTTCATTCTTGAACACAATGGGAAAGTGGATATATGGTGATGTACAAATAACAGGGCCAAATCTGGTTGGTAACTGTGAAAGTCTTCACTACACAAGCCTGTAGAGTAAAATGATAAACCCAAACAAACTAAAATGGTTTACATAAAAGATTATTTATTCCTTCCTCTAAAGGCACAGAACAACCAAAAGAAAAGGTGAAGACAATGATCTATTCCTTTACTATTGCACTTTATACTAGAGTGAGCAGCAATCTTTCATAGGCCAACTGATGTAAGTTCCTGCTCTTATTACTGCTCAGCACTGATTCAAGAACTCAAAGTATTCTCCACAACGTTTCCTTATTGCATTGTTCCCTGTTCACTTTTGCTTTTTTCCCTTGTTTCAGTAAAACTTTCACAGAGTTAAATGAAATTATAACTGATACTTAAAAAAAGACATTTCCTTTAGATTCTACATAAGCAAATATAGCAAACTGTACAATTCTGAACATGGCCATCACTGGAAATAGCATTTCTCTCTATTACAACTCTCATAGTAGTGATTTTGTTCATTGGTGTCCTAAACTTAATGTTAACTAAAATGGACTACTGGCAGTAGCAATGCCTTCTAAATTCAGCATAGAACTTCCTTTCAAAGCAGATGCAAGCTGTGGATTTCTAGCTGTTCAACACTGTGGAAAATGGTTCTGCAATATTAAGAATCTATCATGACCCATGCACAAGTATTTTAAATGTTGAGTATTATTGCACTGTATCTTTTAAAGTGCTGAGAACACTGTAGGTGCACAGATTCCTAGATTGCCCAGTTTTCCTCAAGGAATTATTGTGAGTATGCCTGGTCTCAATTATGCTATGTCAGGTGCTCTAAACAATACAGACTCCCTGATTTGTACATTTATTTTTAATTTACCCTCTAAATACACACGTAGTTATGCATTCATGTACACAATAAACCTAGAAGGATTTTAAGACTATCATTTGAGAATTCTGAGAAACACAGTTCTGAACTAGAGCATACGTGTTCACTCAAGCATTGTGTGCAGTATATGAACAACGGCTGCTTCAGAACACATTAGCTACGAAATACTGCAAAAAAAAAGAAAATAGTTTCCATTGTGCATTTTTGCTCAAAGCTGGTTGTTGTCACTTTCTTCCTTATATTTTTGTCATTGTCTCTTGAAAACAGAAATGAGGCTTGTTTGTTTTAGAGAGAGATGCTATATAATTCATATCTGAAGCCTATGAAATGAATATATTTCAACAGCCATAGTTTCAAAGATCCTTCTATCCAACTGACAATATTTAACCAAATATAATATCAGGGATTCACCCGGGCAGCCTTCACAATGCTGTGCTCAGTCCGTACAACTCTCCATCTTAGTACTAATAGAAAAATAAAACACTCATCTGGGCAATGATATGAAAATAAAATTACAGGTGCACAAAATACGGACACTAGCACTGCAAGAATGTCAGTTTAAGTCACTGGATTTTAGCTTTAAACCTTACGTTATTGCATCAAGGTATGTATTTTTATGTACATGCTTTTATTTGTTGCCAATTTTCCTTAAAAACATACAATCTCAGAAATCATATTTTTAGTTACTCCTTTAGTTACCCTAGTAGATATTTAAGCTATGTTACATCCCAAACAACACACAGACAAAATAACCTAACAACTCTACATATTCAAGAGTAACAGTGGTGACTTTTTTTTAAGAACTGTTTTATAAGCTCTTATAAGCCTAGGAAATGCATAAAGCCTAGTCCAGGTGGGGATTTGTTTGCTTCTCGTTTCTCCATGAAACTAATCATCCCCAAACCAAAGGAGACATGCCTTAAGAAGCACTCTTTCAAATAAAATATAAAAGCAGAAGTAGTGAATAAAGCTCTATTGTCAGTAGTTTTCACAGATTCACAAATACCATTCTATCAACTCAAAACCCAAAATTCAAAGTGCAACAGACCCAGGAGGTAACTGCCTCCAAATCCTTTTACTACATCTCAGCTGAATATATACACTAATAAGTGATGATGAGTTCAGCTTTGGTGAAGTTTGTGAAATTACAGCAGCTCATAAACCACATACTCCAACTTGCTTTTAATGGTCTCAACTTGTGGCAACGCTCCTCTACGTTCTCCCTAATTCATTCTAAAATCTGAAAAGCCTTATTGGCCTACACATGGAATCTGAACCTTTGGCTCCATGCCTGTAGTCTCTGCTTCTAGCCTCAAACAAATTACACTGAAAAGCACCCAACAGATTTGGTTCTATGCATTCAAGAAGCAGTAACAGTTTTCCTCTTCTTTGTTTTAAATATACTGTAATTATCAATGTATATAAAGCATCTTTGCCATATGTATCTCTAACTCAACTACAACTTGTAAAATGAAAATGGTACTTTGTAAAGAGACCTACTAAAAATAATGCTCCAAATTAAGGACTGCTGACGTAAAGCTTTAAAAAAAAAAACAACTTGAATTCTATTTAATTTTTGATGTAAGTTTGCCATTGTAATTGACATTAACATTCTTACATTTTTCTTCATTTCTTGGTCATATCTTATTCCATGTTACTTGATTAGGCATTTTAACATAAGACAAAAACTTGCCTAAAAATTCAGAGAAAAACTGAAACTACACAGAAAGTACACTGAATAAACGAAATGAATGGCAAGAGTAACAACATAAAGTACCAATCTCAGTTATATTATTCGTACATCCAAAGTGTAAAATTAGCTGAACAAGTATTTTAAACTGTCTTAATTCCATTGTTTTTAAAGTTTCACTAACTTCAAGTAAAGCATGACTAAGAATAAATAGATATCCTTTTAAGAATTTTTATTTTCAACTATAATTCCAAATAAAAGTGGACAAAATTTTCCCTTGAAATGAAGGTAAATAAGGGAAAATGAACTCCTCAAGAACAAAGTCAGGGATTTCTTCTATCCCACAATGTATTCACAAAGTTTTACAAAGCACTGTGTAACTTCAACTTATTAAGTAAATGCAGAGGTAGCACTTCAGTACAAAAGAAATCTGATGAATGCTAAACATCCTATTAAAATTTGTCCTATAAAAGCACATTCCAAAACTGCATTTCTCTACTTACAATGTTTTCAAACTGCTGGCTAAGCAATGCATCAAGTTATTTAGATAGAGATGTTGACACAATTTCATGTTATAATGTCATGTACAGATAGTAAGTGTGATTTCCTTCCTGAATCATCTTGTCTTAGAAGTCAATCTTTGCTAATGTTTTAGACGTACCCCTCAGCTAAGTACGTTTTCCTAGCAGGAAAAGCAGTTCTTGTTCATTATGCCTGAGGGCACACTGGCCTTGTGGGATATTATGGACATTTTTTAGTATTTCTCCTGCCAAGCAAACCATAATACAGAGACCTAGAAATAATTATACAAAGGGTCCCTTCCCTCTATTACAGCCACCAGATGGTATATTTAGTAAGACCCTCTGGCTGAGTTCTTGTAACCAGACTAGACAAAATGACACCTGACAGGGCAGTAGAACTTAACCAATTACATCTTCATTCCCCAGTCTCAGCAACACAGGCATCAACAAAAATCTAGACAGAATCAGAAAACAAAAAGTTATCAACAGGAGATACTTCCAATGCTTCACAGAGTCCTTCCAAAATTATTCTGTGCATTTTTTTTTTTTTTTAATGAGATTTTTGGATGTGGAGAGATTTCAGTTTTAGTTCATTGAGAATATCTTTTCCTGACATCGTAGTTTAAGGAAAACAGTAACTTTATACAGTCATTATTCTGAAGGGAGAGGCTATCGGAGAGGCCTCTTTCAAAAGAGGAGTGACAATATTCAGGCTTCTAACAGTTTTATCTGAGTACAGGAAGTGAGTCTCCCCAGCTGCAGTATTTCAGGCAGTTCACATTGACCACTATTCATACCTTCAACAATGGAAAATGCTGGGTACTGCACCGGGAACGGAGCGACACCAGACACAGGCACCGACCGTGAGACAAGAGGCTGGAGAGCAGATCAGCAGAAAGGGACCTGGGGTGACAGCAGCTCAGCATCAGCCAACAATGTGCCCAGCAGGCATTTTGGGGTGCAAACACAGCACAGACAGACTGCAGAGGTGATTCTCATGGTATACTTAGCATTGGTGTGGCCACATCTTGAACACTGCGCGCATTTCAGAGGAGGGCAAAAACGCTGATAAAAGAGCTGGAAGACACGTCCTATGATGACATGAGGGCACTTGAGTAGCCCAGTATAAAGAAAAGAAAGGTGAGAGGCTTTGCTCTCTTCAACTCCCATGGAGGGGAAAATCTGACTTAAAAACCTGCAGGACACAGCCCTGAGCAACCTGCTCTAATTGACCCTGCCTTGAACAAGAAGAATACATGTTTCCACAGCTCCCTTCTGAACTGTACAATTTTATGGTAACACATTTATAATGATGTTATTGCAGTAAACTGACCCAAATAAAGAAAAAATATGAGTTAGCATTACAAGCACAGGTTCACATTTTAAGTGCTCTTGGCACTAGAAAGGAAATCAATCTTACTTCCTGCCGAATCCTTTAGAGAACACTAGTGCTTTCATTTTCTGCATGTATAATTCCATCTGCTGAGTCTCAGAGATGTTAGTGGTCAGGGCTTACATCTTGCATTAAGGTAAATTAATGATTTAGCAATTTTTCAGCTTCAGATTCAGCTTCACATTAGTTAATATAGGAATCTGATGAAAGACTATGGTGTGTTCTCTCTGTTGTACAGTTATTACCACTTTCTTTGTAACAGCAAATTCACAGATCACAAACGCTCCCTCCCACTGGAAGTTGACATAACCTGCTGACATGCAAAACTGACACAGCAAGTTTAGTGACCCAGTACATCAAAAAATGATTACACATCTTCTTCAGTTCCCCCATGTCATTAAATGAATTTCTACAGCGTGCCTTAGAACAAAGACCTGTAAAGTAAGGATATTGTTGTGCTACAAGTTAAAAAAAATAGACTGGTGGTATTTATCCTTTTTAGAAAATCAGAAAGATCAACACTAGAACCATGGCAGTTCTAAATCACAAAAAAATAAATTATAGTTCCTATGTAATAAGATTCAACACATCATTAAGCAAGACATCTGCTTTGCTTGAATTAACACAACTCTGACAAAGGTTGGATTTGTCCTGTTACTGAATATTTTGGACCCTGCCTAAATGGTGCAAATATTTACTTCCCAGGAAAATATTTTTCTTCTTTGCTATAATACTAAGTCACTAGCAGAAGATACAGAATTCCCCAGCATCAGTTTTTCTCATATGTTATCCATTAAATCATGCTAAAAAGCAAGAGAGATAAGCATCCTACAAATAATCAAATTCCAGGAGATTCTGTCACTGTATTACAGCCTATATTACAGGCAACCTAAGAGTAGAAGACACTTCTCCCAGATCTGAGCAGATCACCAAGCAGCTTTGCACCTTGCATGGGTGAAAAACACTCCTTGCTCCAAGCAACTGACATGACAGTTTACTATCAAGTAAAGAACCTTGACTTTAGAAACTCAGCCTTTAGCCCAGTGCCTCAATTATGTATCTTTTCCACCCAAGCTTAATCAATACATTTCAAAGCAAAGCAGTAGGAAAATGAGTTTGTAGTCCTTGCAGTAAGACTACAGGTGCAAAGAGATATAAGGAAAATGTAAAAAACAACACAAAACATTGTTCAAATACTTTAAATTAAATGGATACCAAGTCTCTTGTTGCATATTCATGAAAAACTCAGGACACCCATCAGTGTCACCCACAGACTCAACATTTAACTCCATCCAATCCTTTCTTTGAATATGGATGCTTTGTCTTGAAACAGTCCCAGATCATTAGTCTATCATATATAAAAACTATTTTCAGAATTTCACTTTGTAACAAATTTATATCTACTTGACCTATATTATTACCTTTTAAACAATTTTTTTCTTCATCATATTTGCTCAATAAATGAATGTAGAAAGTCATAATGTTTTCTCTACATACAATAAAGAAACAAGACCTTGAAGTAGGTAATAATTTCAAAACCATATTGCAATAATTCATCAAATACATAAACAAATTTGTCTTCTGAGACACATTACACAAAAATGAAGAAAAAAAAAAAAAGCAAGTTGAATTCCATACCAGCACATCTCCCATTTACAAGCTAACACTAAAATCTGAACAGATGCACAATGAATTTAGACTGCCTCAAGCCATTTTCCTTTTAACTGTGTGACTTAACTAATTTTAGATGTATACAATGGAACACTTACGGACACCTGGAGAGGAAAGGACAGGCTCTCCGAATGTTGGCTTTTCCTTCAGTTGTAGAATTAAGTGGTTTATTGCCTTCCAGTCCGCATTCAAGTTTTCTAATTTTTTCTAGAGTAGAAGTTAAAAATACATTAAATTTATAATGCATTAATAAATGTAACTCTTCCCCCTCCCCCCCTTTTTTTTTCCTCCCATCTGATGGACCACCTGAATTTACAGCAACTTACATAGAAACAGCAATTAATTTTCACAAATGGGAGAGAGAGGGACGAATACAGTATGACCCATTTGGGGTGGGGGGGGGTGGGGAAAAAAGCTTCGTGGTGTAACAGTTTTGAGAGCATCTTGTCTCCCAGAAATTTGCCTGCTGGAGCTCAGGGACAATCTACAGGCTATGCCACTGGACCCTAATCACAGAGTTCTCCAACCAAACTCAGCCCCACTGAGGCCCCATATCCAGTCCCACTCAGGGCTCTGTTTGGCTCCTCTCACCAGGCCTCCTCCTTACTCCCCCAGCCTGCACTGTTCCCTGACAGACTTAGGGGACACAGGACGATTTCCAAACAAAAGTTTTCTGTTTTGTTCTGTTTTTAATCACCATAAACCTGAGATGCTCATTTTAGTATATTAAAATAGGAAGGGGAATTTTGTATTAAAAACCACGTCAATAAAATCTCTGCAATTCAGAACACGTTCTTCTATCTATTAAAAAAATAGAAAAAAAACACCTTAGGAGACCTCAAGGAATCATAAACAGTCCTGAGCAATGACTAAGCTGCTACTTTTAAACAAAACCAATGTGAAAGTCTGGAATGTGAATTATATTAGTCTTAAGACAACCGTGAGAGGCCTTTAGACTCGAAAACGATGTTTCTACCCCATCTTTATTCCACACTCTAGGGACTGTAAAGTAGGATGAAGCATACTAATTATACGCTGGCATTTCTAAACTCTTAAAATGAAGACTGCTTTTCCTTTTCAAGCTGCTTCCTGACCATTTGTTATACAAAGGAGAGAGAGAGAGGAAAAAAAAAAAAGAAAAAAAAAGCATAGCTAGCCCTCAACTGCCCTAGTGAGGCTACACTTAGACTACCATGTTCCTCATTCTGGGCTCCCCATTTCAAAAAAGACAGGGACCCCTAGATAAAGTCCAGTGGTGGGCCACAAAGATGATAAAAGGGTTTGGAGCATCACCCATACAAGGAAAGTCTGAGTAACCTGGGTCTGCTCAGCCTGAGGAAAAGATGACTGAGAGAGGATCTGACTAACATACATAAACAGGGAGGCAAACGGATGAGGCCAGGCTCTTCAAGGTGGTGTGTAGCAATAGCACAAGAAGTAGTGGCCTAAAACTTGAACATGGGAAGTTCCGTACTAACATGCATGCCTTTACAGTAAGGGTGATGGAGCACTGGAACAGGTTGCCCAGAGAGGTTGTGGAGTCTCCTCTTATGGAGATACTCAAGACCCATGTGGATGCCTGCCTGTGTGACCTACTGTAGGGTACCTACTTTAGCAAAGGGGTTGGACTCAATGGTCTCCTGAGGTCCTTTCCAACTCCTGCAACCCTGTGATAGCAGTCCAGTATACCAATGCCACTCAGCAGTGCTTCTAGCACTCCTACGCTCCAGTCATGATCAGACATAGTCTAAATTACTATTTAGCCCTAATGAAAATAGGTTGTCTATTAAGAATGATGTTTAAGTACCTTGAATCTAACAAGATGGGGTCAGTAGGAGAGGGGTAAAGAAGAAGAAACATTAAATTGAAGTGCGTATACACACATATATTTTGATGCCTTGGGCACTGTTCATAGAATTTGCCTTAAGTTTTGCCAAAGATACTCTTAAATCTGCAAAGTTCTTTTATATCTATCATCAATAGAAACAAAAATATTGGTTGGTAAAAATCCTGGAGATTTTTTTGTGCAAATGCTTTTCGATAGGACAGAAGAGAATGGATATAACTCTGTACCACAAAATCATTTTACTTCTAAGAGTAGCTTTAAAACTGCATTAAATTTAAAATAGAGAGTCAGGAATATCAGAAGTTATCTTCAACAACAGAATATGACGACCACACAGAAAAAGCAATTAGGGTATGCACAATAAATATAACATTTGACAATTCACACATACTTTATTTGTGGATTACTGACACACACAATATTTCCTACATTTCTTAACATTTTTTTTCTACTGCTCACACCTAAAAACCTCATTCCAGATCTTAAGATGTAGATGGCTGCCCCAGTATCAACTCAGTAGCAGCAGCAAGTGTAGAGCGCCCTTAAAAGCTTGAGAAATTACAGTCAAAGTCCAGCTTCACTTTACTGTATATTCACACTAACTCAGGAAATATATAAGAATATAATAAATATAATATTGGTTCTCACTGTGAGTAGCTGTTTCATTCATACGGATGTGAGCCAGGGATTTGTTTTCATTGATGGCAAAATAGAAGCAACATCTACACCACTAATAAGAGAGTAGCTAGTTCCAAACTCTCCTGTCAAATTTACAGTTTGATCCAATCTTGCATCTGCCATAAATTAGCATGCACGCATTAAAACGTTCACTTCGTCAAGCACAATAATTTTGCTGTAATTGTAGCTCTAGAGTTTTAGTGACAAGTATTAACATTAAAATATGTTGCACTGAGGAACAGTTTCTATTGATTTATTGATTTCCTTTAAATGTCAGTCCCAGTGCTATTAAAGTGAGGGTAATATTCATACCTGAACTAATCTCACTGACAGCACTAAAACTACATAGGAGTATTCAGACAGAAAAGTGATGTAGTATTTTAAATGGAAGACTGAGGTGAATGAAACAGAGTTGTAAAGGTACTTCTTATATCCTCTTTCTCAACACCACTACTTACTCTCCTAATCAGAAAGATGGAAAAGGAGAAATGGAGTGCCATGGAAGGAAACTGCAGCTTTTTCCTTGCCACAGATATCCCTTTCTGATTAAACCATTCAGTGTGCTGTTATTCAGGAGACTTGGATTACGTTCCTTCTATTGCCACTGGCACCAGGAGTAATGTCAGTAACCTCTCCCTTCCCATCCACATAAAGATTACTTTACAGAAATGCATTTCAAAAGCATGAAATTCATTTCACTAATATAAATGTGTCTGATTACTAAGTGCCAGGGCTTAAAGGATCACGTCTTATCCCATTTTTTGATCCTTGAATCAGCATATATTAGGATTTCTTGTGCCAACAAGAATTTTTTTTACAGTTCTATATTACTAAGTTCCAGTATAATCACTGTTAGCATGCTTTGCAAATGTGTGAAAATATCCATATTTCAGTCAATTGTAACATCAAGATGGATGGTTTACTGATAACCAAGAATGCTATTAAGGCCTCAGCCCAAATTTTGTGCTTAAACATTTTGGACATTCTACATGATAGCAAATCAACTATTTAGTTAACTAGTACAAGTTACAAATTCAAAATAAAGCCGTTGGAAGATAGACTGACTTTAACCCTACATAGCAAATATTGGCTCAACTCTTGGGACTTCCTACTGAAGGGCATAGAAAAATTCTAACACGAACAGAAATCATAATCGCCTACTCTATAAAAAAATATTTCATCTGGCCGAGTTTCAAATGAAGCACATGTTAAACACATGAGTACTCAATCAGATTATTACTTACATTTCTGCCTAGTGCTTACTTTAAAGACTTGAGCAGTATTCTTTAATGATGTAAAGATTATACTTTTATAAGAATTAAAAAACAAAAAACTGGTATGAAAATTAAAAAGTCCATGGCTGTGACTAATGTTATAAAAAATAACTGCTGGTGTTTGAGAAGTACAGTGAATCTCAGTTTCAACGCTCACTTCAATTATGTTTTAATAGAAAGCCACAGGGTTCAATTTATACTCTCACTGGAGTGTTTTGAATGTATTATAAAGTTTGCAAACATAAACAGCAAAGGATTACAAAATCTCAGACTAAAGTCAATGACGAACATAAATTCAGACCCAATGCACATGACTGCATTAATACTTTGAACTTCCTGACACGTTTCAAGACAGGGCAGGCCTGCAGTATGAATAAAGGCCATAGGACTTCAATGTAATTTATTGAAAAAAATGGAAAGATTAGTGAACTAAGACAGAAAAAATAAAAATAAAAAAGGAAGCTAGGAAAAGAATATCTCATGTAACCAAATACTGCGCAAAGTTGTCAAACAATGGCATGCAAGTAATTAATGCTTTTAAAGACATTAAAAAAAAAAAACTTTCTGCGACTCCAAAATGAAGTATTACTATTTTATTTCCAGAACACTTCACAGTTTTAGTTGCAGCTGGGATTGCTGAAGTTTGTGCATTTCTCTTATTTAAAAAGTTACATAACATGCTGAAGTACCTGGCTGTCAATGTTTCAAATTTGATATATAAAGGTATTTGCTACATTTAAACTCACTCTGTGCTTCAGTCCCCATACGTAAACAAAGATAAGACCATTACGCTTTTCCACAGCAGTTGATTTGATGTAGGAACATGTTCTTAGCTTAAATATTTTATTTGCTTGAAACACAAACTGGTCTCAAGTAAACCCTCATATTTTTGTCATAATTGTCAGGGAAATTATTCTGAATATAAGGTACGCGTATGCTTAATATCACCAGTTAAGAAAACTTTTTTTCTTTCCCTCATATTTGCATCTAGCGATACGTTTACTTTGACCTGACTTCTGTTTTTTCTTCCTTTCATTTCTCTGGAAAATTCAAAGCAATCATATACAAAACTAAAATAAAGCAATGTTTATGAAGCACTTAGACACCACTGTGAAGACTGGCTTGAAACAGCCTATGAGGGAATTAGCCATTTTTCTTCACAGCAGAAATGGAATACTTCACAGGAAAAGTGCAGCTTACAGCAACAAACTAAACAAGAACTATGAGTTTAGGTATGAGTTGCTGTTCTCAGTGTGATACTCCCCATACCCTCTGCTGCATTAGGCAACCTAAAACAAGGCCACCGCATCATCTTCAATTCAATATTTTCTGAGACTTCAGTGCTTACCCTTGCAACCTCATTATTTATTTTCAAAAACACCACTATTTGAATATATATAATTTCTGCTGCCACAAAATACCTTTTAAGTAGAAAGTTATTTTGACTTGGTCTGAAAAATCTGTATTGGAATATACAAATAACAAATAGTGCTGGAAATTACTCACTTAAGAATAAAGGCAGAAGACATAAATGGGGAGAAGCTTATGGAAATTTACATCACTAAGAAAGCTATTCAGCAGCCCTGACAGTACACATACACTGTTTTTTACTTACTGTACAAAATAGTGAACCAGAAACTAACTTCACAGGTTCGATTAACTGAACTCCAAAATGCAATGAAAAAAGTAACATCTAATTAAAAAGGGACAAGAAATGAAATATCCACTATTTAACAAATAGTTATTAATTCCCTTACAGACATGTTTTATAATACCATTGTCAAAAATGCAAATCAAGGAACATCAATGTTTATTTAAAGAGTTATCTTGTTCCAGTTGATTGTGTTCCAGTAGGTCTGGTAGAAACAAGCAGTTTTCAGTCTTTGATGTAAACACTTGAAAGAAATAGATGTGAAGTATACTCCTACATCAGAAGTTTGGCCTAAACAGAATCATGTCACGCTATTTATGCCTTCATCAATGGAACTTCAAAGCAAGTGCTACCAATTCTCCCTGCAAGTGTCAGCACTCATTTTGCTATTCTTTAAATGTAGTTACAAAAAACTAGAAAGCCAAAGTCTCACTTTTTTCTGTTGTTGCTTTAAATTCTTTGCTTAGAAATGTGGAAAGAGATGCTAAGATGGCTGCTACCCAGTGAGAAAATACAACTACTGTAGTGGGATTTTTTTTCCATCATCCATTCAGTGTGCAGATGACGTGTTTCTATTCCCAATAATAATAGCGCTATTTTCACCCAACGCTGAGTCATAAGCCTTGCTTCTGCTCACTACCATTAGTTTTAAGTCACCTTCAATTCACCTCCTCGGAATTTTCCCACCGTTTAGTAGAACTGACCGTTATAAAAAAAACAAACACAGATACCAAAAAGGCAGGGAAAAAAGCTCCTAGAGACTTCTGTTCAGGAAAGTAGAAAAACTAAAACATGCTTAAATACGAATCAGTTTCTACAGTGCAGATCAATGCATCCACATGCTCCTATGAATCTCCACTCAGCTGGTGGGATTTGTAAGACTCAGAGGAGGTTTGGTAAAAGCAGGAAAATACTCCACTGTACTACAAGTGGAGCAAATACACATGGGAAAAAAAAAAAAACACAAGAAATTTACTGTTCAGGTCACCTACAAACATCCTAACTTTGTGAGGAAATCTTTTTCTATAAAATGAGATTACTGACAACTGTAGGTTAGGAAGAGTTCTAAATACAGAGTTTACCATCTCCATAATTGCAACAGATACTTACTATAATTGCTAAGCCACGATTACAGTTTGAGTGAACTCTTCATCATCAGATCATTTATTAGCAGTTATCAGACAAGAAACGAAGCTCTGGTTAATAAAGTAGTGATCTTACTAGTAGTTTGATCTCCAGCAGCAACTGGACCACACACAAAAGGCTGCTTGCTTATTATTTACAGCTTCATGGTTCTGCAGGTACCCTAGATACTCTAGGGTTCAATGCAGGTCTATATGGTCTTTATGAAACTAAGTGTAAACTATCCAACTGATTTCTGCGCTGGGGGAAAATGATTCCATAGTATATTTTTCTAAGGGAGAAGGGTTGGGTGGGATCAATCTGGTGAGTTCTTGGCTCCGAGACAGAATGAGGGAAGCCATGCTAGAGAAATTCTGCCAGATACACTCAGTAGTAAAGTTTTACATTATCATCTCTCCTTCACAGTGCAAAAAATTTAAAGCAAAGGGTCTTCTTCGACTCTAGCCTTGTCTACAAAAAAAAAAAAAAAAAAAGGTTTTGTTCTGTTATTTTTAATTTAAAGATTTTCTGAAAGTGAAATTTAACATAAGGTAGTTTAAAAAGACTTTATCTGACACCACTAACTAAGCCCAACAAATTTAAGTTTGGTTTCAGTGTGAATTACTCTCAAATAAGTAAAATAATGTTTACGTCAAATAAAAAAATCCCATCACAACATGCAAAAATTTTCTAGCTCGGTACACTACAATGTTCCTGGCTATGTGGTG
>JAOWBP010000001.1:96795287-96808402 GCA_028571105.1 Tragopan temminckii | reverse complement strand
GTCAAATAAAAAAATCCCATCACAACATGCAAAAATTTTCTAGCTCGGTACACTACAATGTTCCTGGCTATGTGGTGACAGCAGAACAAATGCACTTTGCCAAGTTCTTTCATTGATTTTAAACAGAGCACATCAAGGACAAGTGTACAACAGGGGAAGCATAACCCATTATGCAGTAATGGATATTGCTAAAGGTTGCTTCATTACCTTTACTGGATGAGTGGCTGGTTTTTCCTTATATAAATGACACCCTTTAGACAAAACCTCTTCCACATTCGGCTGTTTAGCCTGCACTGCTGCTTCGGTTTCCTGAAAAATAAAAACATGAGCAGTGTAGATTAACTGCAGCATAAGCAATGAGACTGAAAAATCCTCCACGGGAGGTTGTAAACCAATAGTAAATTAGTTTCTGCTCAGGATTGGTTTCTGGAAAACTTATGGATAGCAGCAGCTGAGGACAAAAAAGGGTCACCAGAGACAGGGGAAAAAAAAAAAAAAGGAAAGGGATGGGATGGAAAAGACTGAAGTTAACAACATCAACAGCGATAGGTCCCTATATCCTAAACATTTCAATAAAGCTATTACAAATCTGACCAATTTATACTGAGACAGACATGAAGCAAATTCAAAACAAAAGCTCAGTAACAGTGTCTGTTTGTAAAAGTAGAGAGGCACTTATTACCAACTACATCTCACTGAATTAGCAACAACATATTCTCTAGCAATTTTTCTTTCTTTAATCCAGAAAGGCATCATCCAGGTGCTAACACATGACAACTCCAAGAAAATCTTTCTTTTTGTTAGGTCCTGACTAAGTAAGTAACGTATGAAACTCCAAACATAGATAATAACAGCAACAAAAAAAAAATACTGACAAGCATAACAAGAGGCAAATTATGTCTGAAGTTCAAAGATTCAAACTGTTTAAGTACTATGACTTAACATAAGCAAAAGAGGTAAACAAAGATGCCCTTGTTATCTGAGATATGTAAATTAAGTGGTTTGTTTTCGTTTTCCCCTCTCCACTTTTCTCCCATCTATCTTATAGCTTGATTACATCATCTCATGTGGCTGTTCAACTTTTCTGTCCAAAATCTCAGTTAAAGTTAATGTCAGAGCAGACAAGGTGGTATGCCAGTCTTGTCGCTGTCTGACACAACATATCATTTCATTTGTAGAAATATGCTACTACTTGTTCTGCAATAAACCTGTAGAAATCTGTTTCAAGTCTTGGCAAGGGATCATCTTGCTCCAGTTTTTAACTCAGCATAGAAAATACATCGAGAGCACAGACTGAATATTCACTCGCAAAGCATTGTGGATCATCAGCAAAAATAACTGTTGCCGAGTTCACTACCATCTCCTATTTGTCCCTTGAAATATATTGTTTATCAATACCAAATAAAATGAATTGAAGCTTGGCTGATTTCTTGCAACAATATTCAAAACTTTTGTATTATTATTATTATGTATTTCAATATTAATGAGATGTACCTGCATGAATTCATAGGGAATAAAATGAGCACTGAAAAGAAATGAACAATAGAACTGAGATTATGGGGGGTGGAAGTTTATTAAACCATTGATCAAGCACTCATTAAAATCCTATTTTCTTTCTATTTCAATGCTACATTATCTTTCTACTTTCCTACACACCACATAAAGATGAGGGGCAATTTTCTATCTTGACATAAGAATATGCTTTTTAGTGTTTTCTTTAAACTAAACTGCTCCCAACATTTTGTCACTATTTTGTTGGTTTGCATTGTTTCTGATAACGTCTCAAATATCTGCTTTGTAACATGGTACTTTCATGGTACCGCAAAAATCTTAGCAGGAAAAAAATAATATTACAATCACCTGCAAATTTCCAGAATATCAAGCTCATTATGGGTACATCTACACCACTGGTTTAACTTGCATGGATATGCCTTTGGAACAGATTACTCATCCCCCACTCATTATGAATTGGCGACGGCAGACTGCTCTGTAAGCTCTCAAACTGGTTTATTTCTGGCTATAACCAGAGGGGAAAGTGTGTTTCAGGAGAACTCCTTACACAAGGCCAGGTGTTAGGGGTTATTTGTTAGTTACATTACGATTGTATACATTAACTCCAGCATCATCTAAGAACATCACAAAATGATTTTTAATAAGTATACACCTGGCAAATTAAATCCCTGCAGTAACTCTGAGTGAGCTGTTTGCACAGTTCTCTGCCTGATGGCATAACGAATTTCATCCATGGAAAAAGTTCCCAGCAATCTCAAATCCATTTGCTAGATAATACTATATTAATGCAGCTCAACAGATAAGAGCGTACTTGGAAAATACTAGTTCATCACCCAGTTGCCAAGGACAATAAGAAGGTACGAACCGCAGCCTGACCTCCAACAGTTGCTTATAACAAAGAGACTGTGCAAGACTCCAGTGAATAGCGAACTGGGAGAGCAGGGCCTGAAATCTGCTTTCAGTCACACAGGTTAAGCTACTGTTGAAGCTTAAGACAACTAACATAAGTTGTCTGTACTTGTGTTTGGGGGAAGACATCAGTTTTTTTCGGGAAAACCAAAGACAAGACTTTTTAAATGTCCTGACTCCAGTCTGTCCACTCTGCTACCACACCAACTGTTTTCTGCATGAGAATGCCTTTAGGACAGATGCAGTACTCTCTTTGTGAGACAGAGCTGGTGCTACAGAAATTTCACAATTTATGAACAGCCTGCTATGGGACTGTAAAGCTACAACTGGGCTGGGTGATGAACATGCTAAATGCACTTTTCACACATACGGTGAATTAAAATATATCATCATTGGAAACTGCTGTTCCTCAAAACATGTATAAACAACAATAATCAAATAGAGGCCATCTATACTTCACAAGATGCCGTTTAGGAATTTTCATTGGTGTTAAAATAGTGTATCTAAACAAATGAAAACGTTGTGCAGAGCAAGGCATGTTGGCTTCTGCACTGAATATATCAGCTCAGCCTACTAGATAAACTCACAGGCTGAAAAAGTTGCAAGGACTTGTCTATAGTCCCATCTGGACTATGAAAATCTGTTGATACAGCTCAGAACTCAGAAATTCATATTCTGTAGCTGAAATCAGTATATTGGCTAAACCTCTGGTGTGTATGCCAAAGAAAGAGAAAGTCTGTTGGCTTGATATGCTATTTGAAGATATGGTAGCTATCCTAGCAGACACAAGCTGTTTGACATATGCTGCACATATACTAGGAGGTCCAGACTACTGTCTGTGAAGTATCTGCAGCATTTCAGGCTGTGTACTGGTGTAACTCAAGAATCTGACTCATTTTCTCTGGTAACACTGGTCAAAATATGAGGATCAGGTTCCCCAGTGACATAACATCTACAGGACATTTTCTGAAAGGAACACCTCAGAGTGATTAAACCTACATCTTCCTGGTGATGTACAATGCAAAAATGGAAATTAGTTGCAACCTTCAAATAAAAATCAGTTACCCTGTACCTTTTAAAATAATATATTAATTTCAATCTTTTTTTCCATCACGATTGCATTACATAAAGATTAAAGAGATCTTTTTTTTTTTTTTTTTTCCCCAGGAAAAACAGAAACAGTAAGCATTTCTCCTTCATTTTATTAAGTCAGATGAAGCAGTGACGTTGAAAAAGCAAATATACTAAACCTGAAATATAAAATACTTCGGAAGCTTCAAACTTCAATAAGACTCTCTTGAATAATCTTACACTCATCCTCATTTCTTACTTGATATCAGAAAATTGCATTTAATTATACATTTCTTTCCTTGTCTTTATATGAGAGAGAGACATAATTCACTGAGGTAGACTCTCTTTTTCATACGTATAAGAAGGTTCACTGAAATATTCACACCTATCTTTCAGGTTACTATTCTCAGATTTTTGGGGGGAAAATGCAATTAAAAAAAAAAAAAGTGAAGTTCTGAGCTTTTCTCCCACAAGTGTGTTGATTCAGTGAAGACCTGATGTCCTGACAAAGAGAAAAAAGTGGATGGAAAAATGTGAATATGTTCTCATCTTCAAGAATTCTGGCTCTTAAAAAGAGGCCTCATTTTTCTTTTGAGTCATCTCTGCACATTCCCATACATGGAACAGACTAATAGGCTGAACCACCACAAAGAAGGATGGTCAGATGAGACAATTAAAATACATCAAAGTTCAGCTGCACCACAGTGAGCACTGAATCTCTATGGCATGCCCAACAGTAGCCAATAACATTCTCGGTGTTCAATATAGATATTCTCACAGTATTATCAGAATACATGCTGTTAACAGTTCTGTGGCCATAATGATGTAGGACCTAAACCACTGATGCCAGTGCTTAAAGACCAGAGATAATGAATGCTCATAAAATTCAAGGAAATACACAAAAGAATAGAGGTACAAACAGGTAACATGAAAAGGTTTGATAACTTCCTGAATATTTCACTTATCTCTACATAGGAAAGCAAACACTCAGGGAACATCGAAGTTACAAAATGTAACTTCATCCTCTTGACTTAGGGTTTGATGAAGAAAAAATAGAGGTAATGCAATTTAAAAACACTTCTTTAGCAGTCTTGGTTAAAGTTTAGCGTACAAATATTTTACTGCTACAAAAGATTTGTAACTGTTGGGCAAGCAATTTCAAACATCAGCCTTAAAAATGCCATTTTAGTAAGTAAATTAAGTAATTGGCCTTTCCCCCATTACTTTAAATCATTGCTATTTTAAATATGTAAGACTCAAACTAAGGTCCCAATACACTGTTAGATTCTACCTTCATAAGGGGAAGAACATTCTAGGATTCCTTTAGATTTTTTAAAGTAGCATGTAAAAAGACAGTCACCTGTTTTAGTGAGACTAGAATGCTCATCTACCTATAGCTCTTGACCTAACAGAACAACTATGAAGACCCTTCGGAGGAGAAAATCATTTCATAGAAAAAGAGCACTACAGAAAGGACATTTCCCTTCTAAAACTGAGATGGTTTAATTTCAGACTTTGTGACTACTTTCTTAGCCTATGAGTTGCAGCCATGGGCAATTTGTAAAATACTCAGACACTATTTTCCTCCTCCTTTCAAGTTTAGTAAATAAAGATTGATTTTCAAATGAGTTTCTGGCTACAAAAGATAATTAGAAAAAAATCAAAATATGTTACTGTACTAAGAAGGCATTGTTGTTTGTAACATGTCTTCCAACAGGCCTCTTATGGAATTAGTCTGTAATACATCATTTGAAAGGGATATTCATGAGCATTCGTTTCTGCAGTTTGTCTTCCAACAGTTACAATGTTCCAAAAATGGCATGTATTACTGGAAGAAATAGTAAAGATTTTTGGAAATTACAATAAAATGCAACAGAATAATACTAATTGTCCATGCAATCCATCAGCTTTTACTGATCCGGAATAATTTTTAAGCACTGATGTTTTCACACTGAAAAATAAATAAAACAAAGTAGCAAATACACATGCAGAATCTGGAAACCATTACAGAAGTCACAGTCCCAGAAGCTTTCTCTGCCTTCAAAATACTCATATAATAAGTATTTGATTTTTTAAAAAGTATACTAAGTTGTATAACAAAAATGAAAAGTATGAAGGGAGAAGAGAAACTGAGTATTGTGTGACTTCCAATCTGGCCTTGAACACCTCCAGGGGCAAAGCATCCACAACCTCTCTGGGCAGCCTGTGCCAGGACCTCACCACTCTCTGTAAAGAGCTTCCCCCTGACATCGAGCCTAAATCTTCCCTCCCTCAACTTGAAACCATTTCCCTTCATTCTGCTGTTATCTATCCTTGTAAAGAGTTACTTCCATCCTGTTTGTAGGCTCCCTTTGGGTACTGAAAGTAGGACCCCCAGGTGCTTCTCTGCAGAACTTCTCTCAAGGACCGCTCCTTCCAGTCTGTATAGATGCCTGGAATTCCTCTGGCCCAAGTGCAAAACTCCGCACTTTGCTGTGTTGAACTTCATTAGGTTCACCCAGGCCCACCTTCCAAGTCTGTTGAGGTCCCTCTGAATGGCATCCCTTTCTTCCACCGTGTCAACCACACCACTCAGCTTGGTGTCATCAGCAAACTTGCTGAGGGTGCACCCGATTTCGTCATCGATAAAGATGTTAAAGAGCACTGGTCCCAAGACAGATCCCTGGGGGATGCCACTCATTACTGGCCTCCACCTGGACATAGAACCATTAATCACCACCCTCTGTCTATGACCTGTCAACCAGTTTCTTACCCACCAGGTGGTCCACCCATCAAATCCACATCCCTCCAATCTGGAGATAAGGATGTGGTAGGGAACCATGTAAAGTCCTTGCACAAGTCCAGGTAAATGACATCATTTGCCTTCCCTTTGTCCACCAATGGCATCACCCCATCATAGAAGGCCACCAGATCAGTTAGGCATGACCTTCCCCTGGTGAATCTCAGTAACTTTCAAGTAACTCACCCAAACTTCTAAAAAGCTTCTGAGAACAATGAACTAGTTAGTGATTATTTCCTCAAAAAGATACTTCATGTAGAAGGTAATATTTATCACCTCTTAAGAAAAGATAAAAATAAATCTTTCCTTTTTCAAGATGCTGGATACAGGTTATACAGTCCATCCTGAAGGCTAAAAATTCTGTTACAGATTAAAAAATATACAACGGGAATGTTTTGCTACCTTTTCACAATCCCGCTGCAGTGAATATCAGTTAATATTCCATTAGGAATAGGACTTTTTTTAAAAAAAAATTGAGCACAGACTCTTGAAAAATTCTAAAGAATGGAAAGTTTACAAAGAAATCACTGAGCAGGCTGCTCTTCAAAGTCCCATAAAAAGATTTCTGGAAAGAGTGATAATTGATAGACATACAGAATATCATGCTCTGGTTCTATGAGTTGATTAAATTGACATTTACTGCAGATCTAAATAATGCATTGAAAATAGGAGTACTTTATGTAATCAAACAATATTTCATCATCAGAAGTTTTCATGTTTCAACCTTTTGCCAAATTAGACACAGATGTCAGAAGACAGTGAGATAAATTTCTAGGGCACGTATTCCTTACATGCTCATGCAAATGATATAAACTACTTGCCCATCCAGAATATAAAAATTACTAATTTAAGAGAATGTTAGAAAAATGAAAATGTAAAAGAATCGATAATGACTTGAAATACAACTTTTCTGGCCTAGCTTGTCAAGCAGGCACTGACAAATTAAGGCTAACGAAAAGAAAAAAAAACCCAACAGCACAGGAATGTCCTGTCAACACTTTCTTTCTCTCATGTGGATGAACATTTATTCTTCTATTTATCTGCAATTAGATTTCCTACTCCACACTCACACTATTCTCTAACTGCAAACTGTCAAGTATATCATGAAGTGATTGACAAGAGTTGACAGCTCTCCTGTTGTCATTTAAAATTTATCAAGGACAAAACCCAAGTACAAGTTACTTTTAAGAATAGTTATTCTTTTTTTTTTTTTAATTATTTTTTAAGATAGCAAGCTTTATCTGCCATCTTGAACACAATATGCTGTTTACATACATGGCAAGCGATCACCACAGTCAATAAAAAAAAGTTAAATCTTCTACTGAGAGACAGTACAAAGCTTCTTTAGAAGTACAGGGTAACAATCAAAGCTGTGAAAACCTTGGAAAAGAGTGCTCAAGTACAGAGTAGTAAAGGGAGGTGTGAGTGACAACCAGGAATTAAAGAGGGAGTAGAGGGAAGTGATAAGGGAACTGAGTGGGCCAGCAGGAAGGACCAGTAAAATTGAAAGACAATTTGGAGGCAAGGTGGCTGGAAAGTATAAAGTGGTTTTTAATACTGTCTGGAGGAAAGGTATGGAGGAGTCAGCAGAGTTTCAATGAGCTAAAACTGGGAACAGGATTTTCTGCACTTGTTCTACTTCCTATCCTGACTGCCTTCTCTGTCCGCTCCTTAAAATGCAGGGACTCATATTTCTCTTGCACTTCCTCCACATATGTAGTCACCCTTATCTATCATAATTCCCTAACAAACTGTCTTTATCCATACTGCAGTAGGGAAAGAGCAAGTTCTGAGACAAAGACCTGGAAAAAGCCAGGTTTTTATCCACCTCCTATGGCTGGTAGAGGTATGCTGACTAAAGGTTTTCAGGTGACTGGCAGAAGAACAAGCACAACTACCCCCCTTCCCCATGCACATTCTGAGCTTGCCAGAAGAGGCAAGTAGCACCATTGGCAGACATCTGTGCAACACGTAGGCTAGGGCTGTCTACCTGGGTTGGAACAAAGCATCTGCAGTTTCTCTAGCAGGAAAGGAATTAGGCTCAAACTCAGCACCCCAGGTCATTTAATTCCAGAGAGTAAATTATTACAGAGGCTAAGAATTTGTGTAAGGGAAACCTTAAGTGGAAGAAAAAAGCAACAGAGGAAGATGGTGTTTGACGTACACCTGTGCAAATTTTGAGGAACTATAACTCTACATTTAAAACACAAAAATTATGATCAAACCTTAGCCATGGAATTACTATCACAAGAATTGCATGCATAGCGAACAGCATTATTCACAGAAGACAGCTACCAGTAGAAAAATTTAAGGGATAAAATTTGAAAACATTCAGGCAAAGAATTAGTATTAAAGAAAAATTATTTTAGATGCTCACTTTCAGACCAGCACATTGTTAGCAATGTCTTTATCATATATCCAGAGAGCTCCAGTGAATCTGTGACTTTCCAGAGATACTGTGCAAGCCAAAGGCATTTCTTCAGAAGCAGTATGCTACCGTTATGCCTTCACCTCTGGTGAGGAGACTTTTTTCCATAGGCTTATGGAGAAAATATAATAAGTCTTAGAATAATATCTATATGGACTGAATGGAAAAATCAGGCAAATTCTAAAAAGGCAACAATTGAAAAAGAAATGGCACAGCATTCAGAACTCGTTATATAAATGCTGGCTGTAAGTCTATATTAATAACTTAAAGATATAACTATTCTGAAAGAATCTATACTTGCTCTTTAGAGAAACATATTTAAATAAAATGTTAATATTTTTGAGAAGGCTAGTTTATTTCATCCAAAACAGAGCACATTATGTATTTCAGCACACATTTAAAAATTGAACTCAGTTTTCATTCACAAGCAAGCCTTCTAATCAGTTTTTCCCTCATACAATTTGCTTGGTCATCTGTATGAGTTTCTGATCTATTGCCCAAAGCTGTATTTCCTGGTGGCAATGATTTGTCACACCACAGCTAGTGTTTTCACTCCTTAGTCTCATACTGCAATGCCACTCTCCAGTTCCATAACTAACAGGTACTCTAGCAGTAGCTGAACAAGCAGAGCACAGCAGTCACAACATAACAGTCCATTGCTCCTGACAATAGATGCAAAGTGTCCCTGCCAATAATGGCTAGATTCTGTTACTCAACACAATTTTTCAATTCCTAGAACTGCCAGCAAGAGAAAACTCAGAAAACAGTTTATGAGGAATATACGCACAAGGAACAGAAAGTAGCACTAAAAAAGTGTCTGAAGTATTAGCCTATTTGTAAGCTTTTATTATATTTACATTACTAGACAATATCTCTCTGTTCTTTACATATTTGTGTTTTTAAAAAGTATTTTGGTTAAAGATTTCTCATGGACTCAAGTCATAAAATGGTAAAGCTTATTAAGATATGTGTACAGACTCACAGGATAAGTATTCATATTTTCCTTTTGACTGTAAAAACCCCTCCAGCTTCTGCCTAAAGTAATTTTCTAAAGACTTAGCAATCCACAAATACTACACACACTAGACTTAAGTGCAATCTGACTAACAAATTGTTGTATGCAAGTTCTACACAAACCCACAGTTCTTTAAAAAAGAAAAATGAAAGAATATTTCTACACCCATATAATTATAGTTCTAACATCTAACAGATCTTCATAAGGAAAAAAACAAGAAAAAACAATAATTATGTACTTAGGGTTGTGATTAAAATCAACTACGAGGAAGTAAATATTTAGAGAAAAAAAAAGCAGCAACCAAGAAAAAAGTTCTTTAGACTTTCTTAAGGTATAGGAGCCAAATCACTAGCATAAACAGCAGTTACTACTTATCTTTTAGGTAAAACAAAAACAAACAGCAGAGCACTCAGTAGGAAGAAATAAAGACCAGAATTTGCACAAATTCCTTTAGCCATATTTCTGGAGCTGCACAGGCTATTGACGCTCTAGGAAAGCTGTTTCTAAGTGTACTTAAACTGATTAGACTTAGCTAAAATAACTTTGTGATTAAAGATAATCACATTATTATCAGGACCACAAAATAATTGCTTTGAACAAAAAATAATTACTTTTTAAAATAAGATTTGTTATACTCTCTATAATTGCCTTCTTCTCTGAATTAGGACAACAGTACTGATGGCTAGCAGAATTTAAGATGAAACTTGAGTACTGTCCGTGAATGCAGTACTGAAGCTCTCTTCAGTTTGCTAGAAAGATGAATCTAAAACTCAGCCTAGGTTAAACATACAGGTTTTTAAATTCAACTACAGAAGCAATTCACCACAAAATGCAGATGAATGTCCACACCTGAAAGTAAAAAAATGTTTCAGTTTGGTCATTTTTGATAAAGACATGCAACAGAAAACCAAACTGATCACTTCATGTAGCACATCAGGTGGAACGATAAAGGCAGTATCTTCCAACCTCAAATTGGGCCAGCTATACTAATTTTGATCACGTCTGATAGATGAGTAGTCCTGTGGAGAAGGACTTGAGGGATCTGGTAGATGAGAAGCTGGACATGAGCCAGAAGAGTGTACTTGCAGCTGGGAATGCCAACTCTGTCCTGTACTACAGTAAAAGAGGGGTGCAGAGCTAAGCTCCATGGCGAGTACTGTGTTCAGGCTTGAGGGCACCAGCACAGGATAAATGCATAGCTGTTGAAACAGGTCAAGAAGAGGGCCACAAGAATGATTAGAGGGCTAGAGCACCTCTCCTATGAAGACAGATTGAGGGAGTTAGGCTTGTTTAGCCTGGAAAAGAGAAGGCTCCAGGGATACCTCAGTGCAGCCTTTCGGTACTTGAAGGGAGCTCACAGGCAGGAGGAAGACTGACTTTTTACACAGTGTAATAGGAATAGGACAAGGGGGAATAGCATTAAGCTGGAAGAGAAGGAGCTTAGGTTAGACACTGGGAAGAAATTCTTTACTCAGAGAATGGTGAGGCACTGGCACAGCTGCCCAGAGAAGCTGTGGTGCCCCATCCCTGGAGGCACTCAAGGCCAGATTGGATGGGGCCGTGGGCAGCCTGAGCTGGTGGGGGACAGCCCTGCCCATGGCAGGGGTTGGGACTGAATAGGCTTTGATGTCCCTTCCCATCTCAACCTTTCTGTGATTCTATGACTCTGTTATATATGTTTAATCCAGAAACAGAGAAGAGGAAAGATGAGGTTTTGTTACTTCAACCTCATGTTTTCAAAAGTAATTACAGGCTTCACTTTGCCATTACTGGCAGAAGTACTGGTAAAAATATACCTGTATGTACAAAAGTATCCATACAATTAGACCTGAACTTATCTACTCTGAAGTGGTCTACTGACTTAGCTATATCCAATGCTGTACTGTACACAAAGCTTTTAAGTATTACCATCTTATGATTTGTAACATGGACAATTTTCATCGTATTTTCTTCACACCTTTTTCTAAAATTGGAAATCGATGATTACTACATCTGACTAAAGTAGTTAAGTTGGAATACAAAATCACACAACTGCTATAAGAGTAACATTGTACTAAAGAGAAAATACACAGAAAACATAAATACTTGGAGTTGTACTCACAAAGAAGCAAAATTGCTTCTGACAGACTCTAGGCAATACCAGGCAAAGTGTTCACAGGTGAACCAAATAGTCACATAGAGAAAGAACACTTGAACTCACCCAACTGGTGAAAGGGCTCTCTGGCTAGGTAGCTCTCCTTTCCAGAAACAGTCTGGGTTGAAGAGATACACTCCTTTTAGGGGCTGACCCTCAAGTGAGCCCAGGGTGGCTCCACCTGGGTCACCCCTTTCTGGTCATGTGGGGAGCACAGGTGCAGACCATTTGCCTGTGCTCCTTGGGCCAGCCACACCTCTTCACCAGGTGCTCAATCACCAGTTCAAGCCCTGACCTAACAGTTCCCCTACATGTGGTAAGCTAGAAAAGCACAAACAGTTGTAAAAGACACAACATTATATATATTCAAGCTGCATAAGAAGCTACATTGAAGGCTTACTGCAATTACTGAAGTGTTCCAGTGTTCAAGACTAGTAGTAGTGTTGAGAAATTGTAACAGACGGAGATTTTGTACTTCCCCATGCATATACATAAGTATTTCATAGGAGCAGTCTCTATTATTATGCCAATATTAGAATGAGACATTATACTAATGTGCTAGAAAAATTACATAATACTTACAAATAAATAAGATCTACTCCAGTATTATTAAAACGGTTGCTTGCCAATATGAATTCCAATGCTGATTTCTTTAGAGTGTTTTGTTACATTTAAAAATATGTATCTTTGTTTATAAAAGAAAAACTGTAATGATGGATTAACAACGTGAATACAGCATATACTGCTAGAGATATTTTTTAAATCTTGGAAATAAGATACTGGATTAGACCTATTTAGTGAGTTACTGGTTACTCACTACATTAACTAATAGAGTTATAGTAGTAACTCTACAATTATTTAACAAGAAATGAGTGAGTTATTAAATTCTACTTAGGATTTCAGAAATGACCACTAAAAATTATGATGCTAACTGAAGGCCTGAATACTGGGGTCTGAAGGCACTGTGGTCTCTAAATTACAGTCAAAAGAATTATGAAGAAAAATTACATTGGCAAAAAATGTATTAGGGTAGCATGAGCGTACAATCAATGAATGTACAGATGTTATAAATACTAAAGAGCTAGGCTATGCTGTTAATATATCGGAGCAAAAAAAAGATAAGATGCTCACCCATATCCTGGGCTCACTAAAAATCTCCAGCAGAGACAATCTCCAGAAGAGATCCTTCTCCACTGGCAGTCAGCTCTTAAATGGGTCTAGGAGAGGTGGAGTCAGGCTCCACCCCTTCCAGCAGCACAGGTGAATT
>JAOWBP010000001.1:96777845-96795187 GCA_028571105.1 Tragopan temminckii | reverse complement strand
GCTCCCATGGCTGACTCATTGCTCGCCCCAGGTGATCAATCAGAGGTTCAGGCCGTGACTCAGCAGTTCCCATACAATGAGACATTCTGTCACTCTTTAAATAATGTACAGAACTATGCGAGCAGAAAGGGATAAAAGAAAAAAATAGATTCAATAAGAAATGTATTTTATAATAAAAGCTGTTATAAATTACAGTATGCTTCTTGGGAGTGAATGAGTGAATAGTGTTGTTTCAACAAACTTACGGTGTTCACATTTTTCTTACCATTTTTTATGCCTTTTAAACTGAAATATGCATTTAGTTTAGGAGCTAAGACGACATTGCCTAAAGAGTTACTTGATATAAAGTAGTCCAGCCAAAGAGAGAGAGAGAGAAGGTGCCCTCTCTCATCTTCTGTGATGACCAAGGTATATGCTGGACACGACCCATCTCTCTATGCTTGAAGTATCTCATCTCCTATTTCCTACCTATATCAAAGTGAAGAAAAAAGGAGCCTGTTGACTATCTACTTGATCTAGATTCTGGGTAGAGTTCTAGGGAACAATAGATACTATGCATCCAGAAACATTCTCAAGAAATTTTCTCCCACATGCTCCACTTGTGTGGTGATGACAACAGAAAGACAGGTTAAATCTCTCCACTGGCTCATGTCTTACTTGCCTTCCTTTTATGCTCTTCAATACTCCCCTTCCTCTTTGATCGTACAAGATTTCATCCCACCACATCAGGACTATACATTTTCTTTTTCCCTATTCTGTTAAAAGCTTTTCAAAAATATTCCTCTAGCATAACCATAAAAGGACTAAAAGAAACAAACAAAACATCTCTTTCACAAGCAATAGAAAAAACAATATTCTTATAATTTGGAGCAAATTTAATGGTGGAATCAGAAAAAGAATGAAAAAGATTGAAAGAAAGAAATGGAAGAATTCTGATTAAAAATTTTTCTTAAAATACAGGAAGTGAGCATAGATAATTTTCTTTGAAGTAATTTCCATCCCTCGTTCCATTTATATAAAGACATTTGCAGAGCTATCCTAATTTATCTTTTTAAAAGGGAATGAATGTCACCACTGAACTCATTCTGTCAATTATAGGACTACAACAGAACTTGAGATTCACTATTTTCCATAATGTGATTGTATGACATAGAAAAGTTTCAGCATTAAAACAGCTGCACAAAAGCAATGAGGATAAAGAGAATTTAATAAATATTGTCTGCAAAAAAACATGACTTTAGAAGCAATTATTCCATTTCATGCAAAGTAAGAAGAGTTTAAAATATTTTTTCTTTTCGCAGAAAACTGCAACACAAGAACCAACTACAAAACAATGCTGGTTTTTAATCTTTGCCTATGTATTTTTAATACCTAAATACACATTGAGAAGTAGATCATAAATGCTTTATTCACAATTAATGAACAGTCAGTTTTATTGATTTCTAGATATCTTAGATGGATAGCAGTTAGATGTATTTCTTGCACCACGGGAATCCTTATGTGGCCCTAAATATTCTGATTTTCAGCAAGTCTTACTGACTTGATGAAAACTGCTCAAACGGTCTATCACTGATATTCTGAATTCGATGTACTAGCTTTTCGGACTATTCTTTCATGATATGGTTTAGCAAAATTATTTACTATTTTTGTATTCCACCTTGCCACCCTAAACAGCTCTATCACAAGAAACTGTCTAATGGAAAAAAAAAGAAGAATTTTATACAGCAGAATCGTAGGGAACTGTTGTGGATTTACATATCAAAGCTATATTCTTAATATAAGCCATGCAGCTAATGCTCCAACTGACATTTTGACCATAAAACATCTAGATTCCTTTTTAAAACAGAAAACTTACCTTAATATCAAAAGCTCCTGGCTGACCCACTTGGTTATAAAGCTCTAGCTGGCTTTTGACAGGCGTTACCCACAACGTCAGTTGATTTATTTGCCGATCAAGGTCGATGAAATCCTTCAGCAGAATTTCTATTTCTTTTTGCTTCTCTGGTAGATCTCTGGACACCTGAAAAAAGTATCAGAAGTTGGTTTTGTAGCAAGGAAAAAAAAAAGCAACATAAAGCAATTTAAAATTATACACACATACACCATACACATAACATATGAGTTAATTGTATACAGCTGTAGAAGGAAATGAAAAAAAGACTATAAATAGTAGTCAAATTATTATGGTAAATATCTTGCCAGTCAGTTACAACATCTCTCCCCTACAAATAAGTAAATCATCATACTTCTCATTTTTGTTATTCTACTATTGCATTTGTCATACATACAAAGTTTGTTTTCTCTGTATATGAAACTGCTTCTATGCTCAATTTTTCATCTGAGAGAGCAACAGTGAATACAAAAACATGAAAATGACCATTTGAATGACATCTAAACTTCCTTGGCCTCTTTGATCTGGAAATTTATAAGCATCTGTTTTCTGACAAGGTGTTTAGAGTTGTCAGTTTTGTCCAAATTTGCATGAGTAGATGCATATAGTGAAGAAAAATAATGAAGAAATGTGTCATCAATATTGAACTTGATTCTCTGATTTGCATTCAAAGTAGTCAGATTTTAACCAAGTACATCCTTTGCCAGTAATTAGAAATTATTAATCAGTGAATGACACAGTTCAAATCTAACAGCACTGAAGCATTTGGAGTAAATACAGGAACAGGTTGAAAATAAATAAAACAGGTTGGAGCCAACACTCCATGCTGTCCCTCCCAGCTTGTTTTCTATAGCTGAGAGGTGAGGTGTCACTATACAATATGGGCAGCATTGCAAACATATACCAGAGGAGAAACCATCTGGACTTGGAAAATAATTAGAAACAGCAAATAAAGGTCCTGGAAAGGGATAAGAAAATATGGCAGCTAACTATTAAAAACAGCCAAGAAGTATAGTTAGTTGTTCATGTCAAGGAAAAGAGTTTCCTGATGTTCATTTCAAAGCACAGATTTTTACTAACACAGACCTCATAAAAGTAGCAGAACGTGAAGTTTCTGATTCGCACAGTAAAATATAAATTCCCTCTGAAGCTGAAGCTCAACAGTATTAACAGAAGTATAGCTATCACGTTGCCCAGTTACAACAGTATCACTGGTGCACACTAATTCCTATTGATGGTATTTTACAGTAGATAATAATCAGAAGCCAGAGACATTAAAGCAATGAAGGTTACAAAAAAAAAAACAGTAGAAGGAGTGGAAAGAAAATAATTTTCTCATGGCATATATATTTCTTTACAAATTCAGTTTGAAAATACTGATCTGTTGATACCACAAGAACTCTTCTACATATATTTCACATATGGTTTACTAGGCCATACTTATGATTCTAATTCATTAACTTGATTTGCAGTTTGTTAAATTTTCTCCGTTATTCATTATATCCACCCCATAACAACCTTTTTAATGAAAACTGACCCATGAGTCAAATCACTTTTTCTATCCTCCCAATCTTGTTAAATATAAAAAGAACTCTGGTTTTCCAGTATGGCCCAAGATACGAAAGAACACAATTAAAAACGCATTCATTTCCCTTATGTGTTCACTCAGTATTTATGCAGATCTTGGCCTAATTTCACAGAAGATTAGTTTCATCTTTCTTACAAAGCTAGAATGATAATCTTCAATGCTTAGTAGCTTTAATATTAATTTAAACAAATTCCACAGAAAACCTATTAAAAACAAACAGGTAACCACTGGCAGAAAAAAAATCCAAGGTGATGTCTGAAAATCTGAAATTTTAAATTAATCTGCCTCTAATCAGTCTTAATCAAATATACTGGGTCAACTAGAAGACAGACAAAAATAAATTTGCAGTATTTTATGGGAAAAAAAAACGTAAATCATATACTATTATATTACATGACTATATACTAAGATGTAGTATTAAACTCTGATAAATGAGAAAGGAGAAACAGCAACAACAGACGTGAAGAAGGGTGAGGTAAAACTAATAGAGGGGAGATTTAGGGTAGATATTAGGTGGAAATTCTTAACTTTAAGGGCTGTGATGTGCTGGCACAGCTGCCCAGAGGAGCTGTGGTGCCCCATCCCTGGAAGTGCTCAAGGCCAGGTTGGATGGGGCTGTGGGCAGCCTAAGCTGGTGGGGGGCAGCCCTGCCCATGGCAGGGGTTGGAGCTGGGTGGGCTTTGAGGTCCCTTCCCATCCAAACCGTTTTGTGATTCTATGACTGTTATATGTTTAGTCCAGAAACAGAGAAGAGGAAAGATGAGGTTTTGTTTATATACGTTACTTCAACCTCATGTTTTCAAAAGTAATTACACACACACACACATAAAAAAAAAAAAAGGCAAAACAGATTCCACCTGAAATGAGGTGGCAACATAAGTAAATGCAGTCTTCTTACAAATCAATTCCAGGGCTAAAATTGTAGCACAAATATATGATTACATTTCCTTTATTTTTATAAATTATAGTGCATGTAAATAAATAAAAACAAAATCTATGTCAGTATGAATCTGTTCATTTTACAGAGAAACTTAATGCCTTAATTTCTGTGGTAAAAGAAGAAAAGATCAACAGTAGATACAGAACTTCCTTCAAATTCAGAAGTACACGGCTATGGATAAGCATGCAAGAAACAATTTTTTTGGCTG
The DNA here is from genome assembly GCA_028571105.1 of Tragopan temminckii. Lineage (NCBI taxonomy): Eukaryota > Metazoa > Chordata > Aves > Galliformes > Phasianidae > Tragopan > Tragopan temminckii. Next base: position 96,790,560 of record JAOWBP010000001.1, on the reverse strand, counting down.
GACATTAGTAAGGGAATATTGTGTAAGACCCAGGTAAAACAGATTCTACAATTCTGCTTTTTTTTTTTTTTTTTTTTTTTAAATTGTGGCATCAAGCAGTTAAGCTGGCTAATCAAATTAGAACATCATGAGCTTAAGGGAATTACAAATCCTCCCACTGAGCCAAGGTACTGCTGCAGGCTGTCTCTGGGTAGACAGCTTATTTCCTGAAGCATAATTTGAGAAACACTCCATGGAGTAACAGACAAGGGTACGTTGATTGGGTCTCCTGATTCATGCCCCTTGTATCACAGCTGGACATGCAGAGGATCTCCAGATTTTTCTCTGTGTCTGAAGTTAGAATCTTTCTGTCTACCTTTTAGCTTGCCATCTTTAATTGAAGAGAAGATTCCAATCTATTACGGAACTTCCTTGATGGGCTTCTCCAAGTCCTGGCCAACATGACACAGCTCCAGAAGTCCTATCCCTGAAAGGGGATTCTGATGCCATTGGGACATACAGCAGCCCAACTGTCCTCCAACTAGTTCTTAGCTCCAGGATGCCTCCAGGGAGGAGTAAACGTGTCCCACTCCAAAGCTCTTTTCTACAATTTTCACTTTTTGGCCTCTTTCTTCTCCCTCTTTTATTCCTTTTTTTTTTTTTTTTTTTGCCCAGGATTATCCACCTGGTGTCTACCTAGTTTTTTCCCTTCTGTTTAAGAAAAATTGTTTAGTTTTACTAGAGAAGAACTGACATCCTTTCATAAGCTACAATTCCAAAAGCAGTGGTCCTAAGGCACCATCTGTATGAGAGTAAAAACAGGGTGAGCACATGAGACATTTTCTCCAAATTCTGCCTAGTCTGAACACAAGCCTGAAGAAAGCAAAGAGTTTTGTAAGCTGGCAAGGAATAAAGTGTGCAATGGACAAAAAATTGAAGAAAGAACTTTAACTGGGACAGCTTTCTAAAACTCTGACTTCACTTTCTGCTTAAAAATTAATACCTTCAACTTTACCTTATTTGGCAGTAGATCAACAACGAAAACATACCTTGGTTTGCAACCAAAGGAAAAAATAGATTTGAAAGTGCAAATGAAAATAAAAGCATGGATTATTCCTTCAAAGACAAAACTCTGATTTCAGCATCAAAGGACTATATAATTTCAACGATGTGTCAAAACATTAATCTCAATGCATGTGAAGCATCTAAAATTTTGTACTTTAGTTCAAATGTTAATTAAGTTAGATTAATTGGTAGCTTAGTAACAGAATAATAGAAAAGACTTATGTCCCAAATTGGAAAACAGTAGAAGATCCTAATTTTACAAACTGACACTGGTCTTCACAATACATAGCATTATTCTTATCTTAAAATATCAGGCTATTTTTCACTTAATTAGTTTTATGTACTTCATTTTTTAATCTTTTCTATAAAATACTAAAAAAATACAAATAAATTGCCAGCATGAAAATGACCATATCTCTGGAAACATGAGAATACTCTGTCAAATTTAAATAGCTGCATGACTTCAAAGTCTAGATCTTTATCTAAGATTGCTTATTTCTGTTCCATCTGAATGTCACATCTTGGATATCTTCCTTCACTAAAAGCCTAAATAATCCACTTTTAGATTCTTTCCATTTCTCCCCATCGTGACAACTTTGATGCAAAACCATACAGCTGTTCAACTTCTCTGTATAGACCTCAAACATTACACATGCACCAGTTTTCCACTGCTACTTCCTACTTTAGCTTCAGACAGATAACTGTTTTTCAGATAGATATAGTTGTGTGCATGCACTATGTCATGACTTAGAGTGAAGCAGATGGAAAGGAATACTGATTAGTATCGTAAATATAAAAGAAGTTGTATAAGGTATGTCTTCTGATGTAAAATCATATTCAATGGTCCCTGTTCTAACTCCATATGAGTATCCAGAAAACTCCTGTGCAGTTCAATCCTGCAACAGAAAAAAGTGTTCAAAATGAAAAAAAATGAAACTAATTAGGTGGAGATAGTATGAAAGAAAGAAAAAATTAGGAATAATTTTGTAGAGATCAAAAATGTTATCACAAGAACTTGACAAACAACGTAGTTATTAAGGCATCACTTATCAGCAGCTACCACATGATAAAAGAAAAGAAAGTCACTAAAATGACTTATTCAAGTAATGAATGCCTGATTTTGAATATTTCCCTTCTTGCTTACAATTCAATGTCAAGGTCATTTCCCATTTACCAAACAGAAGATTGTGCAGACTGCTAACAATGTTTTTCCTGTACTACTGACTTGCAAAGGTCCTTCTGACATACAAAGCATTTCCTTAAAGTGGGCTTCTATTGTAGGATAACTGGCAGTTTCAGGTTTTAAAAAAATACACCACTGGCTGTATGCAGAAAAACTTAGAACGTGTAGTCCAATTCCCTGCTAAAGCACACTTCTTAATTCAAGACAAGCTGCAGTTTCTGCTTTACTATTCAATTTTTTTCTAAAATAAGAGGAAAAAAAGATTGGTGAATCCAGGACAGTCAGCCCACAGCATAACTGGACCAAAAGCAAGTTTAGCTGCTGTCCACACCAAGACTTGGATATGAAAGAAATAAGTCATATTAAAAAAAACATTAAATACAAGCTTTAATACTGACTTATCGATATATTACAAATGACACTTCCATAACATTAAGATGATTACATAAAACAGCAATTCTTACAGTCACTGTTCAGAAAGTTTTATCTGACTAAAATCACTTTCCTTATACTGTGTTTCAAGGAATGATTTAAAATGGAAAGGGAGAACTTAATTTTTACGCATCATTTCTTCATGAAAACAATCAGTGTAAGAAAGAGTTTCACGTAAGTTCGGTTTAGGACACCACTTAGTTAATTAACTGAGCCATTTTCATTAGCAAACTCAATATTGACTTTAAAACAAAATCTATGTAATTTCTTCTAAGTGATGAATATTTATAAACCACAGTGTCTCTGACAAAGTTGGAATAAAGGTTATTTTACTAGAGGAAGACAAAATAAGCTACCAAAGTATATTAATAAAATTATTATTTTCAATGTAGCCAATGTTTCATATTTCCCTACGAGATTCCCAGAACCTGACCTCTCTACATGTTTTGGAGGCTTTCTTCTTTTGTTTTTTTTTATTTTTGAATTCTTAGATATGTATTTGTAATATTCACAAGATTAATTCTTATTTAAAAGATAATCTTTTCTCATTCGTGGAGAAGAGTAAAGCTATTCACAAATGCAAGACATGAATGATTTTCTTCTTCATTTGGCTGTCTAACTTTTTAAAAAGCATACAAATGTATCCCGCAACCCAATGATTCATTTTGTTTTTCTTACATGGTAATATGATAATATAGATCACAATCGTCCGAATAATAACACTCTTTTTATATTTAGTATTTATAACTAATTGACATTCATCCTTTTGTGGTACTGTCTCAGTGAAATTCTTTTGACAAGGGCATTTTCTGAGCACAAGACCCTCCACCCTAAACCTCCATTGAATACCTAGTGCAATACTTATCTTTGTCCCTCACTCAATTCCAGAAATCCAAAAGCAACTGTAAAAGGTTTAGAATCTGATTACTGCATTGACTCTTTATGAAGGATCCTCTGACAAAGAAAAAGAAAATTAATCCAAAGTAAAATTGCTAATCATTCTTTCCCTGGTTTACAGCAGAAGATACCATATCTATCCCTCAAGTTATCATTAGCCTAGAAACAAGCAAACTCCTGCATGTACCTCACAGTACTCGTACCCTGCCTCAAGTTACCTCGAACCTGTTAGTCATAGCTTTCTTCCCAGAGAAGAAACCAGAGTTTGCTGGGAAGTGAAGAGGAAGAAGAGAAAATGGCAGGCCACAGTGCTACACACTGTGTAGTACACAGAGCTGGATGCGCTACTGTGGTGTCTTGAACAACACATTCATTGAATCACTTCAGCTGGAAGGGACCCTTAAAGGTCACCTAGTACAAATCCCTTGCAATAACAGGGAGGGACACCTACAGCTACATCAGGGTGCTCAGAGCCTCATTCAGCCTGACCCTGAATGTGGTCTTGAACGACCACATTGAATGAGACCTTGAATGTCTCATCCACCACATCTATGGGCAACCTGTTCCATATTACTTTGAATCATAGAATCACAGTATCATAGAATTGCTCATTTTGGAAAAGACTTTAAAGATCATTGAGTCCAACCATTACCTAACCATACTACCCTAACTCTAACAGCCCTCTGCTAAATCATGTCCCTGAGCACCACATCCAAACAGTTTTTAAACACATCCAGGGATGGTGACTCAACCACCTCCCTGGGAAGCCTATTCCACTGCTTAACAACCCTTTCTGTAAAGAAGTGTTTCCTGATATCCAACCTAAACTTACCCTGGTACAACTTCAGGCCATTTCCCCTCGTCCTGTCACCTTTCAACAGTGAGAAGAGACCAGTCCCGCTCTCACTGTAATCACATTTCAGATTTTGCAACAGATCAATAAGGTCTTCCCTCAGCCTCCTTTTCCCGAGACTAAAGAGCCCCAGTTCCTTCAGTCTCTCTTCATAGGGCATGTTCTCCAAGCCTTTCACAAGCCTTGTTGCCCTTCTCTGGACCTGCTCCAGCACCTCAATGTCCCTTCTGTATTGAGGGGCCCAAAACTGAACACAGTACTCAAAGTAGGGCCTCACCAGTGCCGAGTACAGGCTTAGGATTACTTCCTTACTCCTGCTCACCACACCACTTCTGATACGAGCCACAATGCCATTGGCCTTCACACCACGTAAAGCTCAATCTCTTCTTGCTACTTGGCAGACTGAACACAGCAGTCCAGCCACTACTTCTGTAATTCCAGGCAGCAGAGTACTTCCTGCCTGCTGCTGTGTCTCATCAGCCCTTCTTTTCCTTTTTCTTATAAGAATTTATCTTATCTGATTACTTTACTTTCAAGACCATGTCCAATACTGAAAGCTTGACTTCCATGTGTAATCAGCTCACAGTGGCAATCAATCAATAGCTAATTAAACATAGGATATATTCTTCAGTGCTATTGCCTACATCTGTGAAAAGCTTCCCAGAAGCACGAAACTGCCATGGACTTTCTAAAAATTATCATCTGCCAGAATGCCTGATAAGCAAAACAAAGCCAAAAAACATTGCAATGAAACAAATGTCAATAGAAACCAAACCAAACAAACAAACAAAGAAGCACATTTTGCTCTGTAGAGGAAATTGATATAATTGGATTTAAGGTTTGCAATACGGCAATAAAATCATTACAAAACAGCAATTTCTCATATAAGAGAATTATGTTAGATAATTAATGCACAGATAAACTATGTTATTACCACAAAAATTAAACAAGGACACTTTGCATTATCTTTGGACAGCACAGATAAATTGCAACGGGACTGAAGTTTGTATACAGGTGTTTATTTACAGCATTTCTTAGAAACAAAGAATGCATTCTACTTAAAATTGTAGAAAAAGAAAAATATGCTGGTATTCCAATTCTAGTTAGTGATCCTGCCCACCAATGCGCTGACATGACTGATAGAATACAGGTAACAACGAATTTAGTTTCGTTGTTGTTTGTTCTTTGAGAAATACCTCCTTTAGCACTCTGAGGAAGGTGACGACTTTTCATTTGTGAGAAACATGCAGTTAACAGAAAAGTTGAGAGTGTGGAATTTACCTTAGTTAACAGTGCTCAGTGTAGAGCTCCATATCATAACAGGCAATTCTCTGGGTAATGCTGATGCTCAGTTTTTTAAGAAGTGTTTTTTGAACTCTGAGACAAGCAACCAAAAAAAAAAATAAAGGGAAAAGGCTTACCTCTAAGGCTATTCCAGACTACCATTTGTGAATCTTTAATTATTAAAGCATGTTGTAATACAGACAGACTTATATAATTGAAGTATAAACTTTATCTTACAAATGGCAAGTAGTAAAGCATTGATTTTAGGTCCCTACAGTCTTCCTTGGTAGAAAAGCACTAAAGACTTGTCGCAACAGGACAGGCTGGTGGGAACTGAGGTTTAGAAAAGCCCAAACCCCTGTCAGTCATTCAGTGGTACGTGATACTATGCAAACCACTGGTTGCTGCATGGGAACTCTTTTACAAATGAAGTTGCTGCAGTGCAGAAAAATGTGAGAGGATTTGCTTAAAATGTTTTACTTGAAATCAAGCATTTCGATCATATAATTAGTAACTTGGTATAAATGGAGAGAATAAATGCCTTTAGAATCCATGTTTTTCTATTCAAAGTGCTTAGCATAACTTCTGAAATAGATAACAAATACATTCCAGATTCATATTTCTAACAGAAATAGGATAGGAAGTTACTAAAAGATGGTATAAAATAAGTTAGCAAGATAGTACTGTATATGTGCATGCATACATACATTTAATCATGAAGTTTTGGTCTCCACAGTGTAACATTTTACCTCTTCCAGGATTATATTTTGTAAATATTTTTGAAGTCTTATAGCTTAATGTGAAGCAAACAGAGCAGCATTGTGGCCTTATGAAGACACATCTGAAGTCTTCACAATGAATATAAAAATAAGTAGAAATGTTTTCTTCCTACATAATATCTCCAGGGACGGGGCATCCACAACCTCTCTGGGCAGCCTGTTCCAGCACCTCACCACTCTCTCTGTAAAGAACTTCCCCCTGACATCCAACCTAAATCTCCCCTCCCTCAACTTAAAGCCATTTCCCCTTGTCCTGCAGTTATCTACCCTTTCAAAGAGTTGACTCCCCTCCTGTTAATAGGCTCCCTTTAGGTACTGAAAGGCTGCAACGAGGTCACCCTGTAGCCTTCTTTTCTTCATGCTGAACAAACCCAGCTCCCTCAGTTTGTCTTCATAGGGGAGGTGCTCCAGTCCCCTGATCATCTTTGTGGCTCTCCTCTGGACCCTCTCCAACTGCTGCTTAAATATATCTGTATTTATCATGCTGTAGCACATAAAAGATTATCCAGAAAGATCTTAGGAGTAACATAAATTTTGGAAATTCCAAAAAATAAGAGAATGATTTCATTCTGCTTCATCTCACCAATGCACATGCTGCAACTCATTAGAAAATGTACACTATTCTAAGTGGTTCCTTAATTTCTCTGTAACATTTTCCATGTTTATGAGCAACATTGCCCCAAATCCACAAATAATACCATGATAAATATCCAATTCATCTATATTTGACTTTCATTATATTCATTATGTTTGCTGTCGTTTATTGTTAAGCTTAAAATACACCTGTAAAATTAAAAGTTAAACACACAAAGCTAGATACTAGAGTATATACTAAAAAAAGAATCTTACGACTTCAAAATTGACTCAAACTTGTCTCAATGGAAAAGATGAACAAATAATCAGTACTATGTCACAAAAGCCCTTGATGTTCCATAATTATTGCCTGACTGCTTCAAAAACATTTGGAGCATCGTAACTTTTTCCCTGAACAGACTTCAGATTGACAAATAGTTTCAAATGAGAATAAGCAACATACTGTAGTAGGAGAATATTTAGTAATATTTAACAAAAGAAAATTGATGGTATTATTAATAAGGAGATCAATTGTATACTTTTCTGCCGGACTCCAGAAAGAGCATGAGACAGTGTTACTAACCACTTTTACAACGTTTTAAACCTTCACAATATTGCAATACCACCAAATAATATATTTTTACAATATTCCTATGAGATAGCAGGTTGTACATAGGAAAATCGAGCAGCTGGAAAATTAAACAACTTCCCTGGCATTTCTAAACTGTGGGAAGTGGCATGATAAAAATGGTCTCCGTAAAGTACCGTACCCAAATATAACAGCAATCAGGGATTTACTGCACTACAAACTTCCTTTTCCTGATGCTGTGCTACTGCATCTATTTATTCATATCGCTTTACTGTGTGTGGGTAGGGTTTTCTCAATTCCTTCTGCTCTCAAGAATTGCACTCATCTAATTTTAATTTTCGTCTTATAAATTCCAAATATGTCAAAATATTAAAAAAAAACCTTAGATTTTAAATTGAAAATACAGCAATTAAATCAAAACACTGTTGTTTTTGTTTTTTTTACGCTGTAAAACAAGTTCTTGTATATCTGCTAAAAAGCCAGCGTAATATTACAGCAACATTCACCTCATTTGAATCTATTTTATTTGGGGTCAAAACCAAAGTCAGCACAAGTCTGTGGAGATATTCAGATTATTTTCAAATGTGGAACAAGTTTAGCACTACTTTTCCAAATATAAAAATCACTGCATCAAAACCATAAAATCAACTCAGACTAGAAGAAATGTGTTAGCCTAACTCTGATCTGCTAGCATTTCTTATCTTACAGATAGTAAATAATAAAATATTTCCATTTACATTCAGCCATTTCATTTTCTCTAACCTACAGTGAATGAATTTATCATCGATTGCTGAGGTTCTCAGAGCTATATTATTAATACACCTTTTAAATTAATTCTACTAAGTAAACATCAGGGAAAAAAAAGTAGATGTCTTATGTTTCCTTCTGTCTTATGATAGTTTCCAGTTCTTTTTAACAACAGTCATTAGGATGAATTACAGTGTAGCATGTAAAGTGGAACAAAACCTAATGTATGAAGCTAATAAAATGACTGAAAATTGCTTTTGTAAGTAAGCTGTAGAACCCAGTCCCTAATGTGGTCTGTCTTGTAACATGTGCAATCTATTGTGTTCAAAACAACTAAGAATCTCAATAGCTTTAAATCAATACAGACAGAAAACTGCAGTATATGTATCCAAAATGAATTGGAAAGAAAAAGGTGGAAATAACATTGACATTCTTATTAGGCTAAAAATGCTTTAGTGCATACTTTCTTGTTTACTTTATTTTCACAATCTGTAAGAGAACTTCATTTCATAGCGAAACAACTTTGTTCCAACATAGAGGAAACCAGAAAGTAGTAGTAAATAACAGATCAGATTTTCTTAGTATTCTTCCGTATCATCTATAAAACCAACTGAGTTTTTGAATGTGCAAATATTTCCTAGCTCTTCAGCCTCAGAAAAAGGAAGGGTTTACAAGAACAAGAACAGTGTTTAGTTCTCACCAGCATGGCTTCCTTAACATTCCTCTATTTGATCTCCGCGATCATTCAACTTATTTACTGGTGTAAGAAGTTAAGTGTCTTACCCATTTGAATAACAAGCTGGAAAAAGGGACACATAACATGATGGAGATTCCTACACACAGAAGAGGTAGGCCTTTAGAACCTGACATCACCCTCCAGGAGCATGCTCCTACATCATGATGTACAAGCAATAGTTCTTCTGCCATAGGGTTAACAACATTATTGACTTTGGAACCAAAAGATCTTTTCATCTTCCTCTCAGAAATTCAAAGACTCATTAGGAAGTTTATGTTCTCCCAGAGAGAAAAATTACTACGGCAGGCACTTGGTAAAAATAAGCCTCTGTACCCCAGGAAATTGGAACAGGAAGCACAGCCTCAAGTACAAGGGGCAGCACTGAGCTCTGCTCTCTGGTGGCAGTGACAGGACTGAGGGAATGGCATGGAGCTGCATCAGGGGAGCATCAGAGTGGGGGTTAGGAAAAAGTTCTTCACCTGAGGGCATTGGGCATGGAACAGGCGGCAGGGGGCATGGCCTAAAGCGCCAGATTTCAAGGAGCATCTGGACAGCACTCTCAGACATATGATTTGGATAGTCCTGTGTTGAGCCACTATCCTTGTGGGTCTCTTCCAAATTGGGATATTCCATGATTTGATTTCAAGAATATCTGGGCAGCAGGACTCTTTAGTTGTCTTTGCAGTGAAGGGCAATCTTTTTCCCTCCAGGAAACACAACCATATGGAGTATAAGTTGGAGCAAAATTGAAACACTGATACCAAATAATAAGACGGAGTATAACCCTATATACCCTATAACTACATGTAACTCTATTCTAGCATATAATTTCATAATTTTCTATTTTAGTAAATTTTAGTTAAACAACGCTGCCAAACAGAAAGTACAGGTATATAGATGTATTATCCATATATCAGATCTTTTCCTGTTACGGGTAGGAACATATCAACACACACTTGTTTATAATCTCCATGTACTCCTTTTTCAGACAGGAAACAATGGTCACCTTCAAAGTTGAAATTAAGCCTTAGAATAACAAAACATTCATGAAAATAATCAGTTTCAAATGTTACCCAATGACAATGCAAAACACATACATTTTACTATAATATGGCCCAAAATAAATTTTTAACATAAAGTCATAAGCACCATTTTATTTCTGTGTTGTGCTTCACACATGCTGGGAAACAGCAGCTTATCTTCATGCTGCTAGTAAACTTGCTTTTTAGAATCTTAATTAGTAGTACCTGCTAGCAATGCACAAATACACACACACAAAATGGGATGAAACCTGTATACACTTATCTAATTGTTTGTGACACTGTGACATTTATTCCACCAAACAAAATGAAGCGTAACTTCACTTTCTAACATGTAAGATCATTTATCAGTATCGTTGATAAAGAATATGGACTATAAATAGCTAGCAACCTATGACAAATTGTAATAAGTAATTTAGCACTGCATAATACCTTGTTAAATGTAAGAGAATTTGATCACTTATAACCAGTAAACAAATTCAGGAAAAGATAAACTTTTTGATTACCAAACTGCTGCCTACACTATCATTTCTAATAAAAAACACAGAAATCAAATTGCAGCATTCATTTTCCAAGATGCTTTCCTGTCCATCCCACTAATAATAGCAAAGGCAATTGTAATAGTTTAAACCGTGAACTCAAACTAAGTTGCATTAACATGCTGAAATCTGATGTCATCACAGGTAATCCGTGAATAATTACTACTCAAGGCAAGCTACATTACATGAACCCTAACCTTGTTATGACTTTGTCTTTCTGCAGTTTCGAGGCCCATCTGTTTTTCTCTACACTTGATCAACCAAGCTTAGAAGACCTATACTTTTCTTGGTGGTACAGAAAATGTTCACGAATTATAGCCATGTCACTCCACTTTTTTTTTTTTTTTTTTTGTCTATATAGCACAACAAATTGATTTGCTGTGGCAGTAAACAGTGAATTGGTCTCTTCGGTGTCTAGTAATTAGTTCTAATGCTAGCAGACAAATTAAAAGGCAGCAAAACAAAATGTCTCCATCAGGCATTTATAATAACCTTCATAATACATACAGTAGATGTTGTGAAGACTAAGGTGGATAAACGAGGACAATGCTGATTTTGGCATCCAGCTTACTTTCAGATAATCTAGCTCATCCCTCTTGGCTGACACAAGACCAAGAATATTATTAAAGAGTAATAAACTCCTCCTAGCAAACCTCGGATTCCATGGTTCACTGGTCTCAGACCTAATCTATCAATCCATTTACTGCACACTAAAAGGTAAGAAACCCATTACAGATCTGTTATATACCCTGGCAGGTGGTATATGACAAGAACTGAATTCATCACAAACTCCAGTGCCTAGTACCTCTTTGTATGCTTTGAAGCCCTAGGTGGTTAGCTGACTTGGCTATCACAGCAGAAGATACTTTGAGCTTTGAAAATAAATGAAAATTCTTGATGTAAAGACATAAAAATGGTTATAAAACACTTCTTTTTTTTTCATATTACTAAGAATTCACAGAGATAGTGTTATTTTCATTTTTACAAGAAATACTGGCTTTGGAGAGAGCATAATATATAAAACCAGGCTAGAATTTAAAAGTCATACTTTTGAATGTGGACTTTAATCTTCATTCTCTGCTTAAACTATGTTTGAGGTAGCAGCCTATTAGAATCACTATTCAATAAAGGTGTCTAAGGAAATGTCATTTAAAATTTATTACTCTGTAACAGAAGAAAAATTCTTCATGTATCTATTCTCAAGGTCATCAGCACATGATATAAACATCTAAAAGCAAAGACAATACTGAATCAAAAGGGAAAAAAAAAAAAAAAACAACTTATTTTATGTGACTGCAACTCCTTTCATCCTCAATTTCTTTTCTCAGCTTATTTCCACTGCTGTAGGGCAACAGTTCCCATGACTGTAAAAAAAGGTTTGAACATGATTTATTTCAAATATGCCACCTTGAAGGTTAAGAATCAACTGTGCTGTCACCCTTTCCACTGTTTAGCAGATCAAGGCAGAACAAAAATTTGTCATACTCTTAGGAGATATTTGGCTATGTTTTCAACTGGTAATTTTCAATTATCACAGCTTCACTGAAGTAAACAGAATTACTCTAGCATACACCGGATAAACAGCTACCTTACCATGTGCATTTTATGTTTTGAACAAAGTATCATCCTGTGAGATTAGGTAATCAGAATCAGAACGCTTTACACATTCCCTGCTAGCATAGATGCCGGAAAGCAAAACAAATAGCTGAAAACAAAAGGCTTAAATCAAAAGATATGCTCCAAGATGGGGATGGAAAGACAGAAAAGCCCCAGAGAAATGTCTGTGTTGATGAGCTGTGTCCATTGTGCTTTGAGGAACAGAAAAAAATATACCCCCATCAAATCAACTGACTGCATAACCATCCTCCAGTGACCTAATATTGCAGCCTTTCAATACCTAAAGGGAGCCTACAAACAGGAGGGGAATCAAATCTTTGAAAGGGTTGATAACGACAGGACAAGGGGAAATGGTTTTAAATTGAGGGAGGGAAGATTTAGGTTGGATGTCAGGGGGAAGTT
>JAOWBP010000001.1:96762831-96777745 GCA_028571105.1 Tragopan temminckii | reverse complement strand
GGGGCCCTGGGCAGCCTGGTCTAGTATTAAATGTGGAGGTTGGTGGCCCTGCCTGTGGTGGGGGAGTTGGAGATTCATGATCCTTGAGGTCCTTTCCAACCCTGGCCATTCTGTGATTCTGTGATACTGAAGATCACTCGATATCAAAGTGTGGTTAGGAAAACAATGTACATCTCACTGTCAGGCTTGCAGACTTTCCATGATACCTGATTTTCCTACAGACCCCAGGGTTTCATACATTAAAATAACAAAATTAATCCCTTCAGCTATATAAAAACTAATCTTATTGATTTTACATTTCCAGTATCCAGAAAATTCAGTTTTCCTGGTGAGAGCTATGCAAGAGAAAAAAAAAACTTTTTTTTCCTTTCAGTTTCCAATAGAATACAGAGAAGGAAAAGAAAGAAGAAAATGTTTGGTACTTTCATTCATTTTGGGAGATTAATGACAAAAAAACAAAAAGAACTTTTTCCATCTTGACCTTTCAAGACTGTCTGAAAAATGGAATGACTTCAGAGAAACATCTGAAAATCTCGCTTTACATGTAAGGATTTGAGTCTTGTAATTTTCAAACTTGGTTTCTGTTCATTAGAAAATGAAATGTGTTTTCCACATTCTTTAAATTCAGCAACTTCAGGAGGGTGAGAACTTTTCAATTTTATACATATCCATATGTAGATAACTGAAATTGAAATAGTGCACTTCAGTAATAATCACAAAGGAAAGTTTAATTTTCTGGGTTTAGCCTCTTGTAGCAATAAATGGACATACTCAAGTGATCAACTCCAAGTCTAAAGTCTTGCCAGAAGCATTACTGAGGTCTGCTATAACTTTTAAACAGAAAGCTTCTCTAAACAGTAGCTCTATCCCCTATATTTCATCCAAAACTTAATGGTATTTATAGTTATTTGGGTTGTTCTGTATATAAACTACCCAGAACATTTCTGTATTAGCAAGCAGAAAGTAAAGTTTTTAGATAAGTGACTAATCAGTAAAAGCTTTCATTCAGTGACAAATTACAATTTTTGTAGCTTTCTGCCATTTTACAGAACGACAACAAAAGCCAACACAAACATTTTTTGCTTGAAAGTTAGTGATTTCTCAATACTACAGCGGGGATATTTAAATCACGGTGCCTAAATTCAGCTACATGTCCCTACATCAGCTAGAAAATAGCATTAATCTGATCTCAAAGTTCTCTGAATTCTTTATATATATATTGATTTCGGAAAGCCATTCTGTACAGAAAGAGATACTTCTGCCCGAACACCTAAATAATGATTTTTGTGCCCAGCTCCAATTTTGTGAATGCGATCAATATTTATTATCCATTTTTGCTTGAGTCATTAGCTAACATTCTAAAACTTGCCAGACTATTTCTGTTAAGAAGAAACTAATGAGAGTTCCATAACAAATAAATTCCTGTTTATTTACCCAGACTGCACTTGAAATACCAATTCTGTGAACACAATTGAATTTAGTGTTCTTGGCCACAAATTCCAGCTTGTCTTTTCAGTAAGGCACTCAGAAAAAGATCTGTTTTCTCACCTTTTCTTTCCAGAGCTAAACACGGCTTAGACTTTTTCTCCCCCTCCTTATCACCTTGGTGACTGTGCCATCAGTCTCACAAATCTTTCAGTTGCACATTCTAAATTCTATCTGTTCTCACCAGACTGATAAATACCTTGGATGGTGGTCTTTTCAATACTGCTTTCTACCACCTCTGCTACACACTACTTCACCTGTGACGTACAACAAAATCCTGCCTTACTTTTCTTCATGGGTATGAAGATCCCAAAAAGGAAAATGAATGGGATTTTGCTACGCAGGAACTCAGAGATCACAGTTAGAAACATAATAGAACATGAATGAGTAGTTGCAGCTTCCACCTCAGGGTCTAGGAGAGAATTGGAAAGTGTTTCCAGAAAAGCAATCAACCATTCACTATTGCCTCTCACACATCTCAGTCACAAAAAGTGGAATATTTGCTGAACCCTTAAAACAACCAAGCTACAAAAATAGTGCTCTGCACTCTCCTTTTAAGCAGCAGACCTGTAATTTAGGGAGTTAATTTGGATGCAACATCATCATTTCAGGCACTCGTTGTCTCTTGTTATTATTGTTTCTCACAGCAGTGTATTGTATACGTTTTCTTTCAGCAGGTTCATTACGTGTACAGATGTCTCTGCAGGTTCATCCAAAGAAAAATAATGCCCACTAGAAAATATATAATGCAAATATTTGTTGCAGATTAAAATTTTATATAGCAGTTAAATCACTAATATGTCTAACCTTTAACAAGTGATGGCTAGCCTCCTTCAGTGTGCTCTCAAGCTTATGTTTTCTTTCTGGATTCAGTGATGCACTTCCAAGTGCTGTTCCTCCAGTTTCATTTAATCGTTTCAGTATTCCCTTGTGTGGCAGCAGCTCTTCAACTCTTAACTGGAACAGACAAATACAGCAGTTAAGATGAACTGTGGTAGAATTTTCAGCTCTCTCATCTTCAACCTTATCGATTTATCTATCAGCTGAAGGAATAAACTCAATTCAAGACAAAATAGTCAAAGCTTTCTGCGTATAGAAGGCTAAACTCCCACCAAAAGTGACTGTTTTAGTGAATTAGGTCTAAAGAGACTCTTAAAAGACCAAATGAGGGGATTCTCAGAATATTAACCACTGTTGCATGACAATGTCTCACTTCTTGACACTCAGTAGCTTATGTATCCAGATTTTAATTATCTTTTAACATGGTTAAAAAAAGAACAAATAAACCCACAACACTTTGGAAAGGTGCTTCTCCCTGTTATGTGTGGTGAACATAATCACTCAGATGGTATGCGATGAAAAGTCCTCTAGTCCAATTTTATACGCTCATAAAGACACACAAAGTACAGCCAAAGGAAGCAAGACATCATCAGAATGATGTAATCATCACTTCTCCATCAAGTATGCAGTTACTGCAAGGTTAATATGTCGAAGCCACTTAACAGATAAAGATAACTGAAGCATACATTTATTCAACCTTTTTTTTATTATTAATAACACGACGTAGCAGGTATTAAATGATACACAATGCAAGCTGATGCATTATTTTTCAATGCATTAGGATATATCTTCCTGTATAATTCCAGAAGAAAAAGAATGTAAAAATGAGCTATAAATCAGAAATGCTAGTGCCTTTAATTTTGGACTATTTATCATGTGGGAATGATACAGTTGGGAAATATTTCTGTATAAATCAAGAGCGGGAAATTCATGGACTCATCTAGAAAATCAATTCAAACTTTAAAATTGTAATCATGTCTACAAATGATAAGATGTATTTAATATCCCATAAAGAATTTCCTTTGTCTTACAAGATCTCCAACCAGTTCACAGATACTTAAGAGTCAGATGCATGAACTTACCATATGATTAAGCCTTACTTTCCTCAAAAACTATGCACCACTATTTGTTCTATTTTTATTTATTTATAAACAAACTTGATTTTTACTAAAGTTTTGGTTTTTTTTTTTCCCCAGATTTTGTTAAATTAAGTATAATAGAAGGTCAAACCATTTACTTTGAGATTCTTTAATGCTATATTCCATCACTTGCTGAGTTTGTTCAACTTGGAGTGACATAAAGGATAAGTAGTCCTTATCTTCAAGAGAGGACTGGAAACCTTTTAGATATGTAGATGCCCATATATATTATGCATCTTCCAGCTAAGAGTTAATTTACTATTGAGCAAGTTCTTACACACACTCTACTGGAAGCATTTCAAAACTAAACAGAGCAATTCCTATTGCATATATTCATGACTAGTATCATAGACTAAAACCTCTAACATCTTCATTTAATTATTAAAGACTAAAAGTATATATTCAATATTCGGATTTTATATTTTTAAAAATAAAATATATTTAAAACGTCACTGTCAAGTTTACTCTAGAAAGTGGTAAAGCACTACTTTAAGCAGTTGATACTTACAATCATGCATGAATTTCTACATACATTTCTTGTGAAATACTGAATATAATTTTCTTACTGGATATTTGTAACATGTTAACAAGACACCTATAGAAAAATTTTTTACGGATGAAATTGTCATGTTCGAATACCAGAAACTGGAACTAAGAAATAAGAATGAAAAAGATCCTGATTCATTATTTCATGACAGGATAAAAATTTCCCTTTCATTACATTTTCCTTTACTTCTCTGATTTCTGTATGCTTAGCATATACTACCTGGGCTTTCAAACTGAAAATAGCATTTAATTTTCTTCAATGCAGAAATGATAAATTAAAAAATAAGAAAAATAATAAAGCTCAAAATACCTTTACTTTGCCAAGGCAGTCTCTTAGCTGATCTTCATTCCCTGGTTCAAGCGGAATGGCAATGTTGTTTTCTGTTTCCTCTAACCATAAAATCAGCTTGTTCAAGTCTTCTTGAAATTCTGATAAAATATTCTTTTCTTCCTCTATCCTGTAATAAAAACATGAAATTAATTTTTCTGTGCACACCGAGAGAACAAACAGCATGGAAACCCAGTGCCAGAAACTGAGAACTCTAGCATCAAACTTTACCAAAATAGACCTGTAGAAAGTGCTAATTAAATCTATTTTAACACATTGTGGAAAAATATTTTGGTGACCATGCCACATACTTTGTGTAAAGCATAGTAGTACTAATCCCTGTGAAGAAATAGGATCAGATGTATCTCACTTAACATTAGTTGTCTGTTTGCTCTATGTCTACAACTCAGCTGTTGATTCCCTAATACAAATTCTCTCCACTGAATAACAGTGCTCATCTAAATGTTACAATAGATGTTGTAATAAATGATTACAATAAGAAGAAACAAATTTAGCTGTGTTTTTCTTTTATTAATTAAAGAGAATCCAGATGACTAAGACATAAACATTGCAGGTATCTGAAGTCAGATACAATTCTTTCACCACAACAGTATGAATATATGGAGAGCTATGCTTTTGTGTCCAAGTTTCCCAAAGCTATCAAGATACATATGGAAATAATTTCAAAGGCATCAGAGAATAGCACTGGCAGAATCTGAGCCTCTTGGGACTAACATTATGCATGGATCTATTCTGAAGGAGAAAAATAAGGTAAAAATAAAACAATGTGTAATTTATCCTTCAAGCTAATTCACAAAGCTAAGAATACATCTGTACAGAAAGATTAAACAAAAGTTTTTTTATTCCTGTTTTTCTTTTGAAGTGACTTAAGATCAAAGCAAAAGGCACAAAAACAGATTGTTGTTATTATTTCCAAGATCCAACTGAGTTTGAGAGATTAGGCCATTTATTACGCATAGTAAGATGCTGCATTAGTGTTTTGAGAATTTAAGTCTACATCACAGTGGAGACCCAAGATTGGTGTTACTAACATATTATTTCTGAATGGTTTTTAAAAAATTAACACAGAGTGGAAATGATTTTAACTATGTCTGGTGTCCCATACTTGCCACTTCTCAGCCCTGACTACCACGTCAGAACCATCAGAACCCTCAGAACATTCTGAGACGTGAAATAGAATGAAACCTAACTTAAACCATGCCACCTTTTATTTATAGGATTATTTACTTTTTTTTTTTTTAACTATTTTTTCTGATAGCTGACTTGCACAAAGAGTCCTTTAGAAATTATTTATAAGTGAGTTCCAGGTAAAAGAAAATCAGTAAAAAGTTTCAAGTTTCACATCATCTAATTAGAAAAATACAGAAAACAACTGTTGTTTGACAAACCTGCATGTCTGTGTACATACAGAATGATAAACAGCTAAGAAAGCACAAACTAAAAGCTTTTATTCAATCAGGACAGGAATTTAAGAGTTTTGAACAGTATCTCTCAATGAAATTTGTACATCCAAATCCCCAGAATGGTCTTTTTTCCTGTATAATTTCCATAGAAGAAAGTAGTCAATTGATTTTTAAGTGTTCTGCGTTAAAAAAAAAATGAAAACTGCAGAATGTGTAAAATTCCTTTTGAGTAATATCTTTGTTACAAAGTTAATTGGAAGAATTCTAGCACTGTAAGTGGGGAAAATTCTAATAGAGATAGGGGCATAAACTCAACGGCTGAATTAAATTTCATTTCATTGTAAAAGCACTGTCTGATTTCACAGTAGAAACAAGAAATTCTCAGATGATGATTCTCAAGGAGGGAAAAAATCATGCTGTTGGAATTCTGACTATTCTAAAATAGAAACAAGAGCATCATGTTCAATTATTATTTTACATAGTACCTAAATCAGCAAACATTAATGGAATTTACCCGCCTTCTATCTTATTGAGATTAATTGCATTTCCTTAACAACTTAGACAACTTTGTAAGTGCTCTTCTGGATGAATAAACACTACAGAGGATCTACAAACCTCCCTCTGAAGTAGTATGTTAAAAAACAGCATAAACTACCATGGACAACACTGTACACCAGAATTCACTATCAAGTTCCTGTACCCACCAGCCTGATTGCACTAAGCATGCCAAATCTTAAGAAGTTATGGAAAATATGATTGACACCCACAAGCGTGATATAGTCTATAGGTGTCTTTCCTGGATGGCAAAAGCCAGGCAAAAAGACAACACTACAAAGATGTTCACAAAAAGTGCTTCCACTCAACTTATGACAACACTTTCAGAAAATATCCTCAACTTCTGCCCTAAATCCATTTTTCCTTTTGAGGTCAAAGTAATTAAGAGTGTAGCAACTGCAACAATACATACAGTGAATATCTGAGATAAGAAAAATCTTTCTATAGAACAACATTGTACATTGATGTTTCAAAATAATTAAGAACAAGTATTTCATACTTTCAAGGTTTTTCTTCACAGTACAGTTTAAAGATGTTTTCTATTAACATCTAAAATATGAAGCATTACTTCTTTGTTTACCTTCAAGTTTAATGCTTTTTGTTGAATTTATTTGAGCATGTAGTAACGATAATAATGAATGGAATATTAAAAACTCTCTATGTGCAATTAAGTGCTAGATATTTTATTTCCTGAGCCAATTCAATACATTTAGATAAGAAAAAAGCACTAAGTTCTACTTGAAATATTGGTTGCAAGTTATAAATAATCTTAATAATGTCTTCAGGAAATAGAATTGCAATGATTATGGATGAAAGAAAATCATTTATACAGAAAACCAAGTGTAAAACGTATTACTAAGTATTATGAAGTCCAATAATAAATCATGCATACAATCATAATAAATATACACAGTTTGTATAAAGGAGATTAATAAAAACCAAGACAAGTTTAAATGGAGGAATTTTTTTCATAACTTGGCTGGCTAGGGAAGGGATTCTCATTCATGTACACTGCACTTTACACGTGACAAAATCATCAAACTATATGCCATAATTCTGAGGAAGGAAGAGCAAACCTTGCTACAGGAACTAATAATAGTGTAAAGCCATAAGCAAAGCTGATGCAGAAAGATGAATGTAGATGAGACATTTTCAGCTTGTTCTTCCAATTTTTACCAACACTAGAGTACCACTGTAACAAACCAGGAGTGGGTGACTACATTTTATGCCTCTGTTTGTACAGTTCTGTCACATACTTTTATTATCATTTTATAATTCTTTATGTATGTGGTTGTATGTTTACAAAATAAAAAATTATCTGATCTGTGTTTCACAGTTATATTGCATATGCCAATGGACAGGATGGGATAGAAGCCAGCCTGGAGCAGGCCAAGGTACTGTCCTCATGCACCTCTACCAGTGGGACAAGACAGGAGACAGGAAGAAGGAACGATGAGCCTGGCCTTTCTCCCTTCCTGTCCCAGGGTAAGCCCTGGCTGCACCAAACAGAAGCATCACACTGCTTGTCTAAGAGATGTGTGTGCGCTGAGCATTGTGCACTGTCACTCTGACATACATTTACCGACTGAGCAGCACCACACCCTGCCCTATTCACCTCTGTTAGGCCTTCAGGGACAAATGAGTGTTCCACAGCCCCTGCCCATCCCTGACTTTGCAAGGGATGAGAGCAGATGAGGATAACTGGGAATGTCACTCAAGATACATCTCATTCATAATATGAGAAAAGTATCTTACGATTTTCCATGTGAATGTCTTATTCTATAAATTCTTACTTCATGTACTCATATATGAGCACAGGGGATTTTCAGAAATCAGACCAAAACAAAAAGTGTTCCATGAAGGTCTATTTTTTTTATCCTAGTCATGAACAGCATGCAGGATAGTAATCAAAAGATCCATTGCAATTAATAGAAGCTGCAGGTGCACTTCATAATTTACTTCACAATTTACTCTTGGCCTGTTACAACATTACTTCTATTATAAATAACATCCTGCATGACAAGTATCATTTATGCAAGCCACAAAAATAAAACACTTTCTATTAGCTGAACAAGTCAATATCATAAAAAGTTTTAACATGATGACCGTTTGTACTGTTTGAACAAGTTGATTTCTATCACCATAATAACATTTGGAGCATCAGATGCATGTAATTTCAAAGTGTTTAAAATTCATGGTGAGAATGACAAGTGAAAAGCAGGTTGTTATTAAGGAAGTACGGACTAGCAAATCTGAGCTTAAACAAACTGGAATAAGGAGCGTGAGCCTCCAGCCGTCCACCAGCATATACAGAGTAGTTGGGAACAATATTGCTGGATAAGCAGGTGAGTAAGATGCAATTCCAGCAGCTGGCCCTAAGGACCTAGGCAGATCCATCTCCAGCACAGATCTGCATGATGATATACATCACTACCTCTCCTTTTAAACCAAAGTTCCTGAAGACCTTTCAAACTGCCTCACTTTTAGCAAATGGCTTAGTTTATTAATCCTGAAATGTAACTCACCTTGACTGATGGAAAATTCTCAAGTTAGAGTAACTTCCAGTAATCCAGGTGAATATTCTCAAGCATACTACTTTATGTTTGCTGTGTTAAGCTGTATTAAGCTACTCCACAGCTTTTTATTTGCATTTCTAAATTCATAAGAACCCCTTAGTGCATAGATGTTTAAATGAACACATTACACTTATAGAAGGTAATTTGTTTAGTATATTTAATATTTGAATGTTAAGTAGTAAATTAAATGAAATTAAAAAATCACTTTTCCTGACAGTATTAAACAGAATCAATAACGAATTCTTTTAGCAGTCAACAAAATACCCCAGGTAAATTTTTGACTAACAGTAATCCTTAATTATAACAGTTAACTATTAAATAATAATTTATTTCCTATTTCAAGAAGGCTTTAATTTTTCAATTACAGTTTCTAGAGGCCATATAAAATGCATACTGCAGCTCATGTATTTTTTCATACTCAATAATGTGATACGAATACCACAGCAACTCAAATAGTTTGAGAAATACATTAGATAGTTTGTAGCTGCACCACGTGATGTTGGACACATTTGGGAAGTATCAGCTAGACAAAGAAAATACACAATCACAGGAGTAACATGGATTTGCACTTGCTTGTGACTTGCACTTTATGGTTGGATTAAATGACCTTGGTGGGCTTTTACAACTGTAAGGACCTCACAAATTATGTTTTGATATTCTTTTCTAAATATTCAGCTGTTGAATTTGTATTTGCAGTTACTTCGAAGATAAGGGATTAGTCCACTTAGCAGTTTTTACTGAGAATTTAAAAAGTCACTAAAATAGTAAGCTGACAGGTCAGTGAAAATATTTACAAAGAAAGAATAAATCTTCTTTCTTTCGCTAGGGAATATGCAAATGTACTTCACCTGGGTAAGGACCTTTAAATAAAGTAATTGAACTGAAATGAAAAATATCACCAAAACTTCAGGAAAGCCAAATGTAAATATTAACCAGCAGCAAGTTCAGCTACAACACTACATGTAAACAGAATGTAAATTTATACCATAGTGATGTTTTTCTATTGAATTACTGTAAGAAAACTAAACAGTCAAAAAAGAAAAATCAGAAAATTCAATATGTAACTAATTTTAGGTTGGAAAGAAAATATATACTTATTGATTTAACTGTCACAAAATCTCTTCATCTCTAAAACAACTTTTATACCGCAGTAAGAAACTAATCACAGCCTTCCAAATATTGAGTGTTATGGTGAAGGAAACCAACCTATGGCAGCTAGAGTGCATTAGTAGAAAATAAGAACACGCTAATGAATGTCAGGTACGATAAATATTTAAATGTATATTTACTCTATAACAACTTTTTTGTTTAGAACAGAAAGCTTGTGGTTTTACATTCAGAGAAGTATCTGAAGGTATTTTAGTAAATAGCCTTTGTACTGTCATTGTTTCAGTAATTTCTTCAAACTAACTTGAACAAAGATCTGAATAGACAGCCTGAAGGTTCAAACTCGTTAACAGTGCAAATCTATTGCAGCTAAAATAATAAAAATTGTCTTCCAATTTTTTAAAAATATCTGATCATGATTTAAAAAAACACAAGAAACATTTATGAATCTTTGTCAAATAGAGTTAATACACAGCAGGCGCAAAGGCAGAGTACCACTCTGCAGCCACCACTCAGCTCTTGAAAGCCCACAGGTGCATTAAGGCAAGGCACTGCCTCCTCAAGCCATCCAAAACTTAAGTGTCCCAGTAGCATGACTCAGCAGACAGAATAATAATGACCAATGCACACAGCCTTACACGACAGGAAATAAAAGACTAAGAGAGCTTCTGATGGTGCAGTTTATAAACTTTTGTCATCAAATTATTCCTGGAATATGAAGAACAAGAAGCAATAGACTCCTCCAAAACCTGCTGCTTGCAGAAAAATGCTGACAGAAACTCAATTAAACTCCCAATTTGCTAACTAGCGGTGTATCAGGCTTTCAATCACGTTTCACTTTGTTCAACTGTTTGGTCTATTTTGAAGTTTTCAGTAAGATAAAATGACTAGATGTGATAAAATAACATAACATCTCCTCTAATGCATAGCTGGATGGATTAGACTGCAAGATACAGAAACATTAAACACTGAATTCAAATTTCCACAGCTTTGAAACTCTCTGATAAATGCAACTGGATGCTAACATGCTACACAAACATAACTCGAACATGACCTCTCGATCTTCAGTACCAAAGCAAGGAGATTCAGTTGCCAGTCTTAAATCTGTGTTTAGCCAGGGATCAACATTCGACCTATTAAAACTTAAAAAATGAGAAAACTAAAATGAAATATTTAAAATGCACCTGCTTGTTTTTACTGAAGAACAATACACATTCTTTGAATTCTTCTGAGTTCATCTGATAGTGAGCTAAGTGGTGCAGTTGACAATAGAAAGAAAGGATGCCAATCAAAGGGATCTGAACAAGCCTGAGAAGTGAGCCCACATGAACCCAATGAGATTCAACAAGGTCAAGTGCAAAATACTGCGTCTTGATTAGAGCAGTCCTAAATACACGCACACATTGGGAGAAGAACTCATTGAGGGCAGCCCTGCCAAGAAGGATGAAGAGCTAGACACGAGCCAGAAAGCCAACAGTATCCTGGGCTGCACCAAAAGAGGGGAGGCCAGCAGGGAGAGGGTGGTAGTTGTCTCCACCTATGTAAGACCCCATCTGGAGTACTGCACTCAGGCTGGGGTTCCCAGTACAAGAAAGATGCAGAACTGTTGGAGTGAGTACAGAGGAGGATCATGAAGATGATCAGAAGGCAAGAGTACCTCACTTGGCCTTCTTTCCTTAAAGAATGCTTATAAACAAGAGAGGAACCAACTTTTTACATGGGCAGATTATAATAGAACAAAGGGAATGGTTCTGAACTAAAATAGGACAGATGTGGATTAGATTTGAGGAGGAGATTCCTTACTTAGAAGGCAGTCAGGCCCTGGAACAGGCTGTCCAGAGGAGCTGTGGGTGCCCCATCCCTGGAAGTATTTGAGGCCAGGCTGGATGAGGACCTGAGCAGCCTGAGCTGGTGTGGGGCAGCACTGCCCACGGGTTAGAACTTGATCTTAAAGAACTCCTCCAACCCTAACCATTCTATGACTCTACGGCTCCCTTGGAAATGTCATCATATATGTTTGTCTCTAACTAAATTCTCATATTCGTGTGTCTTACAAAAATATCTATGGTGATATACTTTCCTCTTTAATTTTTTTTTTCCTCCTGTCTAACAACTAACGAGTATTTTTGAACTTGTTAGAGAAATATTTCTGAAATACAGAGGTACGCCCCATCTGTAAATTGCTCAGAATTATATAAAAATTATTGTTTGGTAAGCAATCACAAATGAGAATTTGAAATATTTAAAATTTCCTTGCCCTTTAATAATGTTTAGCAACATTTCAACTGAATTAGAAATCAGTAAGATTATACTTCCTTTATATCTTGAGATGTATGAAGACAGATTTAATAGGAATAATATAGAAACAATTCTGGAAAAAAAATCAAGACAGTATTTCAGTTCACTCAAATCTCTTCTAATTCATAGCATATTAAAATACATAAATAAATTTGCCATTTTGTAGTTAAGTAATACAAATACATGCAATGTATAATGCCACAACTCCTATGTCTTGTGGGCATAAGACATACATCCTTTGGTACTGAT
The DNA here is from genome assembly GCA_028571105.1 of Tragopan temminckii. Taxonomy (NCBI): domain Eukaryota; kingdom Metazoa; phylum Chordata; class Aves; order Galliformes; family Phasianidae; genus Tragopan; species Tragopan temminckii. The sequence continues at coordinate 96,765,198 of JAOWBP010000001.1, read as the reverse complement.
TACAATGAAAGAGCTATCAAAATTAATTTTCAGATGTAAGGTGCAGCTTCTTTTCAAAGCCTAGTTATGATATCTCAGATTTAGACATTATATGCCTTTTAACATGACTGAGTACCATTTTACAGCAGCTGCTGGTGGCAGTCAAACTGGTTCAAGAGTATCTATTCAACATTGGTGTCAAAGGAATGATACCTGTGTAAACATACAGTGTATAAACATATACCGAGACTAACACAGCTGGTGGTAGCAAGTATGAGTGAGAAGTGATGGCACACAATAGAAACAACCAGAGGTCACTTCATTTGACCCTTCTTGTTTACCCTATGTTTTTCATTAAGAACAAAGCAAAGGTGAAATTGGATTCAGATCCTAAGGGAGAACCTGAACGTACCCCAAACCAAATTAGAACAACTAATGAGCAACTGAAAGATGTCGAAGCAGAGAAGAGATACAAATCCCACGAAATGGGATTCATTTCAACCTGGAGAAGACAAAGCCCCAGGAAGATCTCATTGCAGCCTTTCAATATCTAAAGGGGAGCTACAACAAGGAAGGGTACAGACTCTTGAGGAGGGTCTGATGTGATAGGACAAGGGAAAATGATTCCAAACTAAAAGAGAGAAAATTTAGACTGGATATAAGGAAAAAGTTTTTTACAATAAGGGTGGTGAGGCACTGGAACAGGGTGCCCAGAGATATGGTGGATGCCCTGTCCCTGGAGGTATTTGAGGTCAGGCTGGACGGGGCTTTGAGTGACCTAATCTAGCTGTAGATGTTCAGGCTCACTGCAGGAGAGTTAAAATAAGTAATCTTTAAGGGTACCTTCCAACTCAAACAATTCTATGATTCCATGACATCAAGGCAATGTGAGAACCACGCTGTAGATGCGTCTTCTGTCCCTTCATGCCCAGGATAATGGATGATTAAGATCTAGCTAGGGCACACCATCTGTTCCTGTCACCTAAGTGTCTTTCCTTTGAAAGATACTATAGAACTGAAAAGAGGGAAGGGAGAAAAAGTTAGGATCTTGTTTGCGGTAGCAGTTAGACTGAGGATAGGATCTTCTTCTACAGTCTGGGAGCAGAAAGCATGTCCCTGGCTCTCTTGCAGCCAAGGAGACAAGGCACTGAACAGAAGTGCAAAATCCTCCATCACAATGTACACAAGTCTCACTACAGTAGATCAAAAGTACTTATGTCAGGACAACATCATCCGTATTCATTACCTAGCAATATGTATACTAACCTAAGTCTCTGCAACCACAATACTCAATACATCACACAAATTGCCTTTCCAGAGGAAAACTAAACAACCACAAACTAATCAACAAACCAAACAGAGCAAAAGGAGGAAAGGATGAGTGTAAATGGGTGATTATTTAAGATCCCTCATCAAGGGAACATAACCATATTATTCCCGTGTAACAGGCTTCACTGAAATGTAAGATGTGCCAAAAAACTCCACAGACTGTTAGCACAGCCTTGAGCCAAAACAGCACTGAGATACACACTTCTGTTGATAAATGAGGGTGAACACAGTATCTGCATTTACCAGAAGTGGGACAGACTTTGTATTCTCAGACAAAGCTCAACCACCAATCTTTTTCTTTGATGTTACCGTAGTAGCTTACAGGGCTATTAAAATGATATGTTATTGTTTTGTAAGTGTTAGCACTTACTTAACAAGGTAAGGCTTGAAAACGCAGATGGGTTTCAATTGTACAAAAGAACAGTTTTTAGAGCAATAAATAAAGGCAAAGGACTCCCATGTGTAACAAGCAGTATTACCATCACACCTGGAGATACAGCATAAAGAAACATTTAAAGCACCAGGATAGCCTCTGACAGCTGTAGCTTATTTGCTGCATCTCCTCCTTCTAATGAGCTCAAAGCAAAAGCTGAATCTTAGTTAAACTCAACAATTACCTTTCAGCACTGCCTGACCACTCCAGTGCAAATTTTCACAACTTTTGCTCTCAGCCACACACAAACAAAGGCATATGACACATCAGAAGAAACTAAACTGTCACATGCTACTAGCTAGTTCTCCTAGCAAATCTCCAGCACTCGTTGGTGTACTTCCATAAGGAGTAAACTGTGCTTTAAAAACCCTGCTTGAAGAAATTTTTGCCAATGACTGTATTTTAAGGGGGTGGTCAGCAGGAACAGGAAGGTGATTGTCCCCATCTGCTCTGCTCTTGCGAGGCCTCATCTGGAATATTGTGTCCAGTTCCGGAGCCCCCAGTACAAGAAAGACAGAGAGCTGTTGGAGGGGTCCAGAGCAGAGCCACAAAGATGATCAGGGGACTGGAGCACATCCCCTACAAAGACAGTCTGAACAAGCCCAGCTCCCTCAGCCTGTCTTTGT
>JAOWBP010000001.1:96733247-96757825 GCA_028571105.1 Tragopan temminckii | reverse complement strand
TGGAACAGGTTGCCCAGAGAGGTTGTGGATTCCCCCTCCCTGCAAGCATTCAAGATCAGGCTGGATGGGGCTCTGAGCAGCCTGGTCAAGAGGGAGGTGTCCCTGCCTATAGCAGGATGATCTTAAAGTTCCCTTCCAACCCAAACCATTTTATGATTCTATGAATTCTTTTTATTTGTTAGGGATTCATAAACAGATTTACCTAACATGAGAAATTACACACACTATTTCAGAAGAACAAACAAACATACAAGGTGTTACATATTCTTGTTCTGTCTCCCTAAAAAACAATTCCATCATTTTTCCCCTTCTTTTTTCCTTTCTGATGCTGCTCTTCTTTTTGTACTTTCATTTGGTGGTTTTATTATTCATTGCCATTAAATTTCTCCTTTCTCTATCTCTTTTTCTTCTGTACTCTCCCACGCAGTTCTGTGACTTAGCTTTCCCAAACTCCAACTAAAGTTCAGAAAAACCACCTGCAAAGGAGTTCCTGGAGCTGGTTCTACTTCCAAACTCACCACACCTAGCTAAAAAGGTGTGTTACTTTCTGGGGGCTGCCATCCTTGTACTTATGGACTTTGGTGCATTTAAATTTGCTTTCACTATTACTCCTCTCTTTTTCTCTCAATCTGTCTTCTTCTGCAATACATTTAATTATATGCATCACCCAGGGAGCCAAAAGGAATTTTTCCTGAAGAAAGATGATCAATGGATGCCTCAAGGTTAGACTGTTAACAAGATGCATGATGATGCTCAGTTTAATGACATCTAAGAGTCAGACTGCACAAATTCTACACAGCTGTGCACGTGCACCTAGGAGACACTTTTACATCTCAAGAGCCAACAGGTAATAACTCTGGATGCTAAAGATGTCTACATTTCTGTGGAGCAGGATGATTCTTTGTGAATCCCCTTGAAACACACACAGTTGAAAAACAGACAGGTATGGCTGTTGATTCAATCACAGTATTTTACCTCAGCTAACAAAGCGAACTTGAGCAATACATTCATCACAATGATTCTGCACTGAAATTTGATTTTCTTTGTAAAACCCCTGACTGTGCCTTATTCTTGGCTTAGACAGCTGACAGCAACTTTATTTTGTCAGGAACAAACAATAAAACTGACAAAAAGCTATTCTGTCCAAGCCAGACCTACATCAAACAATGTATGCTGCATTAAAAATGAATTATTTAATTATAAAAGTTTATGATACTTCAGTTTCATATATTTATTTTTTTTATTTTTAAACATCAAAAGGATCTTGTTTGCTTGTTTTTTTTTTGTTTTATGACAGCTTATTTACAGTTCAGTATTCATACTGTGATACTAATACTGCACATCTACCAAAATAAATAACACAAAGAGTTAGTTATCCTTTGAGTTATTTTTTACTGAGAAATTGTGATTAAACTTCTTGTAGGGAAGGAGGAATAAATTAATTAAATAAACAATTTGCCACCCAATATTGAACAAATATGTTATATGCCTTCATATCACCCTTTTTGCCTCATGCCCTTCACCAGGCTTGTGACAACTGACCAGACAATATGACAGAAAGATAAATTATTTCCTTGTACTGATTAAAATACTAAAAAGGAGAAAGTTTTGAGTAGATGATGATTTGGATTAAATCAATTTGATGGCTTAGACTCATTTCACGTATTATGTAAATTAAACATTCATCAGAGTTCATACCCACTTACCTAAGAGAGTATCAAAATGGCATAATTCATCTGACTGTAGTTGTTATTTCTTAGTTAACATGTACATATATCATGCAATTCTTTCTGCAATCTCATTTCCTCTTGTCAGTGAATGAAACAGCATTTCACTGTTAAGCATAATCAGAAACCATTCTACTAGCAATCTAACCAGCACTTTCCTCCTTTCACTGTAGCAGACAAATGTGCTCAACAGTAATTTATTGTTATAGAAAAGCCCTGTAGCAACACAAAGAAATACACAAACAAGCGTCTAATTCCTGTCAGAAGCACTTGCTGGCACAAAATGTTTTAAGAAAAAAAAATATGTTATATTGCCTTTCCTTGATTTAGGGTAAGCTTCAGATCCTAAAAGCATGTAAAGGTACTGTGCACCAATTTCAAAAATTTGTAGTCTTGAATTTGACGTTAATGTGCTATTCTTCATTCATCTACGTAAATCTTTCCTCTGCATTAAAATGTATAAAAACATAAGATTGACATAAAAGAGTCTACCCAGATGCAGCAATATAAATCAGAGAACTGTGAAAGCATTTGGAGGAAAATTATCCGCAACAGAACTCGCAAGTGTTCAGTTACCACAATGAATTTAGCCATTAAGTATATGTACCTCTGCTCAAGATTATATCAGAAATAAGGAATGAATTAATTTTCCAGGCAGTTAAATCAAATTGATTTAATCTGGAGACACATTACTGGCACATTGTTGGGATTAAAACATTCAATAAAGAGTATAAATTGTTTTCTAGCTATTCTGCTATAAACAACAATGCAGTGTTCATTATTACCCATGTATTATGTTTGTTATTATGTTAACATTACAAATCTTAATGAAGGTGATGGAGATGGAAGAGGAAAAAAAAAAATTGCACACAACATTTCCAAGGAGCTGACGATAATATAATGCAAAGTATTTTCTTAGTGTAAATTACAAAAGTGATTATGGTTTGCACGTTATTATCACCTCCATGAAAAGAGCAGCATTTGCAAGAACTGACAGTAGGCCCTGGTCAGATTAAACCTACAAAGCAGAAATGGGTTCATTTTCTCAGTTGTACTCTTTGTACATCAACTGTACATGAAAATCCAAAGGCAAAGTAAATTGCTGCAGATCAATTTTCTGATTAAATGATAAATACCATATAATAGCAGGGAAATTTCACTGTCATTTTATGGGACTAAAATTTTTAATAGAAAAATTTGCAGTATAAAAAAAGTTTATAAAATGAACACTATTTTATTATTCTATTTGTTATTATTAAAAATATATACACTTGAGTTGGAATGCAAACTGCTTGGAGAGTCTTATGAAATTACTAATTTGTCCTGCTTTGTATATATTTTATTCTTTCTGTATATTTTGATGTAGTTTAATTAGATAAACACAAAGTGTTGCCCCTGGTGCATTGCTGACCATCTATGATTGCTACAGTACAGAAAGAAACTATGATTATTATGCACCTCTACAATTATACATTTTATCAAAATAAATGGAGATATTCAATACTCTTAGTCAGCTAAAGGCTGCCATCATAAGAGTTACAGATTTGTTGAAATGTTTTTATATCATCTAGAATTTATCCCTTGACTGCTCCTTTTCCTTTCAGATGCAATCCGTTCTTCACAAAACAAGGCGTAAATGCTGAAAATCCTGTACTTCACCTATACAAGACCTTCAGCCTAGCTTGCTGTTCTTCCAAAAAGCTGTAGGCTACCTTAATTGTCTCATATATGTCTTTACTCTCAGCTTTGTACAGTAATTCCAGGATTCTGTCACTGCTACTGGTGCTGCTATCAATGATAAATGTAAATGTACTTCCAGTTCCAATGTACTATAGTGATTTTTCCCTTCATAATTAGCTCTTGAGAAACAGATACCATCCTGTAGGACTCGTTACTATAAGTTTTGCCAGGATGGCAATCTGGTTTATGAGATCACTCAAAAGTGTCGCTTGATTTCAGGTTCACTTTAATAAAGAATAAGTTAACCTGAATTTCTCTCTTCCTGTAACAATTTTTTCTCATAGCATTAAACCTGCAGGGGTAAGAAAGGAAAGAAGTAGTAAAGGCTTGCAAACTGTGATTTTCCCTCACATATGCCTACTGTAATGTAGCTACTTTGGAGATGCTGATTAAGTTTGTCTTAATTTCCTTCTGTTTAGATTGTGATATTGGCTCTCAAAAATCTTCTAGATGCAATAGCTCATAAGTATGCTTCTAAAAGATGCCTTCCACCACCACTGAAAAAATTCAGGTATTTGTGCACTACACTTTTGTCAGCGCTTCCTTTACCCTCACTTGGACAAAGAGGTGTAAAGTACTTGCTGAATTTTAGAAGCATTGAAAAAGGATATATTGATAGTTCAGATTAAAGCTAACTTTAGTAATATAGTGATTCAATTAAAAATTATTTACATAAATGGCATTGTCTTCAGATGTTGATGTCTTACAATCAAACTAACTGCATGTGATTTAATGAAGATATTTACAAGGAATTAATATAAAAAAGCATCGTTTCCCTTCCATTATTTTCCAGTAGGTCATAATTTTAAAAATTGGCCATATTCCATTGAATTTGCATTTCATATTTGTTTCTAATGTCACACAAAATTGTTATGAAAGTAATTTCAGCGCTAAACTGTAAAGTGCGTGAACAGAGGTCTATTTTGTCTTTCCGTCCCAAATTACACAGTAGCTTCTTATTGGTACATTAATCCAATTTAATTTCAGAACTGATTCAGAAATACTGCAGGGAGAATGAAGACGTTTTTCTGAAAAAATAAACTCCATTGCTAATGCATGCTAACTGTAACGCCTCAGGTTAAATACAGAAAATTGAACTTCAAGTCCAAACCTACTCATGATTTTGTAGCACATCTCTGCTGCTCAAATATATTTTCACATTGATGTAGCACCAAGTGTAAAAACAAATTTCTATCAAACAACATTTCCATTTAACTCCATACATAACAGGACCATGTCAGGGCTACAGCCTGATTTGATATCATGCTTAATTTGCAATTTCTGATAACGAAACCATGTTGATTTTCTACCTGCTCTACAAAGCTACTGTTGATTAAGCAACGTCGATAATAAGAAAAGCAAGGTCTTCACTCTTTAGTCTGTTTTCATTCATCACAAATCACAATGCTCATATAGTAGTAGGCACAAGAATACTGAAAATAACAACATAGCCTGGTTTCTTCAAAAATAGCCTATTGTTACATTTTCAAGAACATCAGTAACAGATGAAATTAATATCAGGCCATTTTTTTAGTTAAATAAGTTATTATAACACATCTCAATGTGAACACCATTCTTAGTTTTTACGCCATATCTAAATCAGTTTGACTTTTCTAAAACCAAAAGCAGATTTTTTACTACAAATTACTCACAGCTTTTTCTGATTTACACAGAAATTCCCATACTTTTGTCTAAGTTACTTCCTATATGCCTCTTCTGCTTTAAAAACTCAAAAACTGCTATTTGCTCTCGTAAGGAACCTCCATACTATAAGCACCACTCCTAGCCTTCAACGCAGCAGCACTGAAATTAATACATGTGGCTCAGGATCCTGTTTCCCCTTGAAACATGATATTCAAGTTGTTACATATTACCTCTTTCTCTTGAAATTACTAAACTGTCATTTGTCAGTGCCTTTGCCTCTGGAAAAAGTACCCATCAAATAAAAGCAGAAGACTAGAAACACCAGACAAGCTGTATTTATATGTTTACTCTATTACTGGTCATTTATAGTCACCCTTTAAAACAAGCTACTGCAGATATTGCCCCTTTCAAGTATTTGGGATAATATTTATATAACTCTCACCTTCTAAGTATTCATCTACATCTTTTACATTTCATTTTAAAGCAAGTTAAAATAGCATATACAATATACATATATTTTTTTCATCACAAAAATCTGTGCATAGCTTTTCTGTGTCACTAATATAAAAAAATACTTTTTGACAGGCATGAGAAATGTTTCTGGATACTTTTTCATTCTATGGGAACTACGCAAAATCCTTTCTGTACCAGATAAGATAGAAAAACCCGGCACTAAGCTAATAAAATCACATTGTGCCTGCTTATAAGAGAAGTTAAAGTCCAAGAAATTTGGACACTGGTGGTCACTGTGCCCTGAGTTGACTTCAACTGTAGCAAGTAATAAAGGAATAAAAGTACCCTGGGCAACATCCAGCCAGTAAAAGTGGCTTCTTTCTTATGGACAGTTCCTGTGGGAGACAAGGCAATGAGTTGGTTTAGGCTTGCAACAGTCTAGACACAGGTGCAATGCACAGCCTCCCTTAATAACTTCAGCACGTTTGCATTACGGCTTTGCATTAAATAGTATCTGAGCAAACCGTGGATCCTGGTTCAAGAACATTTTGTGGACAAAACTCGAATATTGCCTGAAATATCAATTTGGTTAAAAACACAATAAGCCAAACTGAGCAGAAATACATTCTCTTCAAAGAAGAGTATAAGGTCAACCTTCTTAAGGCAGACTCAGTCATTCTACTGAAGATTTTGGCAACCAGAATTAATTGTCCACCTAGTGCTTCTCCCTCTGCCGCCACTATCAAGCTGATACTTGCCCTAAGCCTCTGAAAACACTAACTGGTAGGAGAAATTCAGTGGTGAGGTACACACAAGTTCATAAGCTATCAGGTCATGTTCATTCTTTCTCAGTTTTGATTTTGCTGTTTCTTTCCTTTGTCTTTCATATCTCCACTAATTCTGGCTTCTTCAGAGAATTGTTTTAGTCCTATTACTTCTTTCTTAGGAGTGCTAAAAAGGAGGGGAGCCTTTCCTTCCCATTTGAATTGTACTAATTTACAAAAAACTGGCTTTACTGCCTGCCACAACCGCCAGGGATGATTCTTCACCTTTGCCACACTTTGTATTCTTCCATATCTAACAGACTTAGCCTGTGTATCCATCTTGTTCTTTCTTCAGAATATAATTATAGCATTTGAGGTCTGATCTTTTATTAATTCCAAGTATTAATTCAAACGCTTTCCTAAGCACACCAGTGCTGTTACTCAAGGGATATCTGATTTACATATTCCCATAATTTCATTTCTGATTGCTAAATTCATCAACTTGCTTCAAAGCAGTTGATATTATAAACATAATAAGACTTTCAGGAACTGATGTTCATTGCATACTTAATGTTAACGCATTTTACTCAGTACAACATGACATTTGCCAAATACAAATCAATATGTTTATTGGGAAATTCACTTTCAATGGAAAACACGTATCTTGACATCCCTGTCTTTTGGGTGAAAAGAAGCAGCAAGAGTTTTACACATCAAGATGTAGAATAATTTTCTGTTGTTGTTTCTGCAACCAAGTAAAATATCATACACTTTATCAACATTTCATTTCAATCCATGAAAATAAAATTAAAAAATAATAATAAACAGTAGATTTTAATCCACTAAAATCAAATCAGCTTTGATAACTTCATGGCTACTCATTACTCTGCCATTAGTGATTAACCATAGAATCACAGAAAAGCTTGAGTTGGAAGGGACCTCAAAGATCATCACATTCCAACCCCCAGATCAGCTCTTCCTTACCTCTTCTGATAGGGGCAATATCAAAGCAGCTCCATCAAGTCTGAGAGAATACAGACAACTACTAGACTAAGAAAAAGGAATCAGGAAGCAGAAGACTTTGCCTGAGCAATAATCCAAGAAACATTATATATATCTCTCTCTAAAGATGTGTTATTTCATAAATTTATTATAAACACAAACAAAAAAGGTCTTGTTTACATTTTTTCCCTTACTGAAACATTTAATAAGGTTATGCAGTTTACTAGAGATTTGACCCATAAAAAATATGAAACAGGAGTGTGAAATTCGAAATTGTTTTACACATTCAGTTTCCCTAGCTCATGAATGCTGAGGGCATTTAGTAACTCCCTGAACAAGATTTCTACAAAACAGTTTATGGGGGGAAAAATGGTATTTCACTTATGTAAAGTTGCATGAGAAAGACACATATCAAATTACATAAAAATCTGTCAATTTCTTACTTTCTAAAGATAATGTGTCATGTCTGCTAAATTTCAGGTTTTTAAAATTTTAATATTTTAATAGTCATAAGTACAGTTTTCCATGTTTAGAAAAGTCTAGACAGAATTGAAACAGTGCCATTCAAAGCTCACAGCAGATCCCATCACTATCTGTGGCATCATCTGAATACAAAAACAGTATGCCAATACTATATTAACATAATACTCCAGTTAAAAATAAATATATATTTTATAATAACAGAACTATTAGATAACAGATAATAGGATTAATATTCTTATAATAATATAAATACAGTGTTGATCATTTTACCTTCTAAGGTGCAGTTCATATAAGACCACTGTGTTTTACTGAGATTGCCTTTATTTAGGGAACTTTGTGTAGTTTCCCTGTTTCTATTCCCAAATTTCTACCTTAAATTTTATAGCACCTTTCTATATTGATCTATAGTTGCAACTGGCATATTCCATTTTGTATTAAATAAGTACTTCCCTTTAAAAGGAACAACTTATTTGTTTATGGACAAAACTATTTTAGATGGTTTACATTTTTAATAAGTTTACCAAAGCCCATTAAACACCATCAAAGACCAACTGGGACAGGTAAAAGTCTTCATTTTAACCCTTCAAAAATTAAGTAAATAGTAAGTTTTACTATAAAGAAGAGCTCTGACTTGCAGTACATAACAGTTTCTCCCAATGAGTTTAAAAATGAATCCACATGTGTATACTTTTGTCTACTTATATTGCACCCATACTAAAATAATACAAGAAGAATAAACACACAAAAAAATGTAACCAGAAATAACACCATGCCATGCCAGAAATCTACTAAAAATTACGTCAGAATCAAAAAAGTTATGTTCTGTATTGCAACTTCTCTCACAGCAGGAGAAAATGGTTATCAATGGCAGCAGTCCTTCTCATTCAAAATTAACATACTGATTTCTAGCTGAAAATCTTTAGAAATGTCAGTCAATAAATCAGTAGAATCTCACTTAGTAAGTTCGATAAACTGTTTTGAACTGATTAATAAAGTTAACAGCTTAATAAATTACAAAGATAAAAGAAAAGCACCTTAAATAAAATGTACATTGCAGCCTTCAAAACTGATCCATGGATGGATCAAACTGTACTTAACAGTTTCAAAAAGCTTGGTGCAAATAAAACTGTTTATAGTTTCCCCAACAATTCTGACCAAACTACTCTTCTAACTGCACCTAATTATGCTACATCATCTTTTCTAACATTTTGGACAAGTATTTTTGTTCAATCCCCTATGACACTACGTATCTAATATATGGTATTATATTGTATTGGTTCCACAAAAGATTGGCTATGAAATTCTAATCTTAACATTAAATAGCAAAATATGCTTGGATATAAAATCCACTCCCTATTTCTGTTTTTCTGCAAAATAACTGGCAGCTAAAGGATTGAGCAGGCATACCTTAGAGAATCCATCACGGTAAACACTTTTTCCGGGCATGGAAAAGAGAAGAATATGTGGTTCACTTTGATAGTTCATAAAAAGAGCTTGCAGAAGTTTACCTTGCAATAATTCATAATCTTTCCTTATTTAAAAATTTGATGTACATATGCCAAAGGCTAAGCATTTCTCCTTTCAGTCATATTTGAAATGCTGCTCAACTCTCATATGAAGTTGAAATTACAAAGAATAGATTTTATTGCCTTTCCAAAATTAAGAAGCCTTCAGCTCAGTAAGACTTCCCCTGTGACATCCCAGCAACTGCTCCACACACAGAACGAACATCTGTACAAGACACCTTGTAGCTATTTGCAATCTACTCAACTGCCCTTCCATCTTGCAATCTATCTCATCTCCCATAAATTGCCATGGGGAAGACAAAAAAATCTGAATTATTCTGTAAGAATGGAACTAATGAAACCTGTTTACAAACTGGCAACTTTTTACCCTCCTTGACCTTTACGCTTCACCCCTCCCACCACAAAAGCTCCAGCTAATCCATCTCTCACCAGGCCAGGCTGGGTAAGTGCATGATGTTCTGCTGGCCAAGATTCATTCACTCATTAGCTTGTGGGTTGCTCTGAAGGAACACAGCTAACTTTTGACCTCTGCTTGTCTGTTTCTCAATGTCAGCACTGAATCATTTCCTACCCAGCTTCTGAAATTCTAAGACTTGTAGGAACTTATTATTTTGAAATATCTACCTTCATTTCCGATTTGATTAAAACTGAACCAAGAATTCAAAAACCATTACAGACCATGCAATGAGAGACAGATGGACTGAATACAGACCGAATGAAATCTCATGAGCTGTATTTACACAGAAAAACAGGCTGAAAACTCTGTCCCATTTCAGCAGTGTGAGAAAAAAACAGAACCAGAGTGGAGTACTCAGAGCAGAGCTCCAGTCTTTGCTGCATGTTTAGGTGGGCCGGAGGCACTCATCCACACCTGAGGCTAACACTCTGGAAAGCAAGTGAGAAAAACAGTTCACATGAAGTTCACACACAACCTCATCGTGGCTTTTCTGCTCTCCAGTTTGTGTGAGAGTTAAGGAAGATTTTTGTACAGAAATTTCCTACTGTGAGTCTGCCAGAAGTCTTAATATCAAAATAAAATACTGTAATCAATTTGCCACCTGAAAATGCCTGTACAGTCATAATTATCAAATCTCTGGTTCTCAAATACATACCCTTGAATTAAAGTGTTCTCTAGTCATTAATTACCGTAAAAGAAAACAGCAAATAACATGAAAGAGATGTAAGTCATATTTTTTTTGCATAAATTCAGGTAGACAAATATCAGCCATTTATGGCTGATGAACAAATCAACTACAGTGCATGAGATCAGTAAATTTAAGAGGAAAACAAAGTCTACTGTTGTTGCCAAAACCCTACAACCCAGGTTATCTTTGTTTTCGCCTTTACATAGTTGGGAATATCCTAAACACTTACTTATTTCTATGAGAAGCAGTCTTGAAAAATGTGTGGAGTCCCACACTGCATGACAGATATGCTCTAAACCTTGATTACTTCCCTTGTCCTTATTAAGCGTGCTGCTGCTTGTCAAACTAAAATCTCCTTAATATGAAAGTGTATTATGAACATAACATTGGCTCAAATAAGACGAAAGTTGAAACCATTTCTGGTGAGAAGAGAAACAATTACCTGCAAAATGGAGATAAGAGGAGTCTGAATTCACTGAAGTCCTTCACAGTTTATTTTATGTGAATCTAAGCATTCACTAGATAGAATAGAATGTAAGATTTGATTTATTTAGAGCCTTCAGGTGAACGAGAGACCCGCTTTTCGTTATTTTAGACTCTCTATTTTCAGGACTAAAAATAATTATGTCAAGTACAAACAATGACAAAAAGGAAGTTTTTCAACTTTCCCAGTTCCTGATACTGGCCAAAAGTAATGTGTTGGTCCAAAGAAAATCTGTAAAGACTGAAGTTACATAATTCATTCTTCTACTGGTGAATCAACATGATATCTATTTGTCTGGGTAAATAACCACACAGAAATGATGGCAGGAGGATGCTTCACAGAGAATTGTCAGTGATAACACGCACAACACAATGGGACTTTAAATGAGAACACAGCTTTTGTAAGTAATGTACACTCTTCAAGACACTCTGGAGACACCAGAAAACACTATTCCTTTAGACAGAGATCGTGCTCAAAATATTGTGGGTTTTTTTGCAGTGTATATGATCTCCATTAGAAAGTTAAGTCAGACTGCTTCAAGGGGAATGCTTTGAATCCTAAAAAAAAGAACACGGTAAGAAACAAATCTATAAATAGAAATCAAAATTTCAGAAAATTGTGCTAAACCAAGGAGAGCGTTGTAGCCATTTTGTTGTTTGAAATTGCTAATTATAAGTCATTTGTGCAATTTCTAAGAGAAGATGGGAACTTCTGCCCACACAAACACACATTCTGTTGCAGGTCCCTCACTTACAGGCCCTACTGAGGGAGGGGGAAATGAAATCACTGGCTCAAATTGCTTCTTGGAATCAGTGTAAACGCAATGCAATTCCGTTTTCATTATAACAAAAAGAGGTGAGCTATTTTTTTCCTCTTTGAAAACATCTTGGATTTTGAATCATTCGAATAATTCTGAATCAGTAAGAGCTTTCTTGGTAGTTTAAGACAAGAAGTTATCTTTACTTCAGTTGAAAATACAAAGAATACATTGAATTATAAAATCATACCTTTCCCTCCTGCTTTTAAGAACTATCATCTCTTCTAGATCTCATCTGCATCTTATCAGTTCAGCAGAGGGGAAGGATCTTCCCCAGGAAACTGAGAACACATCTTCGCGAGACATAAATGCACTGTGGCACAGTCATCCCCTTTCACAGGCTACCTTGGACCTCACCCTTGCCAAGATTTGAGACTTCTCTTTCTGAAAAGGCACTGCAGCTGGAGTACTGAGCTAAAAATAGCTTGTAAATAAATCAGGCTTTAAAGATGAACCATTCTTTCCATTGATCTCTGAGAAAATTCCAGATATAGCAAAGAACAAAAAACTAGGGCACAGATGAAAAGCAAACCTTTTTCCCACTCGTGACTCATGGTGTTAACACATAAGCAGGCCTATTTCCTACTCTGGGGAAGGCAGCTAAAGTATATTTGTACTGCTTTCTCATTTGCATTACTAGCTTCCACCAAATATGTTAATGCACTTTATAGAATAGTATATAGCTCTGCTGCTTATACTACATATACAGAAATTTACCATTGCTAATTTAGAAACAATATAGTACAATGTATATTCATTCCCTTTTAAAACAGCAACAAAAAGATACTTTGCCTTGCTATTCTTATTCTTTCACTGAAGTCTCAGAAGTTTATAAATTCCTATTCATGTAGATTTAAGAAAAAGTAATAGCAAATTTAGGATATTTTCCTTTCCTTCTTATTTTCTCTGATCTATTTTCAAAAGCTATTACCAACACTGATTGTATTTTCAGAATTCTCTACTGCTAAAAGAAATGGCAGAGAAGCAGACTTAACCAAATTCAACAATTAAAAGTCTTATTCATATACTCAGCACATGCTTGAAAACATCATATTGCTCTTCTGTGCTTATGTAACAGAGCATTTATAACAAACTCCTTTATCCGAATTTGGAATCATAAGGATTTCACAATGATACCAATATTAGCATCTTTTTCCTGGACATCATCAATGCATACGACTCAGAAATCAGAATATCTCAAGCTCGTGCTGGAGTGAGGCCATCAAAAAGGTGAAACAGGCTGATTTTTAGCTATGCTGGCAGCTTTTGATTATCTTTACTTCAGTTTTAACTTCTGAATCTTGCTATTAAATTGCTTAAGCTTCTGTCTCTTGTCCTGTTACATAACTGTTGTCATCTTTATTCAGTTAGCCACATTTCTAAAGAAATAAACAAGGTACATGCTTTTTAAGCACTGTTTTAACTCAGAGATACTTTTCATCTCCTTCTGTTAAAGACATCCATTACATTTTGAGTTTATGACAGTCACCTCTCAGAGACATTCCCATTTGTTTTCCTAGCTTTCACTAGATACCCAGCATAAAGTTGTTTTCTGAAAAGCAGCCTAGAACTTACAAGTATTATTTAAAAAAAAACCACCAAGATTAGCTAGCATCAGTAGTCCTTCATAGAAGCATGGTCCCTTAGCAGGTGATTATAAATCTGCCTGCAGATGTTCAAAGCAAGGCAGTGCTTAAAGACTGAGGCAATCACCTACCCCTTAAATGCACTCACATCTTCACTACAGGAGGAGGAAAAGAAGACTGAGGAGGAGGAAAAGAAGGCTGCTGTTAATTATGACAGAAATGTTTCTCCCCCACAAAAAAAATTATTCTATGCTTAGGTGTATGGAATATCACCCCAGTGTCCACTCTCACAGGGGCTGTAACTGATGGACAGACTTGTTTTGTTTCCATCATGTTACCTTTCATTTTTTCCCCACTACCTGGGAAAAAAATTCTGAATCACAGCCTTGATATAGAGACTACCAATTTAGAGAGCATTAACCAATTCAGATTGAAAATAAAACTGCAGACAAATTTCAGAAAGTTCTACAAGTCTGAAAAACAACTGACCAACCTTTTAGAACTACCTTTATTTTCACTCCTCTTCCTATCTTCAGCTGAAATATGGTCTATCTGAAAAAAGAGTCCCTTGACAAAGTAGGGACACTAATGAGAACCCATGTTTGGACTAGTGAGCCAGCATTATACAATACTTTGCACCACTGCCATCTATTTTCAACATAAAGGTACTAGTTGTGCCAGGTAGGGCTTAGAGCTCAAGGGAGCTAAGGAGGAGTTTCTCTAAACCTGCTTGACAGACAGTTAAAAATAAAAATAAAATAGAGAACAGCAGAAAAATAGAAGCCCTATTAATATTACGCTTTGGAGTACAACTGCTTCAAAAGACAGTCTGATTTATGATAGAGGAAATAAAAAGGTAACACTCATTCATTCCCTCAATCCAGTCCAGAGAACTTGGTTACAAAAAGCAATTGCAATCCATATGAAGTATGAATGTGATTAAAACCTCCAAGTGAACCCACCAGGCAGCTGCAATGATTGTTGACACACAGTGCAGAGAGAGCCAACCCAACTGCTAAAGGACTGGTTCCAGTGCGAACCATTGATTGCTCAGAGTGCCCGAACTACCTTCCATCATATCAGTCCCTCTGCGTAGGTGGTTCTGCAAAGACTCAGCAGGGAGCAGACACATATATTCAGGTGGAATTCTCAGCGTTCATACCTTGTAGGTTATCTGAAAATTAAGACTCCTTAAGAATGAGTTCTGTTGTCAGAGAAAAAGAGTACAAAATGTCAGAGTGTTTTCACAGATCTTTGTTGTTCTCCATCTGAGATGAGCCCATCTGGAAAATTCTACACCTAGTCTTTATTTTCACATGATTATGCAGGAGAGGTACAGCATCATCTTTTCTCATTAAAAAATAAAACATTTGCATGAAGGTTTTGGAGTAAAATTCTACCTATTCATCATAATTTCAGAAACTCATGACAGCACTGCAAAGCTAGTGCACTGCAAAGTTTCACATCTAATAGGTAGCTTCAGCTTCAGTAGCAAGGGGACTGCTGGGATTTTATTGTAAAGGGAACTGATTTCAGGCTGGCTATACGATGAAAGTAGTTTTTACAGACTTTACATAAAAATAAGACATTACTGTGTGGGGATCTAGATAACTTTAAAGAGAAGCTTCTTAGGGAAATAAGTTTGAGTGCAAGGGTGAAAATGAAAATAATTATCAACTTTGTCTTCAATATGTTTTGGGGAGGAGACGCAACAAAATTCTGATGCTCCCATATTCAATTCTTTATCACATACAGTCTTTGCTACAAAAACGTTCAACAGTTCCAACAAAAAGAGCATCCCAAATGTTTAATCATTATGAAAAACACAGTACCTTGACCTTGTATTTTAGAGTTAAATGGAGTGGCATTATAAAAATTAAATTGGTTCTTGCTCATTTCCATATTATCCTTTAAAAAGCCTTGCTTAGCCTGGAGTCCATGTCCTATTTTTTTATCTTTCCTGATGACCCCTCATGCCTGCAAGTTAGCTCGTTTTTCTCTGCTGAAGACTGCTCCCTACTGCTGCATGTGCTCTAAAATTTCCATTAGAATCTAGGGCATCATCACTCATTCTTATCTGCAGCAGGCTGCTGAACAGTGTGATACCAGCAACTGCATGAGAACTAGTCTCAAAGGACAATATAGTCATACACATCGCCATCCAGTATGGAAAAGAATTCTACCTGCATGCTACCTTATCACATACAGTACACTGAGAATCTTAAAACTCTGGCTCTGGTATACAACAGAGTTATTAATTCCTTTGCAATAGCAAGCTTTACTTAAACAGAAATTTACCAGTAGGCAATTACCTTTTCAAAGAACATTTTTATTAAGTTCACTGCACAGTGAAATGATTTGTTTCATCAGCTACTAAACGTTCAATGGTTAAAGCATTATTATTTTAAATAAAGACCTGAGGGTATTTATATTTGTTTATGTGGTTAACCTTTGGCTTTCTAAGTCCTTCTTTTTCTGGTAGATTCTTAACTTATTCTAACTCCCAAAGTACATGGATACTTTTCATAAGTGTTGTAAGTTAGCTGTGCTCATTCCTTTCTTTTCATCTTTTCTACTTTAAAAGCATTCGTGTACAAACAAATAAATGTGCATTCATACTTACCTATGAGTATACATAACCATATATCATTCTACAAACAACGTGCTTATATAAGCACACATTCTATACTTCATATGAACTTCAATCTCGCTATGCTATTTGGCTGTGTTACACCTGCCATCACTGTCATCTCCATCCGTCATTTTACAGCACGACCTTTTTTGTATCCTGATCCCAAGCCATTACATGCCTTGAACTCAGAGAATAATATAAATCTACAACATGAAATCACTGGCCTGTATGTACCCATGTCTAGCACTGAAGAGTAGGCTGATATGTTTACAGATGTTGTCGAGATAGGCTGCAGTGATCTGTATCATACTGGTTGAACTATCCTGTTGGCTAGCACTGTGTGGCTCAGTTGACGGATTTGCTATTGTCCACACACGAGAATTTCTGACTGCCATTGGATCAGCATTAGTCTTTCAGCAAGCTTTGCCTGAGAGGACTTGTTATTGGCAACCACTGATACAAAAGAGCATCTATAAGAAACTGAAGACTGGATTGCTGGCTTCATTGATCTGCGTTGGCCATCCATTTTTTAAACAATATATATTTTGTTGCTACAAGCTTTTCTATAGTCTTTCCAGTCACCACCATCAGCCTAGTCTTTCTGCTGTGCACACAAGCAGCTTTAGGTGTGTACATATACTTAAGCACATATATACATATATGAATATATATATATATATATTCACAGGCTTTTGTCCCCAAACAGGGCAAGCACAGCAATGTTCTCACTGCTGAATGTTAAAGTATACATCAGCTGGGCACCTCTGCTTCTCCCATTCAATGAATGCATACATTGACTGAGAAGAGAATAATCCACTTATAACTTCGGCAGAGGATTTTCTTTTTCTTTTCCTTTTCCTTATTATTTTTTTTTTAATGTTATTATTTTGGACTCCTTCATGCATACCTGCAACACCACTTAGCAAAATTCTGAAATATCCCCAAAAAGATGTATGGACAGGGGAGCTTGTGTCTATCCATGTACTAACATCAAATTACAGCTAATACTATACTTAGACTATTTATTGTCTACCCTGAAACCAGGCATGGAATATTTATAGTGGCTAGATCACTGCAGCAGGTTTGTGTTAACTTTTTTTTAGCTGTTTCACAAGTACAACATTTCACGATGGACTATAATTAACTAGGTTGGACATAGCCAAGCTAGCATCATAAGCATACTTTCTGTTGAGCAAACGAACGTAAACCAAGCTTTCACTGACTGTCATAAGCAGCAGATCATAGAATATGTGATCTTTTCCACTGAGCAGGCTAACAGCGCATTTGAAGAGTAGATGAAGGAAAAAAAACCATCATTGAGCTTAAAGTCTTCAATGATGCCAAGACAACAACATGATAACTTACAGAGGCAGCAAAACACTAAGTCCTCTATTGACCAAAACATAGCACGGACAGAATCCAACCAGAATTAATCTCCTTTAACTAGGAATGCATCTACAGTGTGGCTTTCTGCAGCACAAGGAACATAAGATGCTCTCGCTGCTTTCAGCAAGCTTCCCACATGAAGTACATCTTTCCCTACTGGTTCCACAATACTCAAGCCTTATGAGCACATGTGGGTCCAACAGTGTATGTGTGACAACAGGATAATCACTGGCTTCATATTTTTGCATATAGGTTACACGTGGGAGTCAAGTTTACAAGATGAAATACAGAGGAGCAGCATATATACATGGCTTCATCTTGCTATCAAGAACAAAGAAAAGAGTTACAAATGTCAAACTATTCTTGGAAATGATTTCAAAAGGCATCACTGAAAAACACAAAAGGCTCCTTGATATTTATGCTGGGAGACTTAACCCTTAATTATAATCCATCCCCTCCTTACATCTGCTTTAGAGGAAGACACTCTAATGAAAACAAGTGTTTTTTTCTAAGAAATTTAGTGGATACATAGACTTTAATGAAATCAATCAAGACAGCATAAAGAGCCAAAGCACCTTCAAATAATATTCAAAAGACACAATATTGCTCTATTATGTCATTACAGGAGAACACATTATTACTTGTTATTTAGCTTAATTATACCCAAGAATATCAATTTCAAATGTATAAAAACATGTCTTGTCCCAAAATATTTTCAGGTCATTAATTTAAATTTCAGGTGATAAATTTAAATACAGTGAGAGCAGTGCTAAAGCTGAATCCCACAGCTAGAAGACCAAGTGTTACAACTGAAATTTATACTGTTAGAAGGGCAATATACAATACTGACAAAGTACTAAAATAAATTCATCTTATTCAGAACTCAAACATCCAAATGAATACCTTGGAAAGCCTATGAGAGTGAGAGAGGGACGTGTTTACCCGAAGACTCAGCTAAGTGCTACAGTAAAATGAGAAACAACATGAGCTTCTAATCACTACTGCTAAGAAAACTAAGTCTTTATGATACTGAGGCTGAAAGAAAATAGCTGGCAGCATCAAGAGGGCTAAATAAAATGGTATTAAAATACTTAAAATCAAATAAAGCCATTAAACTCATACAAAGTATATCCAGTATTATCAATACTTGATTCTGTTTCACTGTATGTCTTTTCTCTGGAATTTACATGTAGCATTATTATTTATTTACTAATTCCTGGGGAATGGAATCATCTCTTACAATATCTGCTGAAGACCAAACATCGTTTTTGTAGCAGGTCGATTAAAAATACCACATAAGCACTAGCACATTATTATTATTATAGCTAATTAGAAGCATATTTTAAAGTTGTGCACATGATATATTCTGTAAGAAACTTTAAATATTGACCCAGTGAGAGATAGCAGAGCCCTTGTATCATGTACTAAGGTGGCTGAATTTAATTTGAACCTCATTAAATGAAGTTATATACTTTGCACAGACTTAAACATTTGTTAGATTTGATACTTAATGCTCCTTTGCATCTACAGAGTGGTGGTGCAATTACCTTCTAATTATTACTCAGAATTAATGCAATTAGCATAATTTTAACAACTTGACCCTTCTAATCCTTGGTGAAATCTAGATGCTAACTCAAAAGGAATGAAGTGGTCATTTCAAAATTTCCAACCTTTATGAAATAGTATTTGAACAGAGATTGAAATTCACTTGAAGTGCAGATCTTTCATTCCTGCCCTGGCCTCATTTAACACTAAAGAATTTTTAAGACCCTTTGGCGAGGAATCAAGAATCATTTACAGAAATACATGCTGGGATACAAGCGTGCTCTGTAACTTCTCCTAGTAGGAACAGGTCTTTTTGTTTTCAAAATGCTACACTCCTTAGTTTGTCAGCTTATAAACCACTCTGGATGAACAAGTTCACTGCACATGTATACTTTTTTTCTTCAGTTTTTTCCATTTTGGGGGTTGATGATGGTGGTTATTATTATTGCAGAATAAGAAGAGTGGCTATATTCCTGGATGTCCTTTTAGATAAAAGTGGTTTAAAAGACATTTTTTCATTTTACTAGTTTATCCTTCCTGCACTTATAGGAAACCAAAATGCTCTTGGTTCATGACATATTTATTTTAGAGATATTATATTCATCTAAATACAGTAATGCACCACATCCAGCTTCTCTTCACAGGCATTTACCACTGAAAACGTATTCAAAGACTAAGACTTTAACAAATTGCTGCCTATGCAAACATCTTTCTGAGTTTCATAAAAAAAGAGATGTGACTATGTCTTCTTTACAGCCGACCATCAGTCATCACTTTGCCACATATAATTTGAGTGCACTGGCCAATTTTAACTGGATCAGAGAAAACGTCTACGAAGATGATTCAGCTCCTACCTATTACAAAATATCAGTAGTGTTCAAGAAGAGGACAGCCTAAAACAGTGTCTCTCGACAGAAACAGAGAATGAACCCTGAGATCAATAATTGTACACTGTGGTACTGGCAGCTCACCCATTCCATCTTGTCAACTCACACACCACTGTGCAGCTCCAGCTCCTTCCCATTGTTTTTAGGGGACAAATGCCAAATCCAGGGGGATTTCAAGAGTAGATATTTTGCAAGAAAGAAATTGCAGGAGATTTTATTTAAGAGATGGGATCTGTGTTGGAAAGAAGTGCAGGAAAGCTTGCTCCATGACTTGCGCTACTCATGACCTGCTTGTTTATGCTTTAAATATTTGGATTCGATGATGTTTCTTCTTTCTTTATACATAGGATACACTATGATTTTTTAGACTCCATTGTTTCCATACAAAAAATATTTGATTAGAAGATTAATAATAGAACTTAAACTTTATATATGTATATATATAAATGTAATGATTGGGAAAAAAAATCAGATTTGCATAACTACTTCCTCGGTAAGAAAAGTACTTACGGAATGCATTACGCTGCTGTTTTTAAACATAGTATCAATCACAAAGAAGCACAGCAAAGAAGCTTCACAGTTTACTTTGCTGTGAAAGATCTAAGTACACTAGACCTACCTACGTGCTGCTAGGACGGGAGGATTCTCTAAGTCTCAGAGGATCTCACATAGAGCTGCTGTACAAGAGTTTTGAACGTCTTGTGATGAACTTCAGGTTTTTTACATTTGCATGGGGCAGAACAAGGGTGAGCAAGTTTCTAAAATAAAGCTTTCCCAGGATGGTTTTTTGTATGTTCCAGGAGAATTTCCTATCACCCATTTAATTATATCTAAATGTCATGATTTTCTTTGAACCTTTGAATGAGGGATTCGCACTGATGGTCAACTTCACTCCATAAAAAACAGAAACAGGAAAATGAAGCTATAATAAAGAGAGTTTTAAAAGCTTGGATTTTATTTTGCTTGATTGGATGTTATGGAGTTTGTTCAAGATGAAGCATAGAGTCTTCATCCCTCTTCTAAATATATTCCATGCTATTTCACTTTTGATTGAGAACACATCTACCATTTTGCACAGAAACTGTGATATATAAGAAAGAAAAACAAACTTTTGGAAAAAACCTTAAGCAATGTGAGTTTCTGATATTTTCTTGAAGAAAATGGAATACACATTGGTAGCTCTGAAAATAATGCCTCTTATTTATTTTCATGAAAACTACAACCAATACAAAGAGCACAATAACACTGTTTGATAGAGCAATTTCTCAGCTACAAAATGCTATTTTTCAACCACCACCACCATGAGCTGTTCCTTTTCAGTGATGAACAAGCGCCTGTCTCCTGTACTCATAACAGTCTGCACCAGCAGAGGTGACCCGCTGTCACGCTGTCGCTATCACCACTGCTGTAATGCACCATCCACCCCTCACTGTGGTCATATCCTCTGCTTGGTCTCCATAAACATTCAGCAAGCGTCAATGAATGTCAGTGGGTGCCATTTTTTTCTGCATGGAAGAGTTCAGTGACACACCTCTGCTTCATGTGCACTTCCACATCAGACCCACTGTGTCAGACTTCCCCTCTGCTGCCATCTGTCACACAGCAATAACACACCATGGAATATTGGTGGGAAGGTTCAACTCCTACTGCCACACCACCAACATCCACTTCTGATGTTATGGGCCAACATAACTGAAAGGGAGGCATTTCTTTCAGAGCAGCTGAAGGTATGAATAGCTTATCAAAACAATCAACGTGCAGCGTGCATTAAAAGCTATGTTTGTTATCATGCTATTTTATATTATTATTGTATTTTGTATTATGGAATACTTAGGAATGCAGTGTGCTTATGAATGTGCTGGTACTTTAAAAAAAAAGGATGGTTTTAGAAGCATGGATTTTCACAATTGTAGTTAAATCGTAAAATTCATATGCATCCGTTTATGACAGGATTTTTCATTCCTTATTTTAAATATGGATGGAGAAACAGAAGTCTTCACCATGTGATCACTACTTCGATTTAGTTAGTCTGATAGCTTTCCTCTTGCAGCTTCCATTCTCCAAGTACTTAGAAATTAAAAATTCAATACAAGAAAACAAATGCTCCACATTAAGCCCCTCCAAATGTCAGGGGTAAGTAGTTATATCCTGGAACATCACATTTGATCCGATTCTATATTTAATACTATTTTGAATAAGAATAATAATAACACTGATTTTGAAATTAATACTATAGCATAATTATCTAAACCATCCATTTGAATATGATCTCCTGCAACACGAAATACCACAGACTGACCGGAAGCATTTGAAATTAAATCTATCAATATGTTACTTTGTGGCATTGCCTCTATCCTGTCCCATATTAGAACAAGCTGTAGGTAGAGCCTAACCAGTATGCTTTGTATTTCCTGCATTACAGTAAAAAATAAAAAAGGCCAGGGATCCTTATTTCTACTGTTTCTCATCTTAATTAATGTTTTGCAACTTGTAGTACAAAAACTATGCCACATTCAGTATTTTTTTTGTTCTGTTTTCTGGATTACATCAGTCTGGAATGATTTTGGGGAAAGAAAAAACAAAACTGTGCACATCTCAATCAGTGAGGACAGAAAATAACTAATTGTGATATTCTATTCTATTTCACCACACCCAAAAAATCTTCAGCCCCCGGGAAACATTACAGCATCCTTCCCCAGGAGCTTCATCAATGTATGAAAACGGAGTTACATGAACCACTTTCTGCATTTGAATTAGCAGCTTAATTGAACCTCTCTGTTCGTTTCTACCCCATGCTGCTTTTTATGCGCAGAGGTTTTCTTGGCTATTTTTAATCCTGAAAAATGTTCCTATTCAGTTCATCGTGCGGCAACGTAACCTTTTACATCAGCACAGCTGAAGGGACACCAGAAAGCTGGAGATAGCTGAGGATGGATGAGGGATGCTTTATACTACTGACGCTGCCTGAAGAATACCTGAGAACTAATTTAGGCTGCAGTTTCTCATGTATTCTAGAACACTTCTTAACAAAACACCCACGCTAGGATTCTAAGTTCTATAGGTCCATACACAAGCACTCTCTCTCTTGCCATTCTTTTATTCTGTACAATGGCTGTTCCATCTTCCAGCAGCACAGAGCCATGCACACAGTCCTTGGAGGAAAATCAGAAAAAGGCTGTTTTCTGAAATAGCATCAAGGGCACAAGCAGCAGCCATGCTGCAGCACATTGCACAGCCTTTACATCCCCACTGCATCTTCCCTAGGACAGCAGCAAAAGGGATCAGTCAGTACCAAGCCTTTGTTAACAAGAGGTCTGCTGCACCGCAGGTGTTCCCGCAGCATACTCAAGGTTATGGTTTCTGCTTAGCGCATCTGAGATCCACTGTGAGGAGGGTTACAAAACTTTGTAGAACCTTTCTTTCTCTGTGGCACATTCCTGATGTTTGTCAAAAGGAAGGGCATTTGGAATGACAGTTAAGCAAGCAAAGACCCTGCATTAGTCAAAGTGAAGCACCTCTGTCTATGAAATTAGATACTGTGTGCCAGTAAAACCTTGGTGGAAGTCCACAGAAGCTTGGCTATCTATTCCATTAACGGAACTATTTCACTATAAACATGTTACTCAGAGGATGGTCTTTTCCCTCCCACTGTAAAATCATATACAGAAATCCATATGGGCTTAACGTATTGTTAGTGAAAACCTTACAAAAGCTTTCAAGATCCTAATATATATATGTATTCTGCACAAGTTTTTGTATGACACACATATGAGCTGTCTTCACTACCTATGTTTTGTAGATAAAAATGAACTATTAACCTGGTTACAAGCAGAAAATGAATTACATAAACATGCTCAATGCACTTTTAAACATCAGGTTTGAACTTCACTCCCATATAGCTACCAAGGTACTTTTGAGATGCAAAGTTAAACGTACAAACACAAACCATGCATCTTGACACTTTGGGCTATGAGAAAACTTATTTGGAAGCTGGTTTTGAATTGTTTTAATCTAAATGCAAAGCCAGAATGACTATACTGAAAGTTCAAGATAAATACAATGTGTTATATAATGTGTTTGAAAATTAAGTACTTGGACTACAGACGTTGAGGGTTTTTGTGTTTGGTTTTTGTTGTCTTTTTTTTTTTTGCTTTTGAATGTTAAAAACTAAAGAAAGCTTTTGTTTGCTATGGTGAGACCTTCAAAGAAACTTATAGGCATGAAGAGTACCATTCATCCACTGACACCTCGCTTCTTACAGAAACTCCATACTCAAGATAGCTAAAAAACTAATGCCAAAACCCATCACCTATCCTTTATAAAAGGTTTCTTTTGCTACACTTTTTAATACTTGTTGAGTTTGTGACATTCATGATTTGTTACACTTTTAATGAAAAACATTTAATGTCACCTCCAAATAGCGTCAAAATCTGGGGGATATAAATTGGTAATGTCAAGCTAGAGACCATATTAAGTATTTGGGAGGGCTGAGAATAAGTGAATGAACAAAGTACTGGGAAATATTGAATAAAAGCTTTCCATCATTTTTTATTACCTGGGCCGTTTTCTTTAATTTTCTTTTTAGACCCCTGTTAGGACTTATTTAAGAGGGAAAAGTTTTGGTGGTTTTTGGAAGAAACAGAAAGTGGAAAAGAATAAACCAAGCCTCAGGGAAGGAGAATGGAGAAAGTGAGCCTCATTCAGCTGCTTTAATGTCTGCCTTAACAGACAAAAAAGACACATTTTGAATTGAAATT
>JAOWBP010000001.1:96723142-96733147 GCA_028571105.1 Tragopan temminckii | reverse complement strand
ATGGAGAAAGTGAGCCTCATTCAGCTGCTTTAATGTCTGCCTTAACAGACAAAAAAGACACATTTTGAATTGAAATTAAAAAAAAAAAAAAAAAAAAGATTCTACATATTCATGGATAGAATTACAATCAAGTTAATGGTTCTCTCACCTGCACACCACAAGTAATCTCCTCCTTGGAATCAGAATCCGTCCCTGCTTTTCCTACCACTGTTTTTTCACATGCTAGTGTAAATATATAAAACATATCCCTCCAAAATAACTGTCACATCATACAACAATAAATATGTCAATTTTAATAGTTAATTCCCTTTTTATATTCTTCTACAGTCTCATATATGGATTTTGAGTTGTTGATTAATATCTTAAATCCCTATCTTGATTGTATTACTGAGGTACTGCATTTTGGTTTTCAAAAAGCCAGTGCAATTTAACTAGAGAAAGACTCCTCCTCTTCCATGCATTATGAAAAGGG
Source organism: Tragopan temminckii (assembly GCA_028571105.1). Classification (NCBI taxonomy): domain Eukaryota; kingdom Metazoa; phylum Chordata; class Aves; order Galliformes; family Phasianidae; genus Tragopan; species Tragopan temminckii. The sequence goes on along the minus strand of JAOWBP010000001.1, from coordinate 96,732,675 downwards.
ACTTATACAAGAGGCACAATGTGAAGATGTCTGTAGAAAGAACTTCAAACATCACCTAAATGCAAATAATCTCCATGGGGAAAAATGTGAAAGAACTCTAAAAACATGAAGAGCAAGGTACTCTCAAAGAAGTGGACTCCATTTTCAACTCCTTCCCTAGTAATGGAACAGGGGGAAAAAAAGAACTGAAAGTGTTTGCTTGATTTTCTTTGCTCCTCTCACATCATAGCTCATTCTTCCCACCTTACTCCTGCTATCATAAGAATGAAATCTGGTTGTAGTTCGCTTTGATAACGGTTTTCAATGCTTTGTCCCTATTAGTGATGTCACTTTGTATTTGGTGATGTTCACACTGTAGTGAAGCCTGTTTGGTTGGCTCCTCCAGGCTGGAATTAGCCTGCAGATATCCAACAGAAGAGCTCAAAACTGTATTCCTTGAGTATGGCCAGAAACTAAACATTAGATTTTTAAAAATACATTCTTCCAGCCACCTTCCTAAAAATTAAGGTTTACTCTTCCGAAACAGACTAATAATATACCTCTTTTACCCTTTTGCACAGTTTTCAATTCTTTAAAGGACTATTCAGAACATGATCTATTATCAAATGCACGTCCACAACACACACCAAGAACACTAAAAAGAAACAAAGCAAACCAGCAAGAAGACCTACCGTTCTCAGGCATATTATTTCAACCAAACACTATCTTGGACAGTTACTGAGACTACACTGGTGATCAGACTGAAGCTTTTAAATGCTTCAATTTCAGCTGTTGTCCTGAATCCTTGAAACAGAACATCCATTAGAGAAAGTTTCAGAAAACAAGTGTACAGCAATGAAAGTGTGGGCTCCTGGATTGAGAGCTAGAGGACTCCCAGTCATGTTCCTTTCCCAGCAGAAGGAAGTAACAATCCACTCTGATCCTTGCTGACAAGAAGAACTGACAGTACAGTTTTCCAGTAATGTTTTCAGCAATGGCAAAAAATAACAAAAACTTTTCTTCTTCAGCTAAGGTCATACAAGTCATTCAGTAGTCTCTCTCTCTCTCTTCTCAGCAGGCAAGGATAAACAAGCCTGGGTTTCAAACGGACAAGGCCAAACCCAACACGGTCTCTCCACAGGGGGTCACAAACACAGTAATTCCCTTCGGGTCTTAGGACAATGAGCAACCATAGTTCTTCTCCATCACAGAAAAGAAACAGGAAACAAAAGAGCCCCAAACCCTACCATGGGCTGTGTGTCTCAGCTTCAGTGCAGACAAGCCCTAAGTTTTGTGCACCACAGAAAAGGAAGCTTGACTGCTTTCTACAAGGCTGACAGCAGCAGTACCCCCTTTCTTTTAAAGGAGAAGGAAATGTAGTCCATTTCACCACAAAAACCTGCTCTGAGTATCCACTGCACACGAAGGAATTAAGCAGTGACAATTTGCTCGGTGTTCTTTGACAAGCAGCTGCCTGCCACAGCCTGAAACAGCTACAGTCAGTGAAACCTGTGCATCTCCAAAACACTGTAGCACACTATTAAGGTGTGACAAAAAACAACTGACATAATTTGTTCATGAAGATGAACCAGGAGAATCTGAAAAGGATTGAATTTAATGCATATTCACTCTTCTGCCACATACTCAGAGAATGAACTTTAGTCGAGGCATATGTCCTCGCTTTTGCTCTTGTAAAACTGATTTTTTTTATGCTGCTAAAATCCTCCTGAGGATTTTCCTAGAGATATAAATGCACAAACCCTTTGAAGAACTGTGAATCAGATTCCATCACCTCTCCTCATGTCATAAGAAATAATGATTTACAATGACAGTACAATACCTTCACCTTTCTAACAATGATTTATACCAGCACATAAATTAATTACCAAAATGAGAAATTTTTCTCAAGAAAAACTATAGTGTCAATTTGGTGGTACAACACACAAAAAGAGTATCATTTAATTCATTAAAATATACTTAAATCATTAGCTATTAGGTGAACATTGAAAGTAAAATTAATGAATTCCTAGATAAGCTGTTCAAAAGTACTGTGGATGTTGCTTTTACAGCACCCAGGAAAGGGGCACCATGAGGCTTTGCTAATGCAGGACACAGGTGTTGCTGAGAGTTAATCATACTAATACACACTTGGTATGGAATGTGAAATAGTTTGTGCTTTAAGGGTTTACAGTGACTACAGTTTGAGAGTTACGGTTGCTGCAACTCCATATAATAACAACGGGTTTTGTAATGCCTATCATATTACCTAATAAATAGTGCTAACCAGAGAATGACAAAAATATTGGGAACAAACAGAAACCAAATCAGCAAGGTGATAAAGTCCAGGCACGTCCAACCCGTTGCCTGTGGGCTGTCCACCTGCAGTCCATCCGGCACTGCAGCCGCCTGCTGCCCCGTGCCATCATGGCGGCAGCTCTGCCCCACCCAGCGGGCTGGCCAAGCCCCTCAGCACCAGCCAAACATAGTGCACTACGAACCTCATCAGAGCTGAAACTGGTACACGGGATGGGCGCAGCGCGGTGCTGACTCAAGAGATGGGAAATCACTTTATGCATTTGAATTTATTGGCTAAACACAGACCTGTAAACAGCAAAAATTACACAGCTGTGCTTTCCGTTTTGATACAGGAATTTGAGATCAGGTTTCAAGATTGCCAAAAATTCAGCAACTTCTTGATTTCTTTGATTCCATTTTCTATCGGCATAAATACATTACCTGGCAGTTTTCAGATGAAACGTGTGGAGCTGCAATCAAAAGTCTGATCATGTCTCCTTATCAGACTTCTATCAGACTTCTCTTACCAGAGAGAAGTACCCCTCGCTTTGCAGTCACACCTTCCTCATGCCACCGCTTTTCGACAGTGCTCACATTTGTGAACAATTATAGTCATGGAAAAAGCATAGGAAGAGTAAAACATCATCAGAAATCTGACGAACTCCTGGAGAGCTCACTGAGAGAGAGTGGCAGCCACTGCCACAGAACCAGACTGATGTGTCACTTTCACAAACACAGCATCACATATCCTACTGCTTTTCTCTTTTTTTGCTCTCTTTTTTACATGTTTTAATTAAATAATAATAATAATAATTAAAATTATTTTTGTTGCTTTTACATACTAACAGTATTGTGTATTTTATGAGGGCTGCAATAACACCAATAATTTCAAGAGCTAAACTGTCCTGTTGACCTCAATTCTGACTGTGAGCTAAATCAGACTCGAAAAGGGCAACTCAGTTATTTAAATGCCAATTTACTAATGACAATTTTTTTTTCTTTAAATCAGAGTCCACTTCTAATATCTGACTTTAATCCTTCCTGAAAATAACAAGCATGTCCCTCCATAAGACATAGATACTCCACATCTATATAAAATTTGCTAAACCAGAATTGATACTTAGTTAGAATCAGCTGTGGAAAAATAAACTAAAAAAACCCAATGGAACAGTGAATACATATTTTCTTTTAATTTTGATGCTTAATTTTGAATTGCAATGCAAAAGAAGGTTAAAAAGGAATATGTGAACATTGTTCTTAAAACAGACACTTTGTGATTTCATCAGAATTCTCCAATCTTTTCCTTTCCTCTGAAACAAAATAATGTCAAAAATAATGTTTTTATATTTTAATTTTAATGAAAATCTATTATCCAAAGATGAAACTATCTCCACAAGCACCTGTGCTACTCAGCTTGATAAATAATTGAGTTTAGCTTTGCCACTTCTCCTCAGTCTCTAGCAGATCTGCTCTAATGACAGAAGGGAGATCCAAGGACAGAGGAGAGACAAGAAAGCCTTTAACACTGAAGAACAAAATGTAAGAACTAAGGTCTAAAAAAATAGCATGTGCATTGTCAACATCTAGCAAATAGTTGTGACAAACAGCATTCAAAAAAACTAGTTGGTTAGAACAGGAAACACTGCTGGTAAGCAGTAGCTGCGAATGTTTGGCATCACACCTAGAATCCACCACACAACCTCGATCATTCGTTGTCTTCAAAGTACCCTCAATGGTAACTGCAAGCCAGTATTCCATCTCATTCAAAATATAAAAAATGGAGGCATTTCAAAGCAACCCAAGGATTTCAGAAGGTGTTTTGGAAACACTCTACACTATCGCAGTAATTTTTCAGTTTGGCCAAGAAATCTCCCGTTTAAATCATGTTAATGTATCTGGAAATAAAACCTTAAAAAGCTCATCTCTAGCTTATTTCAACAGAAACCTGCAAGAGAATCATGCAAGAGCAAGCTAATTCCTGTGACAATGTATTCTCTACTAATTATATGAGAGTATCAGTCATGCTTCTTTTATTCAAAACTTAACAGTGCATTAAACATGTTTAAAGAGCAAAATGCTTGCTGTATAAATCTACTAAGCAAATAATGCTAGTTCATTAATCTGTAAGTTAGTTACCATGGGCTCAATAAATAAAGCTTTAGAAGACAAGTAGCCTTTCCCTATGATTATTAATAGTTCTTTTGGTCATTAAAATGATCTCTGAGTGAACTTCATCTGGATATCAAATAATCTTTTTAAACATTATTTTTAACATAACAGCAAGATAAAAAGAAAAGTCAGATTGCATTCTAGATCAGAATATGATGTCAAAATTCCAACTAATAATTTGAAATTAAAAAATATATATACTTAAATAAGATACATAACTTCTTCCTTTACTGCATACTTGTAACTTTTACTTTGTGAGTTTACTTGGTTTGTACACAAACCTGAGGATACTCTTTCTGTAAGTAAAATGCATGTCTTAGTTCAGAACCAAATAGGCATTAAATGTGTATTAAAATGCTAACATTACACTGTAATGAAAAACTGAACATGCTTTCTTTACAGTAGTACTTGGCTTTGTAGAAGCTTTGAAGTAGGTTTTATTTTTAAAAAATATGTACTTTGAAATAATATTTGTAAAAAACTGTGATATTTCTTCAACACTTTCAAAGTTAAAATTAAATCCTGCTTTCTAAAAGTAAGATTTATGTCAAGTCTGGATTGATTTCTAGAAGTTTTATAATATGAGCTATGTAGGAAGTTAGAGCACAGTAACAGATAAATATCCCAAACGGAAGAAGTAGTTCACAGCTCAGTGGGCTCAGTCAGTGGACAGCACCAACAGGCAACTCATCTAACCTATCTTGGATATTTATCTCAAAATGAACTAAGAAATTCCTCAGCATGCATGTTTCTCTCACATGCACGTATCTCTTTGCACAGTTAGGACAGGTCCATTCCAGAATGGAATGTGCTATAGAAGCTATAGAAGAGTACAAAGTTCTTGAATTTTCCTATTGTGATGTGTACAGATGATCTGGAATGTTTCTTTATGTTGTGCAGGAAAAAAAAAAAAAAAAAAAAAAAAAAACACAAAAAACAAAAAGGCAACCCAGTAAGGTCTTCTCTACACAAGGAAATTGTGCCTGTTTAAAAAGTAAATAAACAAATCATTATCCATTGTGCATAATGATGGCTTATATTTACTTTATCTAAGTTTTTAAAGTCTGTCTTCCTCAAACTAAAATTGTCCAACAAGAGGGCTGATCCAATTTCATCAAAGTTCATTCAATTTTCTTGGGTACACAGGTTTAGTGAACTCCAATAATCACTGACAATGCAATGAGGCAAAAACAAGAAAAAAAGTGTGCTCTAGAGGTCATTCATCCCAGCAATTAAATGGCATGACACTGCTCATTGTCTAGATATGAGAACTTGTTTATAGCTGTCAACTACAGATCTGGTTAAAATAGGTCATGTTAAAATGTTTCTCAATGCAAAGACCACATAAATACAGGTAAGATTTTTGGTAGCTAGATATCCCAAGAAGGCAAATGCCTAAGAGCTGGACAGCACGTCTGGGAGGTGGCAATCGTCGGGGGAGAGAATGCATGGAAACAAGTAGCTCTCTGGCTGCCTCTGCAGGGCTTAACTTTTCTGCTCCGTGTACTTAGGAGCATGAAAAACAGAAAATAAAGCATCAGAAAATAAACTTAACAGCTTCTTTTGGACACAGTAGTCCCCAGGAATGAGATATATATCCAAGACAAGGTACTTCATGTTCACACACAATTGTTCAAGTTAGTTCATGGCACACAGAATCGAAACTGCAGTCACAAAATAAATAGCATTTATTATCAAGAGTATGGTAACTTACTGGTGATCAAAATGACTATAATGGTGGAATAAGTCATATGTAGCTCAATTTTATTTGCAAGGTTTTAGTTTTCTATATTAAACCAAGGATATATTAACATCTAAACAATCAATTAATTCTAAAGAATTGGTCTAATCTTCTCTTTAATCCCTTTTGTGTTTCTCTTCTATTCAACTATTGTCTAGAATAGTGTTAGAATAGTGTAAACAAATAATAAGCTAACATTAATTACCCATTTTTACCAGGATTTTACTTCTCTGAAGCATTTCTACAAATCAGTACAGTAGTAGTTTTCAGTTTCTAATGTTTCCCAAATCACTTTATTCTCCAGGTGGTTACTGGATTTGAGAAGAAATCCACTACAAGAATGTCATTTAATCTTTAAGAGAGTAAAGGGTTTACTCTCAAAATAGTTACTCCACTATTTTTTCTATTTTCCACCATCCTCCCAAATACCCTGCAAACTCTCAAGTGGAATCAGGTTGTGCTTATACTAAAGGATGTCAAACTAGCAGCACAGCACCAGCCACATCCCAAAAGCCACCCTTCTCCAAGTTAGCTTTGACTCATTCCACAGTCCACACAACACTATTAGTGAGCTACAGAAATTGGCAGATGCTGAGGAATCAAGTACAACACAGGTCAAACAGAAGCACTGAAACCAAAAGGCTGCTAAAGAAACATCTGATTGCTCCTCTGAATGTTGTTTGTTCTTTTCCCAAAGTAAACAGAAGGCCCAGAATCTCTTCCTAGCAAGCTGTTAGTTAATTGGTATTTGCTGATACAATCTGCAACTCTCTCAGAAATCGAAGTATGAGATAAACAGCACGTACCTGCGAAGATCAAGCCTTTGTATTACAGCTAAATGGAAATGAGAAATTTGAAGCATTCTTTCAATTAGAATCTACTTATATATTTGCATGTTACTTCTGAAGAGCCAAACAAAAGCCAACAGGGACGCAACATAGAAAATACTTTAGAAATATAGATAGTTCAGATGTTTAGCTTTCTTGCATGGGCTTACAGTTCTTTGCCTTACACACAGATTGCTAGCACACTTCTCATTCTACACAGGCCCCTCCATGCTCAATCAGTATCCTGATTTTAAAAGATAAAAAAGGAAAGGCCATGGAAGGCCAACACGATGTTACAGCTTTTGTTGAAAACACACATCTAAGTTCTCCACCACAATCCCTGGAATGAGGTACAGAGAGCAGAGAAGAGGGCTGGCTACAGCCTTCTCGTTCTTTGATGCCCCAGGACAGATACATTGCTAGAGGGCAGCCGTAAATTAGGCTGCAGGGAGCAGAAATTCAAGTACAGTAAACTTAAGTGATTATGCCAGAATGAACCAACACACCACCAACACTTCCTAAATTTACGCTTCATTTTTGCACAAACTGCTCCTCTATAATAAACTCATACACCATCAGTAGAGGTGCAAAGGATTCTCATTAGAAGTAACTGATACAGAAGTGTATTCTTCAGACAGAATCTATAACGGTTTGCTGCTATATAAGCAATGTAAATTGAACTTGGATAGAATGCAATCATTTTCTCATCACTAGTTTTTATCAGCAAGAATCATGTTAGATAAGATGAACAACAATCTTACCTAAAGAAGCCGTACGTTAAAACCTTCAAGTTTGTTACGAACACTAAGAATCAGAAAAATATAATTCACTCAAAAGATATTTTTCCTCAGTAGTATTAAACTACCGTGCAATGGCTAAATAATACTCAATATTTCACTAGTACAGATTAACCCCATGAAAGATAAACTCAGATGACTAGGATACTAATCCTGCCTCTGACATTTAACAGTCCTGCTGTACTAAACAAGCCTGGTTTCAGTTTCCTTGTAAAGCAGAAATGCTAATAGTCATCTACATCTTCCAGTGGCACTGTGAGGATAAATGTATTGTCATACAGGTCTCTAAAAATTAAAAGTTGCAAGTATTTTTATCGATACTTTGCTCTCCAATTCACTGGAGTATATTAAAAATAATTTCACAATTTTCAAGTGCAACATCTATCTAAGCATATTTCTCAATTTATCAGTTCTTCTTTCTAAAAATTGCAAAGATGAGAGAACAGTTCAGCAATTATATTACCCAGTCAATGCTGCTTGTATGCAAAGGATAACATCAGCTGTTGAATACGATTAGAATAATTTTACCGATTACTACAGCTGATCCATTTGCATTGCTGTTCCACAACAGCATGAACGCCTAATTAACTGAAGGATTTGATCAGTGATCAGACTGATTACAGATGTTATGATAACCAAATTTCAGAAGTTGTATTAATAAATAATAGCTTGAACAAACAATCTTTCTATTGAGTGGCTTGCGTATTTTTTTCCTTTTCCTTCTTCTGCAGAGGGGGAAACTAGGTCAACATCAGAAAGAAATATGACCAAGGTTAAACAGCGATTATCGGCTAGTAGAATGACTTCTTAATTACTTATCCACTTGAAAGAATTATTTATTTCAATTGAAGTTTGGCATTCTGTAGGCCAGCTTTAGAGGTAACCAGGGGCTACCATTTCTAGAGAGCATAAAGAAGTTCATGAGATACATAACTGTACAAAACAGTAAGCAGCTGGAGAAGTAGAAGGAGGAAGGGACCAGGTAAGTCTGCCCTTAACCTTAGTCTGCCAGCTCTCCCATGTTCACATTTTGGACTGCAGATGTTTGATATATTCTGCAAAGATTCACTCTGAGTGAGTCCCAGTGATTTTGCACATGCTGGATGACACCTTTCTTGTCCTCTATGGCAAGTCTGTGTGAGATTTCTCCTGTGATGCCCAATGAATACAATGGATTCTTTTCAGATATGCTGGGGTATTGGTTTTGTTGTTTTCTTTTCCTTAAAGAAACTGTTCTCATTTTCCTCTATAGACATTTCTTTAGAATATACTAAACAAACAAAGGAACATGAGGAAAATTAATGCCTGCAGTGCAAGACATGAAATACAAAAATAGTTGCTTGGCAACCAGCATGAGAAATGAGAGTTTCTGCCTGTACAAACAACCAAGGGAGTGGCATGCATACTATTTGCAATTGCCGTGAAAAGAATGGGTCAGGGAGAGGATAGTTTTTAATTATGCATTAACCTGTAGTTTTTCTAATTTCTGTGCTTTTGTTATAAACACGCATGTGTTAGAATGCAGTAAAGGTGTATGTTAGATTGCTTTCCTCCTACATCTTTTTACTGTCTTTCATCAATAAATTTTGTTGCTTTTTCTTCTAAAGAACTGTCATGCTTTTCCATAATACTGAAAAACATCTGAAGAGGTGTAAATGAATCTTCATTTCCATTCATACTTTGCTTCTTAAAGATTAATGAATTCAATATTTGCAGCTACTTTCC